>JACYFF010031954.1:14620683-14653359 GCA_017589665.1 Selenicereus undatus | reverse complement strand
ATTATTATTATTATTATTATTATTATTATTATTATTATTATTATTATCATGGTTATATTTATCGCTATTGATCACGGTTATGGGGATAGATATTTAGTCATGACGTGGCGTGGTGACAATGTGGGCTTGGTTTTGAGTACAATCCAGAAGGTAGAGTTGACATGTTTAACCCTTAACTGAATGTTTGATACATCCGTAAATTCCGGTCCTTACGTAAACTAATCTCCAATTTCAAAGTTAAAACCATACTCGGCCCCAATTTTTATCCCGCCAATTCTGACACTCTCTTATGCCCGTACTCATTATATTTACCTTCCTTCCTCTCTTCCTCTATCTCCACTTGGTAACTAACCCACAACATATATTCTCAACACACCTCCTACGCGTATACGCTCACCTAATTAGCATAATTCCTTATTCAAACACTAATGAAGCAACATAATAATAAAAAAAATAAAAAAATAAACATAACTAAAATAAACATTTTCATGGAACTTTAATCACCGTACCCGGAGTTACACTTACGTTTCCAACACATGTATAATTCATCAACCCCATTCATTTGTAATTAACATTAATCTAACCACAAATGGGAGCAACATGAATAGCTTATTTTCTTAGCATATCCAAACTAAATTCCTCATTATATTTTGCTTAACCACTAAATAACCCCAAAAAAATCTTGCACCTTTATTTAAATTACAACCTCTAATTACTTAATTGTGATCAAAATATAACACTCACATTACCAAAACATAACTCTCATACTAACCTCATATACATGTACATATTTTCCTCCATTTAAGTATCACTCAACTCACTTGAACATTAATAACTTGTATAATTAACTTGAACATCACGGTCATCACCCAAGACATAACCTTAATCATCAACCCCTAATCAAAACATTACAAGCATACCATATATATATAACCCTCAAATTTCTTTAAATTTTTCATGAACCAACTAATCTTTATCTTACAAATGCTAGAATGGGTGGATGCCTAAAAATGCTTCCCTCTCTTAATCCAAGCTTCTCATTAATCCAAGCTTCACAATCGTTGATCAAAATCTTAGGCAATCTCAACCCCTGGATTTATCTTGATAACCGCCAATCTCTCCCTTTTTACTGGGCACATTAGGTCTCAGGTTCGATTCCCCCTCCCTCATTGTATTGTACTTTTTACCTCTCCCTTTTTACTGGGTACATTAGGTCTCAGGTTCGATTCCCCCCTCCCTCATTGTATTATACCTTTTACTGCACATATTAGGTCTCAAGTTCTATTCGCCCCTCCCTCATTATATTATCCCTTTTTACTGGGTACATTAGGTCTCATGTTCGATTCCCCCCCTCATTGTATTGTACTTTTTACTGGACATATTAGGTCTCAAGTTCTATTTGCCCCTCTCTCATTATATTGTATTGCCCTTTGTGGCTCCTACGGACCAAAACGTTTTTGATTTCCATCTTTATCATTAATATTTTGTATTTTTCGATACAAATATAAATTTGAGCATGTATTATTAGAGATAATAGAATAATAAATACAATTTTCATGATTATTTTCATTATTACTATTGTTGTTGTTGTTGTCATTGTCGATATCGGTAATGTTATCTTCCTCTTTGAATTTGATAACATAGTCAATATTAATTATGATCATCTAATTATCAAAGAGAGACTAGGAGATTATAATGGATATAAATTTTTTTATTATTTCATTATTATAGAATAAGTTCATATTTTAGAAGTTTTAACTTAAGAAAACTAAATTATAATTACTGAAAAGCCGTAAAACATTATGTGACACCTTATTATTAACATATAATATAATATACACATTTATATAGAAATAATAAACAATTTTGATTTCCATGATTATTATTATTATTTTTTCTTTTTTTGATACAAATATATATAGAGCATGTATTACTAAAGATAATAGAAATATAAATATGATTTTCATAATTATTTCCATTATCACTATTGTTGTTGTCGTCATTGTCATAATCTAACAAATGCTAAAATGGATAGAGTGCTCACAATTGAGGAATTCTCAAATACTGTATGGAGAGTGATTTGTGGAGTTTCAGTAGATAGCAACTGTGAATTTAAACTCAAGAGTGAATCATTACCATTCAATTATTCAAATTATTTTAAATTTTAAAACATTTAGAAATTAATTTGATTTTAAATTTTAAAATTCATAAAAATTGACAGGTCTCACAGGTCCCAGGATCAAAACCTGGCTTTGATAGAAGAGTTGTTTCCCTACGCTCCTTTGTTTTTTTGCTCTTCAAATAGCAACCGTAGATTTAAACTCGACAATGAATCCCGACCTTTCAATTATTCACATTATTTTACATTTTAAAACAATTAGAAATTAATTTGATTTTAAATTTAAAATTCATAAAAATTCACAGGTCTCACAGGTCTCAAGATCGAAATCTGACTCTAATAGAAGAGTTGCTTCCCTACTCTCCTTTGTTTTTTTGCTCTTCAATTTTTTTTTCCCAGACAGGTCTCAGGATCGAAACCTAGCTCTGATAAAAGAGTTGCTTCTCTCCCTTCCTTTGGTTTTTCGCTCTTCAATTTTTTAATTTTTTCCACTATTTCTGTTTGCCAACAGTTTGAGGAAAATCGTGAAATAAGATAAGTTTACTATGAAACTTTCCAATAAGGGTTGAACTAATTCTCCCCACATACTTACTCTTTCATTGATTAATAGTATGGTCAATGGCTTTGCGATATAAGGTTTTTAATAAAAAGTAAAAGTTAATCTTCTCAACGTTATCGCACATAGTAAAAGAATTATATACACATCTTTATAATATAAGTATAAATGAATGGTAGTTTAAGAATACTTCCCTCACTCAATTCAAGCTTCTCATTAATTCCGTCAAAATACTCAAAACAGTTAGAAGTTAATTTGATTTTAAATTTTAAAATTCATAAAAGGTCACTAATTGATATCCCCCCATTTCCCTGCTTTTCTACATTACCCTCTCTATCGTCAATAACTACCTAAAATTACATTCCCGCGAAGAGAGGATCGAGAAGATGTGGATATGGAAGACGGTTTTTAGCGGGAAAAACAAAAAAAATTATATTTCATTATAATTTTTTTTTGGAGCGGATCTGAATTAATTAGCAGTCTTAGTATGTCATAACTTGAATCATTAATTTGTATTAACATACGGTATGTAAAGTATATCATATGATCATAAACTTTTATTTTACATTTCTTTTTTTTGGGGGGGAGCTACATTTCATCGATGAAGTATATCACACACACACACACACACACACACACACACACACACACACACACACACACACACACACATATATATATATATATATATATATATATATATATATGTATATAGATTGAAGTTTTTTTTTGGGGGGAAAACAGAGAGACAGATGGATAAGAGAGAAGGCGCAGATGAGGAATAGAAAGAATTGTCACCATTTTCTTCCTCTTTAGGTACAATCACTAATCTGAATTTTACCATTTAACTTTCATCCCCTTGATTTTCCGGCGAGTTTGGTGTCGAAGGCGGTCCGATCGGTTTCGATCGGCATGGTGTCGTCTTCCTTGAAGCAGGGTGGTGGTTTGACGGTGGAACCGACGATTTAGACGGCGGCTTGAGACGTCGATGGCTGGGATTTCGCCGGCGACGTCGTTGACGGTTTGATCGTAGACCGGATCGACACAGGAAATCCGAGGGTAGTATTTGGACTGGTGCCAAGTCTCCAGGAGACCAACAATGCTACTTCTGAATTGAGGATGCACTTAAAAAGTAATTTCTCTCTTTAACTATCTTAATATCTTTTTTTGTTTAATTGATTGGAGATATTAAATTATTAATTGTCGTTTGTTGTTTTATTGTTCGTCATTTAGTCATTTATTCGGAAGTTCTAATTCTGATTTTCGATCATAATTATGGCACGCTAGAGGACTATTACATATGGGTAAAAAATCACAAAAATCCTAAGTCTATTCAAGTGATGGTCGACTTATCTTTTTAATAATATTTTTTAAAGGTTTATTTCATTAGGCATCGTGCAAAAGCACGAGTTTATTTTATTAGGCATCGAGAAAGGGGTATGTGGTATATTTTAATTTCCTTTCTCAACATTGTAGTAACTATGTAATGGAAGTTTACTTATGGTAGAAATTTAGATTGTGTTTTTCCAAATCATAATTACTAATGGTGTATGGTGTTGAAATGAGCAACAATATTTTATATATTTTATTGTTGAAATGAGCAAGCATATTCTACATTTAATCAATTTTTAATAATTAATGTATTTCGTTTTTTTAAAAGGACAAATTTGATAAATATTAATTTCCTATTTGGCGTTTATATTCCGGATTCAATGCAAAGAAATATATTCTTCAATGTTAAGTAAAACTTTAATTTTGAAAAAATTAAATTAAAACAAAATAAGCATTTGACTTTCTATAAGGACAAATTTGATAAATATTGATTAGTACACAATATTAATTTCTACACATATACAACCATAAGAGTCTTTGTCATTGGTTTTTAAATTTTTAATTTATTTTTTTAAAAAATATATCTTACATTTAAATGCTCCGTGCATAACACGAGTCCATACTAATTATCATCAAATCATCATAATCAACTAAAATTCAAGCATCTCATCCAACCCTCACTCATCACCTCTCCCAATTTACAAGTCAATCCAATCATCCAAAATAATTCAAAAAACTTACAAATAAACACTCATTAATGACATTTACACCATTTACTATCAAAATTCTAGCATAAAAGATCAAAATTGGATTAAGTGGGGGTTAGGGTTTCTCACCTCTCAACCCACTAAAACCAATCAAAACACTTCAAAGGAAGGGACAAAGGGGCCAGCTGGAGGTGGCGCAGGGCGGCGGCGGTCGGTAGCGGTGGTCGGCGGTGAAGGGGAGCCGGCGGCCGGCGGTGAACCACAGCAAAGGGGGCGAGTAGGGCAGCGAAGAAAAACAGGGGGGTGGGGGGGTCTGCGGGCCGACGGCCCCCCCCCCCCCCCCCCGGGGGGGTGTTTAGATTTTGTTTTATTTGGTTTGCTTAATTACTTAGCCATCTAATTTAAGAAATTTTTGTTACTCTTTTTACTTTTTCTTTTTACCCCTTTTATTTCATGCCACATACCCCCATTTTCTAGATTTATCCCATAATTATCCCACCCCTTTTTATTTCTTTATTTTACTACATTCATTACATATATACATATATCTATATATATTTTTAGACATGATTATATATATATTTTTTAGTTTAACCAAAGGTATCCACCGCCGATCGTAGTGACTAAT
This sequence comes from Selenicereus undatus, assembly GCA_017589665.1. NCBI lineage: Eukaryota > Viridiplantae > Streptophyta > Magnoliopsida > Caryophyllales > Cactaceae > Selenicereus > Selenicereus undatus. The sequence continues at coordinate 14,648,017 of JACYFF010031954.1, read as the reverse complement.
CTCTCGCCCCACAAGCTCCACTTAAGGGTAAAGGGCTGGTTAGACATGATTATATATATGTTTATATATATATAGTCAAAGTAGTAATTTTAACTAGAAGTTATAAATTTAAACTTCACATCCTTGAGATATAAATTTGGGAGAAGACATTCTCATTTTCCTTTTATTATTGTTACTATGCTTGTTCATTTATTCTTATTATGATTACCTCAAAATTTATTTTATTTATTTATTTAGAATTACCATGTTGGCGTTCAAATATTAATCAGAACTTGAAGGAATTATTTAAAGAGCATGACAAGGTTTACGTCGAGACCACGTCATCGTTTCAACCTGCGACGCGCAAATATGTATATACACATAAAATGATAAATTGAAATGAGAACTTGAAATGCGAAATTGAAATGCGGCGCCCAACTTAATTAATTTGTGATTAGGGTAAATAGTTAACGAGAATTTTAGGTTTGGTCCGTTGCAAACGTTAAAACCTTAGAACCGAAATTAAACCTAGAACCCTAATACTCAGAAAAATGCATGAAATTAAGACTCGAAATCTCACATTTAAGCCTAAAAACCTTCCCAACCTTTTTCTGGAGCCTGCTTCTTTGATTTATCGTCGAATTTGGCCTCATCTCATCCTTTGAATTCGTGCGAGGTGGACGGTGGCAATGGAGATGTGCTGGCAGGCTACGTGGTCGCTGGTGATGATACGGTGCTCCTGGTGCACGAGCAATGGTGGAGATGGTGGTGCGTGGTTCGATTGAGAGACAGAGATGGGGTAGAGAGAGGGGTGATGGTGATGCAGATGAGGATGAAGATGAACATGATGGGGGTTTCGGGTTCTCTGATTTTGGAGCCGAAAGTCAATAAAGAGGAGAGAGAAAATGAGAGGAGTAATAAAGGGGTGGTCACGTGACTGGCACATGGGGCTAGGGGTGCTCAAAGCAGGTTAACCGTTTTTTCGGTTAATCGAAAACCGGTTAACCATTTTTTCGGTTCGGAAAAAATGCGAACCGTGAACCGAACCGAAATTGCCGGTTAACCGGAAATCGGTTAACCGAAAAAACCGGTTCAACAAAAAACCGAACCGAAATATCCGATTAACCGGAATTTTGGTCCGGTTAACCGAAATTTCAATTCGATTTACGGTTAAACGAACCCCATACACCTAAATTTACATTTTTTTTGATGGTTTAGAAATTTAATTACTATTTAGTATTTACTATTTATTTGCTACCATTAAAAAAAAATTCGGTTTGGATCGGTTAACCACAGTTAACCGAAAAATCTTTCCCCCTGAACCGAAACCGAACCGTGAACCGGAGGAAAAAATCGATTCGTTTAATTGAACCGAAAATTTCATAAAATTCGATCCGGTTAACCGGTTTTTCGGTTCGGTTTTTCTGGTTTTTTGGTTCAGTTTTCGATTTCGGTTTTTTTTGCTCACCCCTATGTGGGGCGGCTGGGTAGAATTGGTTAGGTTTTCCTTTTATTTTTTTTCTTTTTCTTTGGGCTGAACAAGAAACGAGCCTAGCAATTCGGGTCGGGCTTGAGTCAAGTTGACCCAAGTCTTCATCTCCGGCATTTTCATCATTTTTCTTGCACTTTTTCCACATTTATTCTCATTTTGTTCAAAACCTACAAAACAAAATCAAATTAAATAAAAACATGAAAATAATAATTATAACGAGCATAAAACAGGTGTAGCAGTATCGTAAAAATAACACATTTTTGGAGCGAACAATATCATTTTAAAAAAATCATTTAAAATTTAATTGACAACAACCATAGCATATAAAATACAACTTGTCAAAAAATAATTGTATTCTACTACAATATAAATAAATACGTACTTACAAGTGCTCATTTTGGGGGTATACAATAGTTCCACAACTATGCCAATATATTTCCATGCTTAATTGCAACTAGCCTTTATTTATTTAAACTCATTCAGCACCATTCAACATTCAACATAATTCAAGATGTTTTAACAATTATCATTAATAAGTACTCATTATAAGTCAAAAAGAACATGCCCCGACCCTAAAATATAGCTCATCAAACTTTACCTCGAAACTTAAATCAAAGCAAATTTGATAGGAAATTTTTTCTAAACTTATCATGAGACAAATTTGTTGAACCTACAGTCAACCCAATCCAAAAAAATACAATTTGAATTAGAAGCACGCGAAAATTTCATCGATCCTTATGTGTCTCAATTGGAGTTAAAGTCAATTCAGCCCAAGACCAACCAGCTTAATTACAGTTGTCTCTAACAAGTCACTCCAACATGTCTTGGTCATAAGCAGGCATGATGTGTTGGTGTTGCAATAGTCTTGTACTATGTATGTGGACTTTTGCTAGATGGCCAGTCGGCTTTGAGTTTGAAATCCTTTCCCATTGGTGTCAAGGTCTTTTTCTTAACAAAACCCACTTGCACATAGAGGCCGACCATATCTAATTGCCATATGTCAAAAAGTTTCCTTCTAGTAGCTAGCTACTTTCCTTGGCCTACATAGAAATACCACCTCTATGCTATAAATCCCCATCCTCAAATACCCAAAATCAACCACTTTTAAGGAATCAACTTCAGGGCATGTCACATTGTTAGAAGAAGAAGGAGGACTCATGATGGGTAAAGATCATGAAGAAATGCAAAGAGCCACCAAAGTGCAAAGATTCAAGGGAAAAAAGGGCGGAGTCATCCCACCAAAGAGGAGGCTTGTGAAGAGGATGATACTTGATAGCATTCTCAAATTTGTTGTTTCTTGCTTTAAACATTCTTCATCTACCTCTATGAAGTCAACAACCAGGAGTTAGCTTGAAACTTGTGAAGAAGATAAAACTTGAAAGCATTGTCAAATTTACTATGCTCACTTCAAGCATTCTTTATCTGCCTATATGAGGTCTATGACAAGGAGTTAGGAGTTAGAAAAATGACAACAATTTGCAATTTTGTATGTACGTATGTATGTATGTTCATTAAGTATGTAAAATCGCAACTCCTTATTTAAAAATTTCCAGAAGTAGTTTATAAATTTAAATAAGCAGCATAGACTTTTAAGAATATGTTTAGTGGAACTTCAATTCTCTTGATTTCTAACCATTGCTGCTCCTCAAGCAATTAAGATTTGTACATATTTGGTACTTTCGACTTTCAAATTGTAACATAATTCAACAAGGACATTACATAGATAACAATAATATATTTAAGAATATTAGTCAAAATTTTCTATTATAAAGCGATGTTAGATGTGATGGTTTCATAATTTTAAACTACTTTCAACATACTAGTATCCCCATAAGAATAGCAACACAAATGTAAGAATAAGTGACTAGCATGTAAGCATATCTTTATACCTTAAAAGTTACCAATAAGAGAGTTATTCTTATGATTAATCGAAGGGTATTTGTGTATATCTTCATCTTTATGCCTCAAAAGCTAATAAGAAGAGTTACTCTTCCTATGTTTAGTATGGGTATTTTTGTATAATTTTTAATTTTTTGGAGGGTGGTATTGTCATTCTAATTTTTCCTTATGCTCCTTTTTTGTTTTTCCGATTATTATTAGTCAAGAGACAAGAAGAGTCAAAACAAGACTCTACAAGAATACAACAAAATTAAAGCATCACATCTAACTAAAAAAGACAACAAACTACAAAATTCAATTATCTAAAACTATCTACCAATTAAGCATCAGCCTTTCAAAAATCAAAACCCAAATGAGCAACACATGGCGTCAATGAAATTAACAGGGAACCCAACTAAGGCTCAATTGCACTGGACTCTTCGAAGAGATGCCTTTTGACAGTTCTTCAGATGAGAGGCACATGAAAGTCGAAAGAGCTTTGAGAATTAATAATAGCCGTAAAAAACAATTCACTTGCCTAGGCCCAACTTACCAAGGTGACTGTCTTTCTATGACTTCATCTTGTTCTCCACAAAAGTAGGGCTTTGACTGCAATAATGGGAATTAGCCTTCCCCAGAAAAAAGCTTCCATGCCAACAATGAAAACTGCAAGCTTTGAAAATAATGCTGACGATAACAGGTGCCTTCAACGGTGCTAGTGGTGGCGGCTATAACAGGGTAGGTAGACGGGGAGGTGGGTTAGATCTTCAGAGTCGCACCATCCCGATCACACCATCGCTGCACCCAGTGGCTCTCAAATTCAGCTCCCAACCGATTGGCATCTCTTGACAATCAATACTAAAAAGTCAAAATTTGAAGCACTAGGATGATTGATGCAAAGTTCATCGTAGCTGAGCAATTCACAGAGTAAGGCATGGTTTCAACTTTTGCTTCTACTTACCTGATTTGATTCCAAACTTGCATTCTGCTTGCATTCTTGCATGATTAAGCCTCCTAAACCTTCTATTTCCTTTATACGCACATGCTCTGATGTCTAGTGTCCCTATCATCTCCAAATATCTCATTCCGTCTAGTTTGCTATCTTCATGCGGTGATCACAATTTGGTGGGACCTTTGGTGCTTTGTTCCCCTTTTGTTGCTCTTCTTCAATGTCTTTGTTATCCTTGATTTCGCTACTTTCTCATTCTGTATGACATTTAGTCCCTGAAGCTTTCCTATTTGCAAGGACTCTTTGGCTAGCTGCACCAAGCTTTCAGATGTTTGACTTGTTGAGTGGTTCGTAGTTTTTTGCTTGGTCTGATCTGCTCGTTTGGAGGCTTGCTTTTTGTGAGCCATGTTGAAAATCACCATGGAACAGGAAGTGAGAGAAGAGATTTCAGGAGAGAGAAAGAGAATTGTCTTTATTTCATGCTGTAAAAATTAACGGTATATCCACAAGCTCTGTCTTGAGCCCCTTTTATTTATACAACATAACAACCTTACAAAAAACACTATGTATCTTCAGACGCTTCAAGAAAACAGGCTAGGGGAAAATATAGAATGAATATTAATCTCCAACACCCCCCTCTCAAATTGGTGGGTGCTAGCACTCCCAATTTGCCAATGAGATCTCGATGAAGAGGACCACTGAGGGGCTTAGTAAGCACATCTGCCAGCTGATGTTTGGTGTGAATATGCTGAAGAGAAATTAACCCTGCAAGCAATTTTTCCCTCACAAAATGACAGTCCAGTTCAATATGTTTTGTCCTTCCGTGGAAGTCTGGGCTCTTCGCGATGTAAATCGCTGCTTGATTGTCACACTTGACTAAGATTGGTGTGATTGATGCAATTATGAGTTCATCAAGTAATCTACTAAGCCATGACAACTCTGCCACTACATGCCCCATGCTTCTATATTTAGCTTCAGCTGAAGAAAGTGATACAGTACCTTGTTTCTTGGACTTCCAAAAAATCAGACTCTTTCCAAATAACACAACATACCCACTGACGGACCTCCTAGCTAGTGTGTGGACAAGCTGCCCAATCCGAGTCACAATAGGCCTCCAAGGTGAAATGTGAGTTTTTGTTCAGCAAAATCCCCAAATCTGGTTGTCCTTTAATGTACCTCAGTACATGTATCAAGGCTTGAAAATGAGGCACCCGTGGTGACTGCATGAACTGACTTAAATGTTGTACAGCGAAAGACAAATTGGGCCTAGTATTGGCCAGAAAATTGAGTTTTTCAACTCCTTTCCTATACAAGGAAGGATTATCCAAGACCTCACCACCTTCTGCTGTCAGTTTATGGCTAGTATTCAGGGGGCAAGTGACTGAACACATGTCTTCATAGCCAAACTCTCTCAACAAGTCCTTTGCAAACTTCCTTTGAGTCAAAAGCAAACCTTCTTTGACTTGTAGAATTTCCAGCCCAAGAAAATAATGAGCAGTACTCAGATCCTTGATTTTTAAAACTTGATCCAAGTACCCCTTTAAAGCAGTAATCTCAGTCTCATCATCACCAGTCAAAATAATATCATCCACACAAACTTCAAGAAAAACAACTCGGCTTGCCTTCTTATGAAACAAGGAATAATCATTGGAAAGGTGTTTATACCCTCGTGCATAAAGGACCTCTGTGAGTTTTGCATACCATTGCCTCAAGGCCTGTTTGAGGCCATAGAGAGATTTATTTAACTTCCAAACTGCATTGGGTAGATCTGACTGGAAACCCTGAGGCAGCTTCATGTATATCTTTTCATGTAAATCTCCACGGAGGAATGCATTGTTGACATCTAATTGATGCAACTTCCAACCTTTCCTGACAGCTACTATCCTGAGTGCTCTAATTGTTGTGAGTTTAACCACAGGGGAAAAGGTCTCAGTATAATCCACTCCTTCTCTCTGTGCAAAACTTCTAACCACTAGCCTGGCCTTTAACCTCTTCAAGTTCCCATCAGCCTTGTATTCAGCTTTGTAAACCATTTGCAAGCTATGGGTTTCTTGCCCTTTGGTAAAGACACCACTTCCCAAGTGTTGTTTGCATTCAAAGCCTCTATTTCTTTATCCATTGCCTTTTGCCACCCAGGATCAGATGTTGCTTCCTAATAGCTTTGAGGTTCTACAATTGAGGGAAAATTTGTACCACATGCTGTTGCCAGTGACTTTCTTGGTACCAAGCGGGAATTGGTAAGAGTGGAGAAACAATACCCACTACCTTCATCACTTGAGCTACAACAAACATAATCATGTAAGTAACTTGGTTACTTGTGTTGCCTTGTTGATCTTCTTGGAACCTGAATGGGCTCACCAAGTTCAGGTTGGCTGTGACTGATTTCAACATTGTGTGAAGCATCTTGCCCTGTATATGTCTCAGTCTCTTCCATGGTCGGGAAAGGATTAGATTAAAACAAAGGTGTTGCCCCTTTACTATCTTGAATAGCAAAAGGAAAAATGTTTTCATGGAACACAACATCCCTAGACTCATAAAATTTGCAAGTTTTAAGCTCCATTACCTTATATCCTTTCTTTCCAAATGGATATCCCATGAAAACACATTCCTGGGCCCTAAACTGAAACTTGTCTCTTCCTTGCTTAGTAGTGGTCATAAAACACAATGATCCAAGAACCCTTAAGTGATCATATGAAGGTACTTTTCCTTACAGGACCTCAAAAGGAGTTTTTCCTTTCAAAAGCTTGGTTGGCATTCTATTGATTAGATATGTAGCTGTCAAAACACAGTCACCCCATTACTTCAGTGGCAGACAAGACTGAAACAGTAAAGCTCTTGAAACCTCCAATAAATGCTTGTGTTCCTTTCAACGACCCCATTTTATTGAGGGTTTTGTACACAACTAGTTTCATATTTTATACCTGTCTTAGCAAAGAACTCCAAGGCCTTATTGCACTTACCTTAATCCAGAGCATTGTCTGTTCTGATGGTTTTGACTCTTTTTCCAAACTGTGTATTGGCCATAACAACAAAGTTTTTAATCAAGGAGAAAGCTTCATCTTTGGTAACCATCAAATGTGTCCAGGTTCCTCTAGAGTAATCATCTACAATAGTGAGGAAATACCTTTGCCCGGCTTGTGTTTTTGTGTGATATGGTCCCCAAGTGTCAATATGCAATAATTCAAAAATGCTTGTAGATGAAATGCAACTTACTAGGAAGGGCAACCCGTGTTGCTTATCCTTAGGACATATTTTACAAACAACTTGCTTTCCTTTATTGTGAAATTTTGCATGCTCGGAAGCAAGGTTCATCTTTCCTATAAACATATGCCCTAGCCTATTATGCCAAACATTAAAATGAACTACTGCAGCAAAATCATTATAGCTATCCACAACCTTATTTTCACATATTCCAGTTTCCATACAACTGAGACTTGCTTGACTCGCTTGTGTCTGAAATCCCACCTCTTGAACACTCTCCTTGTCCAACATACAAAGTCCCAAGTTGCTCCTACCAATGACCAGTGGCCTTCTCAGAAAATGGCCTTGTATCAAGCACAAGTCCTCAGTGAACTCGACTGAGCACTTCAATTGTTCACACAGCCTTTTTATGGAAAGCAAATTAAACCTGAAGTTGGGAACAAGTAGAACATGATTCAACTCTAAGTCCTTACTACAGCTTCCCATGTTGTGTCACTTTAACTTGTGAACCATTTGGCAAGTTAACAACTATATGGGATGTTTCAATAAACACAAATCATGTAAAACAGTATGATCTGAGCTCATATGTTCACTAGCTCCACTATCAAGAATCCAAGCCTCACGACTCAATGCACAAAAACAGTGTATGGAGTGCAAAATTTGAGTTATACCTGCCATGTAAGCACCCAAGGCATTTGCTTCTTCCACATTCTGTTTGCGCTCTCTATCACGTGTTAGTTTACTGAGAAATTGAAAAAGCTGTTTGGACTGCTCTTGATTCAACCCTGGAAGCAAAGGAGCTGCATTAGGCTCCTTTGACTTTCCTACTTCACTCCAAACATTGTTAGCACCCCTGAAAGACTCAGTCCTGTTTCCTTGTTTGTTAGGCCTAAGATACCCATGTAATTTGTAGCATTTATCTATTGTGTGGCCACTCCTCTTGCAGTGTGTACAGAAAAACTGATATTTCCTTCTCTCTTGCTTTCTTTGACCACTGTTTAGACTCATGTTGCTAGTGTTGACATTGAAAGATGCTCCCTCACCTTTAAATTGATTACCCGCCTTTGTCGTTCTTCCTGTACCAGCAATGAATAAATCCCACTTAAAGATGGAGAAGGAGTTATCATCAAGATATTCCCTTGGAAATGAGTGTAACTCTCATTCAATCCCATAAGAAATTGAATCAGCTTTTGTTCTTGAAAGTAGTTCTGCAACCTGGAGTTAATATCACATTCATATTTGCAACATGTGCATCTAGGTGAGGCACTTGCAGTAGTAAACTCATCCCACAGCTTCTTCGCTTTGTTAAAATAAGAAGCAATGTCCAAATCATCTAGAGAGGTAACTAACTTCCTTTTTGGGCCTAAAACAGTCGTGCTTTGTTGGATTGTCTATAGCTTTCCTCCAACTCTTTCCATATCTCGCTTGCAGTCTCACAAAACAAAACACTGTCGTGAATTGTCCTGTGCACAAAATTGAGCAACCATGATAGGACCATGTCAGTACAGTGTTGCCAGTAGAGAAGCAGAGGTTAATTTGCACCTAGCTTAGCATAAGAGCCATCAATGAAGGCAATTTTGAGCTTGGCTGATAATGCGATCATCACAGAGCGCTGCCAATTGTCAAAATCTTCACCATTATAGATGTATGCCACCAAGACATGGCCTGGATGGTCCGATGGATGTAGAACGAGTGCATCAGAAGGTTCAATCTGCACCTTGTCTCCCCCCATCACCGCCATAGCATAAGATTTCATTCAAGAGAAAGATAGATTTGAAGAAAAGATTCTTTGAATCGCGAAAATAGAGTTAGGGTTGATCGATTGGCGAAGCGAACCAATCAATTGATTCAAACAAGAACACGGAAAATTGTGAGATTGAAGTTGGATCAATCGATAATACAATTCGATTGATCGAAAAAGAAAGAAAGCTACTTTCAGGTTGCAGGCCATGTTCATTTTAACAAAGCGAAGAAGTTGTGGGATGAGTTTACTGCTGCGAGTGCCTCACCTAGATGCATATGTTTCAAATGTGAATGTGATATTAACTCCAGGTTGTAGTGCTACTTTCAGGAACAAAAGCTGATTCAATTTCTTATGGGATTGAATGAGAGTTATACTCATGTCCGAGGAAATATGTTGATGATAACTCCTTCACCATCTTTGAGCCAGATTTATTCATTACTGTTACATGAAGAATGGCAAATGCAGGTAAAGGCGGGTAATCAATTTAAAGGTGAGGGAGCATCTTTCAATGTCAACACTAGCAACATGAGTCTAAACAGTGGTCAAAGAAAGCAAGAGATAAGGAAATATCAGTTTTTCTGTACACACTGCAAGAGGAGTGGCCACACAATAGATAAATGCTACAAATTACGTGGGTATCTTAGGCCTAACAAACAAGGAAACAGGACTGAGTCTTTCAAGGGTGCTAACAATGTTTGGAGTGAAGTAGGAAAGTCAAAGGAGCCTAATGCAGCTCCTTTGCTTCCAGGGTTGAATCAAGAGCAGTCCAAACAGCTTTTTCAATTTCTCAGTAAACTAACACGTGATAGAGAGCGCAAACAGAATGTGGAAGAAGCAAATGCCTTGGGTGCTTACATGGCAGGTATAACTCAAATTTTGCACTCCATACACTGTTTTTGTGCATTGAGTCGTGAGGCTTGGATTCTTGATAGTGGAGCTAGTGAACATATGAGCTCAGATCATACTGTTTTACATGATTTGTGTTTATTGAAACATCCCATATAGTTGTTAACTTGCCAAATGGTTCACAAGTTAAAGTGACACAACATGGGAAGCTGTAGTAAGGACTTAGAGTTGAATCATGTTCTACTTGTTCCCAACTTCAGGTTTAATTTGCTTTCCATAAAAAGGCTGTGTGAACAATTGAAGTGCTCAGTCGAGTTCACTGAGGACTTGTGCTTGATACAAGGCCATTTTCTGAGAAGGCCACTGGTCATTGGTAGGAGCAACTTGGGACTTTGTATGTTGGACAAGGAGAGTGTTCAAGAGGTGGGATTTCAGACACAAGCGAGTCAAGCAAGTCTCAGTTGTATGGAAACTGGAATATGTGAAAATAAGGTTGTGGATAGCTATAATGATTTTGCTGCAGTAGTTCATTTTAATGTTTGGCATAATAGGCTAGGGCATATGTTTATAGGAAAGATGAACCTTGCTTCCGAGCATGCAAAATTTCACAATAAAGGAAAGCAAGTTGTTTGTAAAATATGTCCTAAGGATAAGCAACACGGGTTGCCCTTCCTAGTAAGTTGCATTTCATCTACAAGCATTTTTGAATTATTGCATATTGACACTTGGGGACCATATCACACAAAAACACAAGCCGGGCAAAGGTATTTCCTCACTATTGTAGATGATTACTCTAGAGGAACCTGGACACATTTGATGGTTACCAAAGATGAAGCTTTCTCCTTGATTAAAAACTTTGTTGTTATGGCCAATACACAGTTTGGAAAAAGAGTCAAAACCATCAGAACAGACAATGCTCTGGATTAAGGTAAGTGCAATAAGGCCTTGGAGTTCTTTGCTAAGACAGGTATAAAATATGAAACTAGTTGTGTACAAAACCCTCAATAAAATGGGGTCGTTGAAAGGAACACAAGCATTTATTGGAGGTTTCAAGAGCTTTGCTGTTTCAGTCTTGTCTGCCACTGAAGTAATGGGGTGACTGTGTTTTGACAGCTACATATCTAATCAATAGAATGCCAACCAAGCTTTTGAAAGGAAAAACTCCTTTTGAGGTCCTGTAAGGAAAAGTACCTTCATATGATCACTTAAGGGTTCTTGGATCACTGTGTTTTATGACCACTACTAAGCAAGGAAGAGACAAGTTTCAGTTTAGGGCCCAGGAATGTGTTTTCATGGGATATTCATTTGGAAAGAAAGGATATAAGGTAATGGAGCTTGAAACTTGCAAATTTTATGAGTCTAGGGATGTTGTGTTCCATGAAAACATTTTTCCTTTTGCTATTCAAGATAGTAAGGGGGCAACACCTTTGTTTTAATCTAATCCTTTCCCAGCCATGGAAGAGACTGAGACATATACAGGGCAAGATGCTTCACACAATGTTGAAATTAGTCACAACCAACCTGAACTTGGTGATCCCATTCAGGTTCCAAGAAGATCAACAAGGCAACACAAGTAACCAAGTTACTTACATGATTATGTTTGTTGTAGCTCAAGTGATGAAGGTAGTGGGTATCGTTTCTCCACTCTTACCAATTCCCGCTTGGTACCAAGAAAGTCACTGGCAACAGCATGTGGTATAAATTTTCCCTCAATTGTAGAACCTCAAAGCTATTAGGAAGCAACATCTGATCCTGGGTGGCAAAAAGCAATGGATAAAGAAATAGAGGCTTTGAATGCAAACAACACTTGGGAAGTGGTGTCTTTACCAAAGGGCAAGAAACCCATAGCTTGCAAATGGTTTACAAAGCTGAATACAAGGCTGATGGGAACTTGAAGAGGTTAAAGGCCAGGCTAGTGGTTAGAAGTTTTGCACAGAGAGAAGGAGTGGATTATACTGAGACCTTTTCCCCTGTGGTTAAACTCACAACAATTAGAGCACTCAGGATAGTAGCTGTCAGGAAAGGTTGGAAGTTGCATCAATTAGATGTCAACAATGCATTCCTCCGTGGAGATTTACATGAAAAGATATACATGAAGCTGCCTCAGGGTTTCCAGTCAGATCTACCCAATGCAGTTTGGAAGTTAAATAAATCTCTCTATGGCCTCAAATAGGCCTTGAGGCAATGGTATGCAAAACTCACAGAGGTCCTTTATGCACGAGGGTATAAACACCTTTCCAATGATTATTCCTTGTTTCATAAGAAGGCAAGCCGAGTTGTTTTTCTTGAAGTTTGTGTGGATGATATTATTTTAACTGGTGATGATGAGACTGAGATTACTGCTTTAAAGGAGTACTTGGATCAAGTTTTAAAAATCAAGGATCTGAGTACTGCTCATTATTTTCTTGGGCTGGAAATTCTACAAGTCAAAGAAGGTTTGCTTTTGACTCAAATGAAGTTTGCAAAGGACTTGTTGAGAGAGTTTTGCTATGAAGACATGTGTTCAGTCACTTGCCCCCTGAATACTAGCCATAAACTGACAGCAGAAGGTGGTGAGGTCTTGGATAATCCTTCCTTGTATAGGAAAGGAGTTGAAAAACTCAATTTTCTGGCCAATACTAGGCCCAATTTGTCTTTCGCTATACAACATTTAAGTCAGTTCATGCAGTCACCACGGGTGCCTCATTTTCAAGCCTTGATACATGTACCTAGGTACATTAAAGGACAACCAGATTTGGGGATTTTGCTGAACAAAAACTTACATTTCATCGTGGAGCCCTATTGTGAATCGGATTGGGCAGCTTGTCCACACACTAGCTAGGAGGTCCGTCAGTGGGTATGTTGTGTTATTTGGAAAGGGTCTGATTTTTTGGAAGTCCAAGAAACAAGGTACTGTATCACTTTCTTCAGCTGAAGCTAAATATACAAGCATGGGGCATGTAGTGGCAGAGTTGTCATGGCTTAGCAGATTACTTGATGAACTCATAGTTACATCAATCACACCAATCTCAGTCAAGTGTGACAATCAAGCAGCGATTTACATCGCGCAGAGCCCAGTCTTCCACGGAAGGACAAAACATATTGAATTGGACTGTCATTTTTGTGAGCGAAAAATTGCTTGCAGGGTTAATTTCTCTTTAGCATATTCACATCAAACATCAGCTGGCAGATGTGCTTACTAAGCCCCTCAGTGGTCCTCTTCATCGAGATCCCATTAGCAAATTGGGAGTGCTAGCACCCACCAATTTGAGAGGGGGGTGTTGGAGATTAATATTCATTCTATATTTACCCCTAGCCTATTTTCTTGAAGCGTCTGAAGATACATAGTGTTTGTTGTAAGGTTGTTATGTTGTATAAATAAAAGGGGCTCAAGACAGAGCTTGTGGATATACAGTTAATTTTTATAGCATGAAATAAAGACAATTCTCTTTCTCTCTTCTGCTATCTCTTCTATCACTTCCTCTTCCATGGCGATTTTCAACACTTTCTTAGGTATAAGTTGTTATTGGCGAAGTGTTTGGATAGCATGTTCAAGCCCAAACCCGGTTGGTACATCTCCCTTGGTTTGTAGCACTCAAAATTCCCCTTCTTCCAATTAAACTTCTTCAATTTCCACGGCATTGGGAGTTGCTTTTTGTTCTAAGTTATTATTATGAATAATTCTATCTTTCTCAATTCTTGGACTTTGGAGGGGGCAGCTATTCACTTTCTGGCTTCTAGTGTGGTGAGGCATTTCTCAATGTATTTAAATCCCGTGATAGTTTAAGTACTTCTTCTGAATAGCTGTTTTGGCTAAAACACAAAGTCTTGGTTCTTGACGATGAAAAATGTTAACTTCTTTATTGTTGCCAATCGGTTTATATCCTTTTTCAAAATTTGAATTAATTTGAATTATTGGAGTCTCTTTGACTGCTTCTCTATGCCGCTCCTCATTGACATAGCCCTCCAATCTTAAATGGCTTTAAGCCTTGTCATTCCTTGAGGCCCCATCATCATCCAAGTCCTCAAAACCTAAGACATCACCATTTGAATCCTTATCGTCCATGTTTGAGTGATGTGATCTTAGATAATTCTGATGAACTACTTGGAATGCAAGCGCAACCTCTTTGATCATAATTTTGTAATCTTGATCGCCCAAAGTGAAAAGGATTTGTTCCTTAATCATTGGGAAGTGTTAGGAAATTAGAGCAAACTAATAGCGGAAGCAATAGGATGAAACAGATATTTAGAAACTTAAAGAAAGATAACAAGAACAAAATAATGACACACAAGATTTACGTGGAAACCCAATGCGGGAAAAAAACCACAGACGGTGATAAGCACAATCAATCCACTTTATGAGTAGGAAGAATACAAAACGATCACAATCATAACAAGTGATTTGATCCAACATTGGAATTACAACCTATCTTGTAATCTCTCTCACAATTCTCTACATCTCAATGTGTTTAGGGATTCAGGAGTGATATTAGATCCTAGGTATGACCCCCCTTTATAGGGTCTAGAAAAACCAGGGTTTTACCCTTAGAGACAAACTCTAGCCGCCTTTGATATTGGGCCACGAAGCCCAACAACCCAACAATCTCCACTTTGGACCGAAATCTCTAATCTCTAATAACAATGCCCCAAAGGGTGCTTAGATACTGTGGATGCCAACTAAGTCCAAGCAATGCTCGAACTTAGTTATAAGTAGAGGTTGGTTAACATATCTGCAGGATTTTCCGAAGTATGAACCTTCTTTACCACTATTTCCCCTGCAGCAACGGTATCTCTGACATAGTGATACTTGACACTAATATACTTGGTCTTCGAATGGTAGGCATAATTCTTAGTCCGGTGGATAGCACTCTAACTATCAAAAAACACCACAGTGGCAGCCTGTGGAACTCCAAGCTCAGTAACGAGGCCCCTCAACCAAGTAACTTCCTTCACTCCTTCAGTAGCAGCAACATACTCAGCCTCTGTAGTAGATAGAGCTGCAATTGACTGAAGCGATGCTTTCCAAGAGATAGCACATGCACACATAGTGAAGATATACCCAGATATGGACCTTCTCCTATCAAGGTCACCAACATAGTCAGAATCAACAAAATCGGTAATATCATATGTAACAGCTTTGTTTCTATCAAATACCAACCCCTTTTTAACAATACCCTCCACATAGCGACGACTCCACTTCACAGCTTTCCAATGATCATTTCCAGGATTATGCATATACCTACTTACCACACTCACAGCATGTGATAAGTCTAGCCTAGTGCATACCATAGCATACATTAAACTACCAACAACACTAGAATAAGGAACATTAGACATTCTATCTATGTCCTCCTCAGATTGTGGACAACACTCAGCAGCCAATCTGAAATGTGCAGCAAGGGGTGTGGAAATTGCCTTACAGTTATCCATACTAAATCTGCCTAGTATTTTCTCAAGGTAGTGTCCTTGAGATAAGTACAGCTTACCAGCCTTTCGATCCCTCTGAATCTCCATGCCAAGAGTCTTCTTTACTGCACTCAGGTCCTTCATCTCAAACTCCTCACTGAGTTGAGATTTCAATTTGCTAATCAAGGATTTATCCTTAGAGGCAATCAGCATATCATCAACATACAATAGCAAGTAAATAAAAGAACCATTAGAATATTGTCTAAAATACACACAATTATCATATCAACTGCGTGTGTATCCTTGTGCAATCATGAAGGTGTCAAACCTTTTGTACCACTGCCTAGGAGCCTGCTTAAGTATGTACAATGACTTTTTCAATCTACATACCAGTTGTTCCTTCCCAGGAACTACAAAATCTATGGGTTGCCTCATGTAGATCTCCTCCTCCAACTCCCCATGAAGGAATGCAGTCTTCACATCAAGCTGCTCCAACTCCAGATCAAACAATGCAACAAATACAAGAAGCACTCTAATGGAGGTATGTCTAACAACAGGAGAAAATATCTCATTATAGTCAATACCTTCTTTCTGATTGCAACCATGTGCAACCAAGCGCGCTTTCCACCTTGTATCTTCAACTCCAGGAATACCATCCTTTTTCTTGTAGATCCATTTGGCAGTTAAGGCTCTCCGGCCTTTAGGTAGCTCACATAATTTCCAAGTCTGATTCTTTTGCAAACTCTCAATTTCCTCTTGTATAGCTAGGATCCAATTAGATGAATTTGGGTAGGAGATTCCCTTAGTATAGGTAGAATGTTCCAGACTTTCAGGCACATCCTCTACAACTGAAAGTGCATATGCTATTAGTCATTCATCGTCATTATAGCGGGTAAGTCTCCTGATCTCCCTTCGAGAACGATCACGAGCTATAGAGTGAACAACCTCCACCTGAGGCTGATCAGAACTGATAGTATCAGGTTCAGTACCCTAGGCCTCCTTATTAGGGTGATTAGCAGCTCCACCTTGAACTGCAGCGGTCTCCACTTCTATCTCTATACTGGTATCCTCCTGATCACCTGTACCGGTAGAAGAAACAATAGAATCCTTCCCAGAAGATAACATAGCAGTCTTATTGAAAGTGACATCCCTACTCTGAATGAATTTCTTAAACTCAGGACACCATATGCGGTATTCTTCAGACTCAGATGCATATCCAAGAAACATGCACTTGACAGCCCTAGGGGCTAACTTCCCATTATTCACATGGGCATACATAGGACATTCAAACATTCTCAAACTAGAATAATCAACAGGATTACCTGACCATACTTCTTCTGGAATTTGAAAATCAATGGAGGTGTGTGGTGAACGATTCACCAAGTAGCAGGCTGTAGAAATAGTCTCTGTCCAAAAAGCTTTGCGATCCCAAAGCCCGACATTTGAAAGCATACATCGAGCTTTCTCTAGTAGAGTCCTGTTGATTTGTTCTGCAACCCCATTTTGCTGTGGTTTACCAACCAAAGTCTTGTGCCTAGCTATGCCATTCATCGTGCAGAACTCTTTAAACTCTAACTCAACGAACTCAAGACCATTGTCATTCCTAAGTTTCTTGATCTTTCTCCCAGTCTGGTTCTCAACCAGAGCCTTGAACTTCTTAAACATGGAGAATGTCTCATTTTCTGTCTCAAGAAGTAAACCCAAACTTTGCGTGAGAAATCATCAACAAAAGTTAGCATGTAGCGCTTACCTTCAAGAGAAGGAACCTTCGAAGGACCCCACAGATTAGAATGAATGTAGTCAAGGATCCCTGAGTACGATGCTTCACTTTAGAGAAACTCACCATCTTCTGTTTCCGAAAAACACAGTGATCACAAAAATCAAGCTTACCCGTACCAGTGCTACAGAGACAACCTTTCTTACTTAGAATGGTCATCCCTTTCTCACTCACATAGCCTAATCTCATGTACCATAACCTTGTATCATTAGCATCTGTTGATGCTGTACCAACTGCAGCTACTCCTATAACTGTAGTTCCTTATAGGATGTAGAGACTGCCCTGCCGCAGTCCCTTTATTACCACAATGGCTCCCTTTGTCACTTTTAGGACACCATTCTCCATAACAATCCTGCAATCGTTAGTCTCAAGAGTACCCAATGAGATCAAACAACGAGTCATATCAGGTATGTGACGAACCTTAGACAAAGTTCTAACTATGCCATCATAGGTTTTAACCTGTACAGTACCTATTCCTGCAACTTTGCACTCAGCATCGTTGCCCATAAGTACAACTCCAGTATCAACAGGCTCATAAGTGACAAACCAGTCCCTACGAGGACACATGGGATGCGTACAGCCAGAATCTAAAACCCAATCATCACCTAACCCATTTTCAGAGTTGGTAGCCAAAGATATGGTAGCAAGCAATACATCACCGTCAGACTCTGACTCTACTACACAATCAGCTGTAGTAGTTTTCTCCTTTTCCTCTTTCCCTTTCTTTTTCTTTAGTTTCCAGCAGTTAGCCTGAATATGATCCAATTTACCACAGTAATTGCAGGTCTGTTTGGAATGAGGATTCTTAAACTTAGATCGGTTCTTTTTCTTATTACCATTCCCCTTTTGCTCAGTTCTACCCCTAACAACTAATCCCTCAGCCAGATCAGCATGGATATCATAATCAAATTTCTCCTTAGACAGCAGATTAGATTTTACATCTTCAAAAGATATAGTATCAGAATTACTATATAGCATAATCTCCTTGAAGTGTTTATAAGAAGGGCGTAAAGACACAATAAGCATAATAGCTTTATCCTCATCCTCAATCTTTACCTTCAGACTCTCCAAATCAACCAGAATAGAATTAAATTCATTTACATGTTTTTGAACAGGGGTACCTTCAGCCATGCGAAAGGTGTACAACCTTTCCTTTAAACGGATCTTATTGGCTAGAATCTTCGTCATGTAGAGTTCTTCCAGTCGAGTCCACAGATCCACTGCAGTTGCCTTATCGAGCACCTCTCGCAGGACATGTGATGCCAGGCACAACTGAATGGCTGAAACCGCCTTCAACTCCAGTTCTTCCCATTCCTCGTCTGTCAGCGATCCACGCCTCTTCTTTTGATCCGTTGCCCATTGTTCGTCAGTCACCTTCTCGGGTTTCATATGAGGTCCTTGCAGAACCTTCCACAACCCATGCTGGATGAGAACTGCTCTCATTGTACCTTCCAGAGATCAAAACTAATCTCCCCATCAAATTTTTGAATATCAACCTTCATAATTGAAGACATCCTAAACCAAAGCTCTGATACCACTTGTTAGGAAATTAGAGCAAACTAATAGCGGAAGCAATAGGATGAAACAGATATTCAGAAACTTAAAGAAAGATAACAAGAACAATACAACGACACACAAGATTTACGTGAAAACCCAATGCGGAAAAAAAACCACGGACGGCGACGAGCACAATCAATCCACTATATGAGTAGGGAGAATACAAAACGATCACAATCACAACAAGTGATTTGATCCAACAACAGAATTACAACCTCTTTTGTAATCTCTCTCACAATTCTCTACCTCTCAATGTGTTTAGGGATTCAGGAGTGATATTAGATCCTAGGTATGACCCCCTTTTATAGGGTCTAGAAAAACTAGAGTTTTATCCTTAGAGACAAACTCTAGCCGCCAGGAGAAACTGCGCTTCAAGACAAACCCTAGCCGCCTTTGATTTTGGGCTACGAAGCCCAACAACCCAACAGAAAGATATCATTTCCAATCACGACTCTAATGACTTCAAAAGACTCAATGCCAGTGGATGAAATTAAGTTATGATAGTTTCCCCTCCCTCATTTACTTCCCCTATTTCCAATCAACTGAGTTATGATAGTTAATGAACTAATAAAATTAGTGTAAAGTATCAAGATTATCAAAAGTTTTGTAAATAAGAAACTTTCCCCATTTTCTATAATATTACACTGTATGTAAGAAGCTTTCTCACTTACAATCCATTTGATATACAATGATACCATAAGTAAGAAGCTTCAATTTTCATGTTCTAAAAATTGTAATATCAATAACAGACGGGATACTGTAAGTTATGTAATTCTTTTATACATATGCAACGTTAATGTCATAACCATCGAAATAATCTAAATTTGGTTATAACTTCCTTTTGGGTTATTAACTTGTTTATTTGTTATATTCTATTTAATGAGAAATTATACTTTTATTATTCTATCTTTCCGTATATCTTATCATTGTTGTACCTATTTAAGTGATCACATGTTCCATTTTGCTTAAGATCATAGAACCAACGAGGGCAAATGGAGCAAACAAATGCACTATCTATGGTTTCTTTGATAGTGAGCATTCTAAAATGCATTCATTATAGCGGTACGAACTTGAATATACATATCATGTATCACACAACTTCTTTTGCAAAGAAAAATATAATTTTTATTAGGAATATGTCAACTTTTCATACCAACTATTTTACTCACTTATGAGTCCTAATTGAAAAAAAAAATTTACACTTAAACCTACGCCAAATAAGATTTGAATTCGCCTCTCCTTTGGCCTTCCGCTAAGGCCCTATTCGACAAATTAGTTGTTTAGAGAGTGAATAATAGTTCTATTTTAGCTGTTTAGATAAGCAGTTGAGAAAAATGTGTTTTAATAAATTTAGCTATTAGGTTAACTCATTAATATAAGGTGACATAAAATGATATAGGTAATTTTCAAAAAATAAAATCTAAAAAGAATACCAAAAAAAAAGTAAAACGCTACTTTTAAATGCCAAAGTTTTCTCAGAAAAACACTTTGAACATTAGTCCAAACAACCATTGAAGACTTAAAAATTAACTGATTAATATTTTAATTTAATCAAAAATGCTAAAACTACTCCAAAAATTAGCGTTGAACATGGCCAAAAACATCTCTATGACGGTTGGTGAGTACATAGCCCCTTGAAATTAGGGGCAGCCTCTTAATTTTCTCCCTTTCCCCCCCTGATTCTGTAAACAAGAAACAACAACAAGAGGGAAAAAATATCACAAAAAGATAGGGCTGTTTATCGGTCCAGAATTGGCCCGGACCAGCCTGGATCGAAGATCGAGTAAGGGTCACTTAGCGGACCAAAGACCGGACCAATCTATAGTCGGTCCAGACCGGGACCGTACCGGACCGGTTGCACCCACACCGGACCAAAATCGGACAGACTATGGACCAGTCTCAAGTGGGCCATTGGGCAGCCTGGGCTAGCCAGATGGCTAATTGGACTTGGCAAGTTAGAATTTTCGGAATTATGCTTGCTAAATTTTAAGCCTTTTAGGCTTTCAAGGACTAAAGACCAATTTTCTGTTTTACTTTGACATAAAAAGTTTGTAAATTGACAATTTATGATGGGCTAGTGGGTTGCTCTCGTTGCATAATATGGGCAGTTGTATCCTACATATATGGCCAAGTGTTAAAAACTACCAACTAACATAGAATTTCCACTTCATAACCGGAAGTCATGAGGTTCATGCCCTAATGATGCCTATTCATGCATCCATACTCTACAACATAGATGCATATTTAAAAGGATTCTAGATCTAATTAATAATTACATTACATAATCAACTTGTCAATTAACAAAGACAAGCATAATGCATATCTAAAGGGACTCCGAAATTACAAAGTTCAATCCATAACCAACAAAACTTGCAAATTAATCACATAACCAAAGTCTTCAATCCTAAAATACCAAATGCACAATTCTTGGATCGATAAATGGAGATAATGCCTTGGAGAATGAGACCTTAGACTTGATCACTTGAGGGGCTTCTTTGCAAGAATATGTTCTATTTATTCCTTTGCTTCAACTTTCAAGTGTTCAAATGTTCAAGAAGTACATGATAATAAATAAAAAATTGAGTTAGTCAATATAAAATAAACTAATTGATCAAATAATAACAATAATAACAACAACAATAATAATGATAACAACAAATTAACAATAGTAGTAAGAATAATAATATCAAAGCTGCCTCAATATTGACTGACGCACCAAAAAAGATTTTAGATTCAAACTCAGAAGCAAGCGCATCACGTGTCCAAGCTCTGAACCACTGCTTTGGATAAACCCGTAAAACCCCTTTCGTCAGTGTTCGTCCTTGGTTTGTGCTCTGGCACCCTCTCCGCTCTTCTCCCCTCTCGTTATCTTCTTGCAATTACAGAGTGCAGACCCCTTCTCTCTCTCCTCAATCCTCAATCCTCAAGGTTCTCAGGTTTGTTTTCTCCTAAAGTCTTTCTTACATGTTTTCCTGCTACTATTTAAGATTTGAAATCCCATTAATTCTCGTCACAACTCTTGCTTCTTTCTCCCTGATTCAGCCAGCTTTTTCCTCTTCCTTGTTTGTGTTTTAAGGGATGGCCAGTATCATCTTTAAGACTCGAATTATCCTCCCCTTTTGTCGAAATGAAATTGAATTTAATGATTATGTTTGGCTCGAATTGGATTGATAGTTTGTTACCTTTCGCCCGCCTTCGTTTTGTTACTTGGCAACCTCTCTTTCTCGTTTCATTTGCGTTTCTTCTTCTAGTTTAGAGAAATGAATTATTACTTGTTTTGTTCAGAAAACTGCAAGTAGAAGAAGCATCAAGTGGGCAGGTTTTCTACTTCAAGGAAGCAGCATAAGTTGATGGAAATTGTTGTCCCTTTACTATAGGAAGCTGACTGGGTTGGCATAGTGGGCTAGTGAACAAAGTGAGATGTCAATTCTTGTGAAATCTCTGTTGCCCTTTAGCATATCATCTTCCTTGGATGCCACTGTCCCTTGCAAGGTGCTTCCATCTCCAGCTAGTTCATCTTTGTGCGAGCTTCAGCAGTGTGGAAACCCTAATAGAGCTGTACGGAGTAGTCTTTCCTTTGTGCAAAGCCCAGAATTTTTGAGAAATTACTCCCTTCTGAGAGCAACCCACATTGTCTTTTGCCACACAAAGGATGTTTCACGAGATTTGACGAATATCCAGATGCCCCAAATGCCTCAGAATGAAGGGGGTCTTAGCAATGAAGACCTAGAGTTGCTGAACAAGCCATCTCCTATACCCATTAATGGTGGCTCTTCTTCACAGCTTGAGAGCAAACCTTTGGAACCCAGAAAAGATGCAGCATTGGAGCCTTTTCTAAAGTTCTTTAAGCCTAAAGATTCAGAAGAAGAACAAGTCGAAGAAGGCGAGGTTGGAGTGGAAAAGGAATCTGAAAAGGTAGTGGTTGAGTACTATGAGCCGAAGCCTGGAGATTTTGTTGTTGGTGTAGTGGTTTCTGGCAATGAAAATAAGTTAGATGTCAATGTAGGGGCAGATTTGTTGGGCACAATGTTAACAAAGGAGGTTCTTCCTTTGTATGACAAAGAGATGGATTTCCTGGTATGTGATTTAGACAGAGGTGCAGGGGAATTTATGGCTAATGGAAAGATGGGAATAGTTCAAAATCCGGGTGCAATAAGTGGGAAACCTGTCGCTGGCAGGCCCGTAGTGGATCCTGGAACTGTTTTGTTTGCTGAGGTTCTTGGTAGGACACTTAGTGGCCGGCCATTACTTTCAACCCGGCGTCTCTTCAGACGGATTGCTTGGCATCGTGTGAGGCAGGTTCTTTTCTCACTTTTAAAATTTGGATAAGCTGTTTAGTGATCACCATATGGACTTAGACTATAATGCTTTGATTCTGTGCTATTCTATGTTAAACTTGTTGGACTTGTTGATGTTTTGCTTACAATGATGTTTGGTGATTATGCAACTGCTCAACACTACGCTTTTGTATCCCTTCAAATGTTTTCAGAAGAGTGGCTTCTGGACTCTGGAATCTATGTTGAGTCTTAAAATTGGTAGCTGTGTGGGTTTTGGACTGGTGAGGTCCTATGGGAAGAAGCAGAGCTGAGATACTTGTCAACTGCTCAACAAGGAAGGGTTTCGTGTAGATTGTGTTTATGATTGATGTATCTTACTTTAAATTTAATCTTTATGTTCTTTTTTCAACTTCCTTTTTTCTTTTGTGCAGATAAAACACTTAGATGAGCCTATTGAGGTTAGAATTACGGAATGGAATACAGGCGGCTTGCTTACTAGAATTGAGGTTGGTGCTGGGTTGCGCTATGTTGCTTAATGCCTGTCTGTGGAGCATAAATGTTTTATTCATTTTCCTTCTGCAGGGTCTGCGGGCATTCCTTCCGAAGGCTGAGTTAGTTTACAGAATGAAGAGCTTTGCTGACTTGAAAGAGAGGGTAAAATAAGACTTTTGCATTTGAAGACATATGTTGAATATTTACATTGGTAGAGAAGATTAGTATTTTATTTTATATAATTGAAATATTTGAGGATGTTAAAGTATTACGGGCTATTACCCTACACTTAACAGAAGATGCTTATTTGCATGAGCCTGAGTGATTACATACAAGCTAGTTAGACACTTAGCTCTTCACATGGAATCAAAATAAGCCTGATACCTTACACAATTCCCGCCTTGTCAACGCTTTTGAAGTTAGTGTGACTGCTGAGCTTTCTTGGCAAATGTGATTATCAATTCATATGTGTGAAGGTCGTTGCGTCCATTTCATACCATGTTTTGGGCCTTTTGGCTGATACAGCCATTGATCTTAGTGCGCTGTCCTTTACTTATTTATCGATACAATTATTATGCCTCTTACATTAATAATACCTTCTATTCAATTTTCATATTTTTGTTCATTTATATTGTCCATAAGAAAATTTTGTTTTTAAACAATATCTGTATGACAATTTTGCATCTGTCTGATTACAGTCACTCGTGATTCCTGCCCCTCTGCTGTCTTGCATCCTCAATTTGATTTTTGAGAATAGGATGAGTTGACATGGCCTTTATGAAAATTTTCCATTGTTTCTTTGTCGAAGACCTTTTCAATTGTTTCTTTGTCAAGTACCTAAAATTCAGCTTATTGTAATCCTTTAATTCATGATGAAAAGACGTATTCTCACTGTACTTGCGTTTCACGTCTGTTCTGTGAATTTCACTGGTTGACAGTCAGCATAATGTGTAGGTGTCTAGTCACACAGTTGTTGGCATTGGTTGATTTGGTTTTGGCAACTGAGAAGAATAAGGTTCCCTTTGTGTGTCTCTGCATTGTGCGAAGCTATGTTCATGGCCTAGATACATTTGTTTGCTGCCAATTCTGGTCAACAGTTATGCCTTAGTTCTATGCTGTTAATTTGAATAGTCAGTTTGATCAGATGAATTGACCCATAAATGATAGCAGTTTGGACAAAATTGCAAGTAAAAGAAAATAAAGAAATGATTGAAGAAGAGAGGTAAGCATGAAAACAGAGATAGAGGTATCTACTGTTTAGAATTTAGGATTTGGTAAGTGGATCTTGCAATAATAGTTAGATATGGGTTGAGCTGCTTTACTTAGGATGAGTAATAGGGAGAACTTAGCTGTTTCGTATTTCAATAGGAGTTATAGTGGAACCATAGTTACACGGGACGCCATTCGTTCCAGTACGTGGTACGGGTATGGGGACATGGAACGCTATCTCTAAGGAATTGGGTACGTGAGGTACAATTTCAGGTGTGTGTGTGTGTATATATATATATACATATATAATTTTAATTTCTTTTAAAAATTTGACGGTAGTAGATATTAGCACACTAATTAAATAATTAGGATATCCTTTCAACTGAAAAGTGATACCTCACTCAGACGAGTAAATGCCCAAACATTGGAATCTGTGTAAATAGGCTGCATAATGTCATGGGATACAGAGCATATAGGCAGCAATAAATGAAGAGTCAAACCTTTTTACTGTGCTTATCTGAAACAAGATAGATACAAACACAGGGTATTGAAGAGACCTCGGTTAATGTGCAGCCTCTCCCTCTTCCTCTCTTCCTCTCTCCCTCTCTCCCTCTTTACCCACTGTCATCATTATGTTTTTTAAAAAAAGCCACGGTCCCTCTCCCAGTCTCCTTCCATTCTATTCTCTCTCTCCTTATGCCAAGTTGGCTCCCACTGCCACAGGAGAGAGAGGTCTGTCTGGGACGCCGGCATGAACGTACTGGGTCGCGATCCACCCCGATTCGGATCGTCTTTGACCCACGTTCTGGGACGCACAAACCGGTTCGCGGTTCCAGGGGACGACCCGCGAACCAGGTAACTATGAGTGGAACACTTGGAAAGCGGGGGCGGAGGGAGCGTGGTGTCAGTGGGGTCAACTGACACCCCTCCCCCTCCATGGAAAAAAAAATTAGTATGCTGAAAAACTAAAAGAAACAGTTTTATAAATAACTATTGTGGCGGACATGTTTGTTGTGCATGTATGTAGCCTAGTGGTGGGAGCGCTTGCATTGTGGCTTTATGGTTGAGGACATTGCGGGTTCGAATCCTGCTGGGGCCTTCTGTTGAATTTTTTCTTTATTTTTTTTTCAGTCAGTAGCATCTTTTTTTCTTTATTTTTTTTGGCCAATAGGATCTCCCAATTTAAAGTTCAAAGTCTATTAATTGTAGTTTAGTACTTCAACTGACTTCAATTTGTTATTCAATCCTTAATTTATAAATTTATTTGTTTTTTAAGTTTATTTATGAGTTTAATTTGTGAATTTCAATTCTAAATTTGTTTAATTTGTTGATTTAATTTTAATTCTAGGTAAAAGTGTATAAATATTTCGAAAAGATAGAACTTTAATTGACCTCAGTATTTCAACTTGTTGATTTATCCTTTAACTTGAGGTTAATTTACTTTTTTACTTTTAATTTATGAGTTTAATTTGCCAATTTAATTCTAAAGTTGTTTAATTTGTGGGTTAATTTCAATTCTGACTCATCCCTTCAAGTTCTAAATTCGAAAACTCACTACTTAATGAAGAAAGTGGGAATGATATCACTCAACCACAATTACCATCTTATTTCCGACAACCCTTCCCTAAATTCCTTGCTTCGCTACTGGACTGAGAAGTTCTCAGGTGGATTGCCTATACTGATCATTAGGCGTGGGTATGTTTGCTGCCCTCATGTTATTCAATATTCAATAAGTTTTAGAAACCTGGACTTCAGCCCTCTAGGGAGCATGGAAGATCAGATAATTCATATATGTTGTTAAGGATTTTCAAATAAGCTCCTTTAATAAGGTCGAAGCCTTCTTATTTTCTTTTATATATATATGTTCTTTTTGGATCTTGTGAACATTTTTTCCTCCTGTTCTTAGGAGTGTTTTTTGAGCTCAACTCTAGTTCTATTTTGAGATTTTTGCTCTCTTTCTTCTTGATGCACCTCAATGGCCTCAAACCAAGGAGGGATCTCAATAGCTAAGCCCAAAACCAAAGATCACAAAAAAAAGGAAAGCAAAACACCACGGGAGGGGGTGGCACGGGCGTGCCACTCAGCACGGGGAGACCGTGCCTCTCTTCTGGCCGTCCCGGGGAGGGTGTGGCACGGTCGTGCCACTCAGCAGGGGGAGACCGTGCCACTCTTCTGGCCGTCCCGGGTGCGGTTTTGTGCCATTTCTTTTTTTGAAATTTGCCAAAAGTTGCCTAAAGCTTTCCTTGTGCGAACTTGGATTTTTGGGATACTTGAAGCACTTCTAAGCCTTAAAGAAAGAGCTCAGAAGGGTGTTCAAGTATTGAATGGAAAGGGTGATTTGTGGCTAAATGAGAAGACAAGCAAATGAGGCTAAGTACCTCGGATAAGTAACACCACCGAGCTACTTAGGGCTTCCCTTTCTTGAATTAATGAGATAAGTAACACCACTCACTAATCAAGGAAAGGACTCTTGATCACCACCTTGAGAAGCCAACTCAAAGATAAGCAAGAGAGAGAAACACTTGGGGGAGTAAACTCAACCTTCTTT
>JACYFF010031954.1:14578641-14617570 GCA_017589665.1 Selenicereus undatus | reverse complement strand
ATATATATATATATATATATATATATATATATATATATATATATATGTACATACATACTTAAAAGGGGAATGTATGCACTAGCTGAGAAATACATAAAGTGATTGCCTTGTCACCTGTCCTCCACCCCTCCCCTTTGGGACGTCATGATAAGTGGACGGACCCGCATCCTCATTCTTTTTATAAATCCGAGGGCCCCTCATGTGTGAGGCACCCTTGTAGAGGTGGGCTCGGAAGGAAGACCCCCCGGGGGGTGGGGGTTCCTAAATGCTGTTTGGTAGGATTTTAACCCCAATAAAGTGCTAGAGAAATTGTTGCACATCTTAATTCATCAACAGTACTTTAGTACTTATTTATGGTACTATGGCCTTGTTATTTTCGTTGAAAAATTGTAAGTGTGGAATGGATGAGAGTGGAAAGGGGGGGAAGGAATAGGTGGGAATGAGTTGGAATGATATTTCTTATGAAGTGTGGGAAAGAGTAGGAAGGAGTGGGAATGAGTTGAATGAAGCAAAAGAATTGATGTAAATTACGTATTTTGTTTTTTTAATATAATTTTCTATCTGTGATAGTAATTATCGATGATAAAAAAAAAATTTGGACTGAAAAATATATTTTTTTGCGTCAAGTCATGTACGAAATATTATTTCGTGGTTATTATCCCAAAAAAAATTGTAATTTTTGTTATTCGTAAAATAAATTACGGATGTAATTTTTTTTCAATATATTAGCTAAAAAAGAACGAAAAAAATACACATATGTTCAGACCTTATTCTTTTTGTTGGTAATTTCAAATTTACCAACCTTAACCAACTTCAACTCACATCAACTGACTTCACGAATTTTAATAAGAAAATACCAATTTAACCAATTTAATCAAATTTAACCCACTTCAACCAATTTTAACACACTTCAGCCCACTTCAACCAACTTCAACTCATTTTTCATTATTTTATCCAACTTCTACCCATTATAAAAAACAAAATTTGATCCACTTTAACCAACTTCAATCAGTTTCAACGTACTTCAACTCACTTTAACCCACTTCAACAAAAAAATATCTACTTCAAACTATTTCAACCCATTTAAATTAAAAAAATACCCATTTCAACCTACTTCAACTCACTTCTACCATTCTCAACCAATTTCACCTGTTTACCAACACATATTTCCCAACGAAAAAAACAGGCCCTTAGTACACGGAAAACAATAATCTGCAATTTGTCTGAAGAACTTCAAATACATTTGTTATTAACGCTCGTGGAAAAAAATATTTGCTCAAAATACACGTACAATACATTTGTACTTTTTGTCACGAATTACAAACGGCAAAAAAAATTTGCACGTTCCTTTATTATGCAGGAAAAAATATTTGCAAATTTGGCCTCAAATTACGATGATCGAAAAATAAATCTATTACACATGTAGCAACAACTATCGACGCTTTCGTGACTTATAGCAAATATTTCGTAATCAACGCAAAAAAAAATAAATTTAAGCATCTCTTACATATACAGAATCAAACCCAAGATATTTACCGGTCATAAAAAACTAACATTTGCATAATAAAGCAGAAAAAAATTATTATTTCTTTAATATATATAACAAAAATTACGTCATTTACAGTTTCCGGCACAACAAATATTTTCATAACATTCGAAGAATAAATAAAACTTTTCATAATTGTTATCAGACTATTCGTTTGCACAATTACATAAATTATAAAAGTTTTTAAAATATAAAAAATAATAGTGGGAAGGAGTGGGAGAAGGGGGGAAGAAGTGGGTGGAAGTGGGAAGAAGTGGGTGGGTCCATTAAACTATGAAAAGAACAAGGCCTATTGCTTGCATTTGTATGAGTGTTTTCTGTTATGTTGAAATACGACATGATTGGTAACTCAGGAGAACATGTCAAATATAAGGGCCTTCTATATATCATTTGTGAGTAGGGATGTGAAAAGTTAATCCGACATGATTGCCGACCCTAATCGAACACGAAATTAAGTGGGTTTTGGTAAAGATTTTCAACTTGTTTAATTAAATGGGTTGAC
This sequence comes from Selenicereus undatus, assembly GCA_017589665.1. Taxonomy (NCBI): domain Eukaryota; kingdom Viridiplantae; phylum Streptophyta; class Magnoliopsida; order Caryophyllales; family Cactaceae; genus Selenicereus; species Selenicereus undatus. The sequence goes on along the minus strand of JACYFF010031954.1, from coordinate 14,615,522 downwards.
ATGTTTAACCTGTTTAATTAATTGGGTTAGGTTCAAGTTGAGCATTTTGACACAAAAAAATACCTATTTAACCCGTTTAATTAAATGGATTAAATAAGTTGATTAGTTTATCCAATTACCATGTACTTTTTGGGGGAATTGTGAAAATATGGGGTTTAATAAAGTTGATATTTATTTTGTGATTGTAATTCTTGTGAATCATAGACAATGGTTGCATTATGATGTTATATTAAAATAAAAAATTGATTTATAATGCTCGGTAATCATATTTTAGTCAAAATATAAAGGGGGTAAATAGGTAACCGGATAACCTGAACCTGATATGTTTTTATTAAACGAGTTCATAGGTAAATTTCAGGTCAACCCGTTTAAAAAATAAACGGGTACAAGTCAAAATTTTCAACTCGTTTAATAACGGGTTAGGTTTAGGTCGAGGATTTCTCAACCTGTTTAAGTTCGACACGAACACGAATCCGGCCCGACCTGACCTGTTTGACAGCCCTAAATTGTGAGACTTCATGGTGAAATTTTTCCCTTTTGCTGCACACTAGTTTTGGTTAATATTTTCCTTCAGATATTATGTTGTTAGACTGGTTGGCTTCCATTCCCAAAGTGCTATCCTTGGTTAACTTCATGGGGGTTCATCATGAGATGGGTGTCGTTTGCTCCTGGAAAAGCCAGTTTTGGATTTCTTGTATTCAGTTGTGTTATCAAACACATACCAGATTGGATGTAGCTAACGATGCTACTCTTAACAATTTACAGCATAAAACCTCACGGTCCTAACCTGTGTACTTTGCTGTGTTTATTGTATTAGTTTCTGGGGCTTCATTGGTGATTGATAGTATAACATGTTCTAGTTTGCTGAAATGGTCAAAGTTAAGCTATATTGTGATCAGCAGCTTAAAGTCTGCTTTTGCCTTTTACCTTAACTGTGCAGCTTGCTTTTGCCTTCTTATTTGGTCTGTTAACTGTCCTTCCAAAGTCGTCTAACTTGTCTGCATGGTGTCTCAGTGGTCTGCTGCACGTGTCAAATATTACTGATGGTAAAATCAATTCAGTCAGCGATTTGTTAGCAGTGGGTGAGAAGGTCAAGGTATTAGTCGTCAGATCTTTGTTCCCAGGGAAGATTTCTCTCAGGTGAGTAAGCAATTCTGTTCTGAATCTTCGATTTCAATTCTTATCATGTTAGAATGTTGTATCTTCAGCTTTATAGCAGAATCATTAGTGTCCAAGTGAATATGCACGCTGATTATCCGCTTTGTTTGAGGCTCTTCTCAAGTGAATTTCAGAGTCAGGATCCATAGTTGAAATTTCAAATGGATACTTGAATTACATTGACGTTTATAAATACTGTATCGAGTGACCAAAAAATTTTACTGTTCAAGCTAATTTTTTGAAAGTGTTAAGCGATGCTCCAGGATGTTGTTCCATCAGGCACTTGATTTGAAATCCATTGACTATCTATTCTTTCATGACAAATGAGATGCACATAACAGTTTAATAAGCCAATTTGATGTAGCCAGTCTAAGTGTGGATGGTCTGGGGGCATCCAAATGTAGACAGCCATACTCGCGGTAGCAGAGAGGGCAATTCTAGGAGACTTCCAAAAACAAACTTGTAGGGAATGTCTGCCAACTTAAAACCTTTTGAAATAAAAATATAACAAAGGAATAAGATAGTACTAGCAAGTGGCGAACTTCATAGCTAACAAATGTTACTAAGCTTACAGCTACAAGAACCAACCAAATGTATAATTCACGAATCAAACAAGCCAATGAAAACCTCAGACAAAGCTAGCCACTAGGAAATAATACGATAAACAAAGGCACCCAATGGCACCCTAAGGTAACCTTTATGCTATGCTTGGTTACATAAGTTTTTGACTGTACAAATCCGAAAATGTGCGACTTGCTTTATGTGTTTGTCTCAAAACGATGGGATAGAATTTTTGCCATTCCTCCCAAAGGAAAAAAGAAGAAAACCATAGAAGGAGGAAGCTGTATCTGCTACTCTCCTTCCTCTATGGTTTGTAGTACGAAAATATGGAATTCTTGCATCATGAAATTTCATAATCTGTTAAGGAATGAGGAATGATGGTGATTGCTTTAGATTCTTTGTTATCTATTTCTACATTGTTGCATTCGCTTTCCTATTTTATTTGACATGTTTGACATTGATGGAATTAAACCTATGTTCCATGAGCCCACTAGTGACTAAATTTTGTGTTTGTTTACAGTATTGCAGACCTGGAAAGTGAGCCTGGCCTATTTATATCAGACAAACAGGTGCTCATACATATCCATTTCTCTTCATTTTGATCACCCAGCCAAATTTGTTCTTTTGGTTTGACACTTTCTGCGTTTTGGCATTCGCTAGAGAGTGTTTGCTGAGGCTGAACAGATGGCAAGGAAATATCGACAGAAACTTCCACCTGTTTCTGCCCCACATAAATCTCAGCCACCCCCACCTAATGATGCGCTGTTTGATGATGAGGCAAAACTTTATGCAAATTGGAAGTGGTTTGAGTTCCTGAGAGGTAAAGATGAACCCGATACCTGATAAGCTTACCCTGACAGTCTTGAGTTTGACAATCCCTTGGCATGAGGTAGAATTCCCGGGTTCTTCTCATGTTGCTTTTATGAGCTGGGCTTGTTAAAAACTAAAAGCATGGAATCAAGCAAGGCAGGGCTTTCCCTTGAAAAATCGTCTGGTGAAAGTTGCCTTTAGATTGCTGGGTACGAATAATTTCTTCTCCTAAAGGTTGAAGAAAAGAAAAACAAAGGGTTTGACGGCAGATTCTGCACAGAATTTACCAGTTTTCCATCCATGGTGATCGTCTTGTATTTGTCAGTTGGGTGCAAATTCTTTATAATCAGGTTTTGATAACATCAGATGCGAAGGTTTGATGTAATCTTCTAGGATCTCAAATGCCTAGTTGCTTTTCTTGGGGCATTTGTGGTGGTAGCAGACAGGTCATAAGTTGGGCTTGCAGGACTTACGTGGTTGCTATTTGTACCATTTTCTTCTTGGTTTCAGGTTTGCCTTGTCATGTAAGAACAATAATAGACCATTTGAAATTGGTGTTCAGCATCACATTTCTTTTACTCCATCATGTCTTGTATTTACTATTCAAGTTTACATTTCTATGTAATTAGTATGGATCCATGCTTTGTGCAGTGCATTTAACGTTGAAATGGTATGTTAAATATACGAAATGAAATATAGAAATAAAAATCCAAGAAATGTTTTTTCTTGGTCTTTGTTTTAGTCGTTCTTAAATCCCTGCAGCTCCCCACATTTGGTGGAGTACTTGTCTTGGCAATTTATGAATCATGACCAAATGTTCACTGATTCTGTGTGTTTTCCCCCATCTTCTTCTGAACAAAGGCAGTTGTTAATTTATTATCGATGCTTATGCCCCTTGTCATCCCTTGTCAACTTGAGTCTAACAAGGCGTCTAGGATGAGGAAGCTGCTACAACAATTTCGCCATAAGAAGTCCAAGTTTAAGGCTCTATTTCACTTTCCGTATCTGTTTAAATTTTCTTATTGTATTGCTTATGTTTATGTACATATGACATATTTTAGTTCACTTGTTTTTCTAATTTTTTTAGAATTGGCGATCTTTACAAAGATGTAAATTAAATGTCATATGACGTAACATAAAAAAGTACTTGTCACTGTGCATTTAAAAACACACCTTGAGTAACTGGATTGATCACATAGTAGTTGTTTTATATGTTTTCGCTCCAATTTAAAATTGAGAATTAACTATAAGAAAAATCCAATAAGTAATTTTTTAGAGGTAGGAATTGATAAGATATACCAGTAAAGTTCCATCTTATATCTTAGGCTAATTAATTCATTAACTATCTTGGTATTTATGATCAAATTTGTTGAAAGTATACCTTGGCAAGCAACGACCAACTTCGGTTAGTTAGGTGGTTACAAGTTTGTTTATGATGTATAACCTCTTTTCCTGCCCTTTTTCTTTGCCTGGTTGATAGGAGCTTCTAGGAGCATCACAGTGTATAAAAGGCTTGAAGACTATTGTAAGGATGATGACCAATAGAATGAGATTTCTCTTTTCCTCTCTCATTTCATTCTCTTTCATTTCATTCTGTCTCTAAAAGCCCAAATTGTGTATAAAAGGCTTGAAGACTATTGTAAGGATCATGGCTAAAGATCTACAATTGCTGAATCACAATTCATCCTTATGATGTTTCTGATTGATTCCTTCTTCTTCAATCGGATACTTTCTTTAAACAATTGCTTGAGCCGTTTCATTGCTATCAATTGATATGCAATGCTTCAATCGATTTTTTGATTTATCAATCGATCTAGATTTCCTTCTTTTGATTTAGGTTTTTTTTCTTCTCACTCCATCATAGAGTTCATCTGCTTCTTCCATGGCAGATTCTAATCCAATTGCTCTTGATTGCTGACATGAGCTGTTTCTTCATCCCTCTGATCATCCAAATTGCAGTCTCTCCTCATAACGTCTTATAGGTTCAAATTTTGAGCAATGGAAGAGATCTTGTGAAGTTTCCCTTGTTTTGAAGCATAAACTATGGTTTGTGACTAGTACTTGCACTAAACTAGCTTCAGGACCTCTAATTTCCTAATGGGAACGATGCAATGCCATGGTCATATCTTGGTTGCTTTATTCTATCAAGAAAGATATTGCAACTAGTGTCATTTTCTGTTTTATTGCCAAGCGGATTTGGGAGGGGCTAGACCTTCTTTATGGTCAAAGCCAAGGAACTAAGATTTTTCAAGTTCAAAAGGAACTCACAACCTCTCTCAAGGTAGCTTATCTATCTCAGATTATTTCACCAAATGTAAAATTCTCTGGGATAAGTATGCTACACTTGTAAATATACTTACATGTCCTAATATTGAATGTCCTATTAGTGCTGCTATGGTGAAATTGCTTGCAAATCAATAGTTGATACAATTTATTATGGGGTTGAATGACAATTATGTTGTTGTGAGAGGAAATATTCTTATGGCACATCCCACGCCTCAAATTGAACAAGCAGTGAGCATGGTCCTTCAAGAAGAAAGACAAAGAGAAATTCAGAACTGTGCCCCTTTACTTGGAGATTCCTCAACCTTATTTTCTTAACAAAGACCCAATCAACAACAGCAATCCAACTCTCAGCAGTATTCTCCACAGTGGCCTTATAGGCAGTATTCACAACAATAGTATACTTCTCAGCAGTATTCTTCCTCTTAATCAGCAAGGAGATATAATCTCTTCTGCAATTATTGTAGAAAGAATGATCATACTATTGATAAGTGTTTCAAACTGCAAAGACAAAGGGATAATGCACTAGTTGACAAAGGCAAAAAGGTTGTTGTTGCTGTTCAAAATGAAGATCATCATTTTTCTGAGTCAGAACAATCTGCTTCTTCTTTCACTCCAGAGCAATATACCAAGGCAATTGTTATGATGCACAAACATGACCTAGAGACTTCTGCTCCTACACCAACAAATTTTACAAGTGCAACCATAGATTCAAAATGTCACCGAACTGTGACAAAACAGCCGCGTTGGAAAGGTTTTGTAATTGGGCGAATCGCGTTTTCATGCCGCGATAGCCACGATATGGGACGCGATTGTCATATTAGAGTGATTTTTCCGTACCGCTACCAAAACCGAAATCGCGATTGAAACCACATTTTGAATCCTTGGGTGCAACTAGGTTGGTAGGTAAGGTTTTTTGTTTTTCTACTTCACAACCCTCCTTAAAGTGGATCATTGATAGTGGTACTACTGACCATATTACCCCACACTTACAATATTTTTCTTCTTAAACACCTCTTACTCAAGAATCTTTCATTACCATGCCAAATGGTAAGCATGCCAAAATTCATCATATTGGTACCATCCAACTTACTCCTCCTTTAACTCTTTATAATGCACTACATGTTCCTGATTTTCACTACACCTTTTTATTTGCTAGCCAATTTGCTAAGCAATTAGCTGCTCATGTTGTTTTCACTCCCTCTACCTATTACATCCAGGACGCTTCAGTGAAGCACCATTTGGATATTAGTAGAGAAAGTGGTGGTTTATATCTTGTGGACAAAGAGTCCTGCAGCTCTAGTGTGGCTAACAATTCCTTCTGGCCCAACAACAAGCCTATTTTTTCATTTTGTTGTCAGTTGTCTCCTTTAGAGCTTTGGCATTGTCGATTAAGACATATGTCTTTTGGCAATATGAAACATATCGATGCTATCTCTTCTTGTCAGGCTAGGCCTACTTCCATATGTCAAGTTTGTCATCAAGCTAAACAATATAGGTGTCCCTTTCCCATTAGTACCCTCTTGTACTTCACAACTATTTGAAATGTTATATGTTGATCTTTAGGGTCCTTATGCCCATCATACTTACAATGATGGCTATAAGTATTTCATTACCATTGTTGATGATTACTCACGAGGAACTTGGACACATCTTTTGTCTCATAAATCCAATGCCTTTCCCATTCTTAAGTCTTTCATTTCTTTCATTCGTACTCAATTTCAAGCAACTGTTTAGATCATAAGATCTGATAATGACCAGGAATTTTCAGAAAATTCTGCTATAGCTTTCTATGCTTCTTATGGCATCCTCCATCAAACTTCTTGTACAACAACTCCCCAGCAAAATGAGATTGTGGAAAGGAAGCATAAACATTTGCTTGAAATTGCTAGAGTTTTGTTTTTTCAATCTAAAGTCTCCCTCAAATTTTGGGGAGAATGCCTTTGATAGCCACCTATATCATTAATAGAGTGCCTTCTTCTGTTCTCCACTACACAATCCATAATGAGATTTTACATGGTCATGCTCCTTCTTACTGACATATCAAAACTGTTGGTTCCCTTTGTTTCACTTCTACACCCAAGCACAGCAGAGACAAGTTTGCTCCAAGGGATAATCCTTGTGTTTTCCTAGGATATCTCTATGGTAAGAAGGCCTACAAGGTCTATCATCTCATCAGCAAGAAAATGCTCTCTAGCAAAGATATACACTTTTATGAGACCTATTTTTCCTTTCCATCATCTCTCAGATACATCTTCTTCCTCACCCTTGCCATCTCCTATTTTCCTACATTATGACAACTTTGTTCATTCATCACCACCTCCTTCATCTAACTCTCTGATTTTACTTCAACTCCACCCATATCTCCATTTTCTTCTTTGGTCACACCAATTCCTCCTGTAGTTCCCACTATCATTTCGTCTTCACCTGCTGTTTCTCACACTTTTCCTACAGCAACGCCTTCTTCTCCAACTCCACTTTCCTCTCCTGAACATTTCCCTCCTTTAAGAAGGACTGCTAGGCCACATAGGAAGCCATCACATTTATAGGATTACATTTGTTCCATTGCAGTTTCCACTTTCTCTTCTGATCCTTTTGCTACGTCCAATTTAACTCATTTTTGCAATCTCGTGTAGCTACATCAGTTGCTCATTACTTACCCTATTCATTCAAAAGCCTTCATCTCTTTTCATGAACCTACTTCTTAGAAACAAGCATCACATGATCCCCTTTTGGTTAAGGCTAAGGAGTGTGAAATAGAGGCCTTACAAACCAATAATACCTTGGTTGAAGTTGACCTTCCTTTTGGAAAGAAAGGCATCAACATCAAGTGGGTGTACAAAGGTAAGCTTAAAGTTGACAATTCCACTGACAGATATAAAGCTAGGTTGGTGATCAGAGGAACACACAGAGAGAGGGTATAGATTTCACAAAAATATTTCCTCATGTAGTGAAGATGATCACTATCAGACTTGTTCTTGCTTTAGCAGCTTACAAGCAATGGTAGGGTTTTCAAATGGATATAAACAATGCTTTTTTATATGGTGATTTGTATGAGGAGGTCTACATGAAGATGCTCGAGGGCATACCAAATCCTCACAATGAAGTCTACAAACTGCAAAAGTCTCTTTATGGACTAAAGCAAACTTCTAGACAATGGTTTGCTAAGTTTGCAACTTCTCTTCAACAGCAAGGCTACCTTCAATCCAAAAATGACTCCTCTTTATTCCTCAAGATAATTGGTACACACATCACCATTGTGGCAATATATGTTGATGATATTTTGGTTACAAGCTCAAATGTTGGTGAAATTGCTCTTCTTAAACAACACGTTCATTAGACCTTTGGTATCAAGGATTTGGGCAATCTATATTATTTTCTTGGTTTTGAAGTTACATACTTGCCTACTGGCATTTCTTTGTCTCAGAGAAAATTCACTCAAGATCTCCTATATGTTAGATATTGGTTTTGCCACTTCCAGGAGTGCTGCTACTCCTCTACCACTGCAATGCAAACTTGCACCTGATGAAGGAGACCCTTAAGATCCTTCTTACTAGAGAACTACTATTGGAAAGCTTATTTTTTTGGCTAATTCTAGGCCTGATCTCTCTTATGTTGTCTAGACCCTTAGCCAATTTAAGCAAACTCCCAAAACTTCTCATATGATGGCCCTTGAGCATACTCTATGGTATCTGAAAAGAACTTCTGGGGAGGGCATCTTACTCAAGGCCATTGGGCCTTTAATTCTCAAGGCTTTTTCTGACATTGACTGGGTTTCTTGTTCTTTTTCTAGGAGATCTGTTACTAGTTATATGGTTTTGTTGGGCACTTCCCCTATCAGTTAGAAGTTTAAAAAGCAACCTACGGGTTTCAAAAGCCCTGCTGAAGCTGAATACCGAGCTATGTCACATGCTCCTGCTGAAGTTACATGGCTTGTTCGACTTCTTATGAACTTGGCATCTCTCACATGCAGCCTGTGACTTTTCATTGTGATAACCAATCTGCTTTGCAAATTGCTAAAAGCCTGTGTTCATGAGCGGAATAAGTACATTGAAATGGATTGTCATTTTAGTAGAGACAAAGTCCTTGAAGAATTGCTTCAACTTGCCTATATCCCTACATCTATGCAGTTAGCTGATATTCTGACTAAGATTCTTCCTTCTATTCAACAGAAGGAACTCTTATCCAAGCTGGGAATGGTTGAGTCCGATACATCCCCATCTTGAGGGGGTGTTGACAGTATGCCTTGGCAAGCAACCACCAGGGTTGTTAAGTTGTTCAACTTTAGTCAGTTAGATGGTTACAAGTTTATTTATGATGTATAACCTCGTTTCCCGCCCTTTTTCTTTGCCTGGTTGTTAGGAGTTTCTAGCAGTATCATTGTGTATAAAAGACTTGAAGACTATAGTACGGATCGTGAATAATAGAATGAGATTTTTCTTTCTCTCTGATTTCATTCTCTCTCTAAAAGCCCAAATTATTACAAAATTTGTGCTTTAGCTGGACTCAAAAAAAAAAAAAAACTCATAAGACTTCCATTATATGGGACACCAAATTTTCTATTATTTATTTACTTTTTTACATCGAGTTAAAACCTAAAAAAGGAAAAAACCTAAAAGGAAAAACTTAAAAATGAAAACAAAAAATCATAAAAACAGAGAAACAAAAAAGAATGGCAGCATTCATCCAGGGGTCTCTGGCTCTGTGCCACCATCAAAATAGCAGACGCTTGATTTCCAGACTAAATTCCAGTGGAGAGAGAGAGAGAGAGAGAGAGAGATGAAGATGACATGGAAGAAGAAGGGTGGGAGCAAACGACGGGCCATATCTCAACGCCCTAATCTCCCCTTTGAAATTGAAGACGATGACAACCAAGACTCTAAAATTCAACCACACGATTGGGATTCCAATAAGCTTGAACCCAGTAAAACCCTCGATGAGTCTAAGGCCTCCGGTGCCTCCCTTGCAGATGCTTTCCTTCAAGAGGGCAATAAGCTTGCCGAGGTAATTTCTTCTTTTATTTCCATTCAACTTCAGCTCTTGATTTTTGATTTTTGATTTATTGATTTTAGTTATTGGTTGCTGTTATCTGGGAATATTAACTTGGTTCAGAAATTTGTAAGGTGCTGTAATTGGGACAATTTTTGAGTTTTGTCAGATGGGTATTGAGTATTGACTATTTCTTTCTCAATTGAAGTTATGGTCTTCGCTGGTCATGGTAAAAGTATGATTTTGTTTTCTTCTGGGTAGTGAGTTGAACAATAAGCCCGTCTGTTGCTGCTTCGAAAATTTTGCACTTTTTGGAAAAAGGGCACTTGGCCTTCTGATTGTGCTAGAGTTGGCGGCGTGCCTATTCGTGTTGATTTGTCCTGGGTTGGCTGGATGAACAACCAGTTAGCCATCTTCCCTGAATAGATTCGCTTATCTGTGTATTCAATGCATCAGAAAATGGAGTCATAAGGCCTCTATTCATTCATAGGGAGACCTTTTTTGAGCTGTGTTGAGAAACGCTAGCGCATCAATCGAGCACCTGAAGCTTGCTCATCTCGCGGCTAGCTTCATCTCAATATGTAAAATCATCGTGGGAGGGGTTAAGAAGGTTCCGTGTGGGGTTAATTCAGTAGTTGAAGGGGCAGTGGTCAGGGAGGAACGTCCTTTGGTCATGGTGAGAGACAACTGCATTGATAGCCAAGGCGGAGGTGGCAACAGATGATGGTACGGCAGTGAGAGAAGAGAAAGGGTGGAATTGATTGAAGTAGCTTGAGGGGGGGGGGGGGTGGTGAACTAAGGGGAATTGCTCAGTGTGTCACTAATGGGATAGCCGGTCAGTGGTGACCGGTGAAGCATACGATTGGTTTCTTGGCTATAAGCTCACCAATGGTTGTTATGGTGACAAAGAGTGTGTTATAAGGTTTTGGCCTCTGGGAGGGTACAACAAGTGGGGTGGGGGGGGGGGGGACAGATTAACGAAGCTCCATCATGCTAGTGGCTTTAGTGGGTGAAGCCTGTTATGTGTTCACCGACCACTATTGGGCTGCACTGCTTACATGTTTTCATGTGCATATGTATGCGTCCATATTTACTGACACGACTAAATTATGCTTGTTTGATGCAAAATTTATTGCCATAATACCATCTTGACGTAATCACAATATCCTATTGGGCACATGCGAAATGCTTAGTGATTGTGACTTCATGAAACAATAGTCTACAAACTTGATTTGGCGGTCTGCATTGAATAATTAAGCTCTTGTGTGGTGGGTGTAACCCTGTAGGAAATACTTATGGACTGTACTTCTCTTACTCTTGTTTGTTTTAGTTTACTCTGTGTCTATTTTAGGTTTCTATGCTGTTGCTGCGCTCTTTGTATGTGATTCTGTGCATCAGTCCTGGGGTGGCCTGTTTTTCTGGAAGGGACTGATTCTTTTTCATGTGTGGTGGCTTTGGGTTGATTTTTATAGTTAGTGAGTATCCCTTAAACAAAAGGGTTCTAGTTTAGCTGTTAGAACGTAGAAGTATGTATGAGAGGAATCTTATGCTGGTTTTTCACTTTTTAAATTTTCAAGGAGGGTAAATACCGTGAAGCACTTGGAAAGTGGGAGGCTGCGATCACGTTGATGCCTGAAAAGGCTACTCTACATGAACAGAAAGCTCAAGTGTTACTTGAAATTGGAGATGCCTGGGGTGCTTTGAAGGCAGCAACTCGTGCGCCACATTCTTCTTTGTCTGTTTGCTTTTATTCTCGAGGCATTTGATATTGCAAACTGTGTTGAGATGTTTTCATATGCTAAAATTATTCAATTGGATAGCTGTTGATGTTCTTCTTTGATCTTTTTGATGTATAGCTATATATGTTGATGTCTCTGTTCACTTCACTGCCATTTATGAATTAGTAGATTTATTGGTTCCTTTAGTTTCGGTTCATTCATTGCTTCTGTGCTATAGTTGTTAGCTTCTACTTCTGGTCTTGTCCTTTGATGTCTCTATTATTTACTGCAATAGGTATATAATTGTACTCATGGATATGATTTTTGTTGCAGGAGCCACTGAACTAGATTCATCATGGGCTGAGGTCAGTTGATATTTTCTCCACTTTTGATTTTTATTTTTGCTTTCTTGTTTTGGATTTACAACTAGGAGAGGATTGGTGGATCCATACAATACACGGCACCAGCATCACCTAGTTTGGATTCCTCGTAAATAGGTTTGGAGAGATCAGAAATCTTGAATCCTTGATATGGCCAACCTTAACCTTACCAGTAGAGGCTGCTTTTTAGAGACCTAGACAATATTTTGCAAAAGGGCTCGAGGTGATTAAAGCACTTTTATATGAACATACAGATGGATGATGTCCAAGATAATTATGAAAATTAGTGAAGTAGTTATCTACTTGCTGTAATAACAAAGAATTAAAGTCAAATAGAAAAGTGGAAAAACCAAGCCACTCTCAATGGATGGTGAAACTCTAGACATGCAAGCCATCAAAGTTAGCAAATTGCATTGCAATTATTATTGCTCTAGCAAATAATTAGGAATGGGCTAAAGGTACTATCGTGAGCCTGAACCTATGAACAAGTACTTTCCATGCACTATCAGGAGGTTGCTCAATTGCTAAGTTACACATGGGGAAGGAAGGGTGGGGGGGGGGGGTCAATTGTACTTATCTAAGCTTTGCGATCCTAGTCTTGGACACCATAAGCTCCTATCAAGTGCGAGTGCGTAGTAATTAGTAAGTTGCAGGCGGACGCAATCTAGTATGACAAGGATCATTGACTCAATGTTGCATAAAATGTTGTAACTAAAATAGCATAAGCGGTTTACGTACTTTATGTGGAAATTTAAAGAAATGTTGACCAAATTTGGCCAATAATATGTTATCTTTTTAAAATTATAGATACTCATTGAAATTTGTTTTGTACGGAAGATGCAAAAGTTGGCTTAATTTTCGTATTTTGCATCTTTGAGCATTTCTTTTTCTTTTTAAATTGAATACAAATGATTTCTTTTTTGTGAATGGCAAGCTTGCCAAGGTCAGGGGAATCACAGAAACTTTGTCAAATTCCTGTTGCACCCGATAAATTCCCTATCGCAATGAATTACTCTCCCAGGTTTTGAGAGGCAAAAAAACAAAAAAAGGGGTGCTCTTGCCACTACTCTTTCCCTCGTTGCAAGTAGCAGCTTGCTCTATTCTTTTGTGATCTGGTGCATCTTAGCCTCTTAGGGGTTATATCGTTGAGTGAATTGATTCACATTTGACAACTCATTACTTCTCCATTGATATACAAGCATCGGTAGTCAATCTAAATTACAAAACGTTAGTAGTGTCATCAATGCTTACTCATATTCCATTATGCTTATGTTGGATCATTGAGTGGCTAGCACAATTGTCAGTTTCAAGCTTGACAGTCTCCAAAAATGTGCATGGGTTAGTTAGAAATGAAGGCTCAAGCGTCTATATTCGGATTGAAGCGTCAACTTACACAAGTACTTGAGATGCAATGTAGAGTCCCAGTAATCAGTGCACGTGTATTGCGCCCTTCTCACTAAAGACAGCGTTAATCTGGTGTCCTGTTCTCCTTCTGGCTCAGTTGGAGGGCATTTTATTGATGTCAAAAGTGTTTGGTCTTCAGGCTTGGATCACCCTTGGTAGAGCGCAACTGAATTTTGGGGAGCCCGATAGCGCTATTGAAAGCTTTGACAAGGCCTTGGCTATTAAGGTTTGATTGATTCGACACCTCCTTATAGTAGCTTGATATAAAAAATGTTTTCTCAAGTCCATGCCACCTTGGCATCCATGTAAATTGCTTTTGCATGCCGTAACCCCCTTTCCCCACCCCCTTTTGCAGCCTGACTTGGGCGAGGCTCAGGACGACAGAAAAACTGCAGTGCAACTGGTGAAGAAGAGAAAGCATCTCCATTTGTCAGGTGTAAGCATGAGTAGCTCTCGTTATGTGGTTGGTGATGGATCCTGGAGCCAACCTTCATAACTGAGCCTCCATAGCTCTAAATAGATCGTCAAGTAGACTTTCTCATGCTTTTACGTCAATGGAGATTTTGGTCATAGTGATTATTCTTCGTCTTGATGTCATGGAGCCACATACCCCCCCCCCCCCCCACTGTACAAAAGGTTAGATTATAGATTGTGAATGTTCTCTTATCCTTTGGGTCATTCTGATTCTCTCAGCAGATGATAAACACCCACAGGGTATGAGTCTGTATGAAATTTGGAAGTTCCAAAAGATGTAATACTCTTGGAATTTGAAAGATGTAATTTGCTCTCTTTATCCTGGTATTCAGTATCTCAATTTAGAACTAAGGGCCTACTTTTTGTGAGTTATAATTTATAAATAAGGCTTTTGTTTCTATGAGGGACTGTTATTGGGACAAAGGCAGCATTAATTCGAGTGGTAATTTAGTATTGTCATGTATAACTTAAGAAATTTAATCTTTGGCACGGATAATTTTAGATACATTGATAGATTAGACTGCGCTGGAAAATATGGGCGAATATAGTGGATGTTTTTATCTAGACTTGATAGTTGAATACATTTGGATAAAAACATAGAATCTAGAAATTATGGAAGCAGACATAACATTTGCATCTTGCTTGATTGAGGCAGGAGTCCCAGGAGTTGCTCAATTTGCTACTGTGTGAATTGACAATTTGAAGCATAACTTGCAGCCTCAGCTTGTTCAACTGCCTGCTTTCAGCACACAATCCATCTTCACAGCACATCTCCAGAATCTGCAAGCTTCTCCCAAGTTGAAAAGGGATCAGGACCATTAGATAGACGAATGAAAAGGAAATCTTGCAACTTTGTATAATTCAGTCTCTTCCTCACAGTTGACTTCTTCAGTCAACAACAATTTGCTTGATCTGATTGAGGGAAGGAAAATCAGAATCAAAGGGAGAGAAAGATACACTCAACAATGATCAAGAATGACCAATGTAATTTAAGAAGCGAGAATTATGGAAAATTATGTGAAAAGATCCCAAAAAATGAAGTTGAAGAAATGCACTCGCAATTGACGGAAAATTATGTAAATGATTGTACGTGTAAGTTCAAAGTTGGAGGGAAAAGTGCCGGAAAAATAATTTAAAAAGAAAAGAGAACCTCAAGATGTCTTTTTCACTAGTATAAATGCTGTTCCCCCCCCCCCCAAACCGCAAAACATCATTCGCACAAATAGATATATGGGTGTCAGCTAGTTTAATTGGTAAAATTTATCAGAATTGTTATTTGATATTCAGATTTAAATATCGCCTATGTTGGACTTTATGTCTACCTTTGCCCCAAAGGGGGAAAAAAGTGGCCATATTCATTTGGATTCGCAAGGAACTCTAGCACATTTTTGATGTTAACATAGGTGCTCAAATTGAACTTATCAACTTGTTGACTTTAGGAGCCACATATTTATCTATGATGATAACAAATAATATGAAGAATATTTATATATGAAATAGTTACTTATTAAATGTTTGTATTATTCGTCTATTTCATATATGATATTTGCACTTGTCCGGTTTATTAAAAATACATATTTTGGATCTCCTTATGAGTTTCATACATATTGAGGAATAACAGTTTTATAATAACTTACATGTGTTGATTGAGTCATGCAATTTTGAAAGTTATATTGAATTATGAGTATTATTTGTGGAGAAATTATTATTATTGGGAGTGTTTGGTAGATAGCTTTTTGGATGACTTTTTACTCAAAAATAACTTTTTGGAATGATTTTGGCCGAGTCAAATAGCTGTTTGGCTAAATCAAATATCTATTTGGGTTGTTCACAAATGACTTTTTGGAATGGTTTTTTTCACTCCAAAAAGTTATTTTCCAAAAAGCTCAAGTTTGTAGCTTTTTCAAGTTGACTGTTTGGGCTTTTAATCTGAAAGGCTAAAATACCATTGGTTAAATATCATAAACAAAATCCATATATTCTCTTGCACTCTCTCTTCTAAGTCTTAACTCGCTTCTTACAAGATTAAAATGTCATTGATTAAATATCATAAACAAAATTCATATATTGTCTTGTGCTCTTTCTTCTAAGTTTTAAGTCGCTTCTTCAAATCCAAATTAAGTAATAATCCATAGTAATACATGCCTTCATAATTTTACTCATAATTTTATTTTAATGGTTGATAAAAAGATAAAATCATCAATTCTTGCTAATTCTATGTAGTCATATTAAATGTAATGCAAATTCTAATTCTCAATCCCCCCCCCAAAGTCAATACATATTGAAAGAAAGTTAAATAATAAACAGAAATTTGTCTAAGTGAGCAACAAAACAACATTGTATTATCAACCTTAAACATCACATAATTTTTAATTTAGATTGAAAAAAAAATTAGATTAAAAAAACAAGTCCTGTATAAATCAGTAAGAAGATTTAATTTCTATTTTGTAGAATTAGTGATAAAATGGGATTATATGAGTAAAGATAATTTGTACAAATCACGCAAATTTAAGTCCTATTGAAAAACAAATAAGTGATCAACTAATTAAAAAAAAAATCATCTTCAATAATAGATGAGAGATATGACCATACGGGCATAAATAGAATTTTCTTGTCAAAGAGGAGTTGGCCGGGTGGCCAACACTCCACAAGTCTCCCCCCCCCCCCCACTCGGTTCAAACCTGGGGGGCACAATTCTGCATTTGTGCAATTATATGTGGATGATTTGCAGGCCTGAGTTTTAGTTTAGGCTTTGACATTCCTCTTGTAAAAAAATAAATAAATAGAATTTTCTCAAATACATTTTACAGAAACAATTATTTTTAGCAAACACTTTTTTTCTAAAAACAGCTTATTGAAATAGCTAATGTAAATAGCTAATAACAAGTATAAACAACCAATAATGAACAACTGTTTGCCAAATTGGGTCATTATAAAAGAAAATGTGACATATGATGGCATATGATGGCATGTTAATCTTAATTTATCTTTTGGCATAGTATAATAAGAGATATGATTGTTATGATCTACCCAAGTGGCTATTTTGGTACTAAATTGACATGAACATGTAAATCCCCAACAAAATGAGTCTTCGACATCAAACTTAGGCAACAGTATCACCGAGATCTTTTGTACTATATCTTACTGAGTGACTATCGATACGACTTTAATGACATCCCAGTTCTTAGAACTTGTAATAAAACCACTAACTCTAAGATGGGAATTATGAATCATAGATCTATCTAGCCCTCGCATATCCACAACGCTAGCGTTATCAATCCAATTATTCCACCAAAGTATAATCTTAACTCAATGCATTACCTACAGTCCATCTAATGTCTTTCCGAAGCACAGATCTACTTCTTAATATACTTGTCCAAACAGATGAGTCCGAAGCTCTAGCATTACATTCCACTAGACTATTAGTTCTTAGATATTTTTGTTTCATGATTGTAGTCCATAAATCCCCATTATCACATAGAAATCCCCAAGCTAGTTTGGTTTGAAACGCTAACTTGATAACGTTTGTTTTCCTTAATCCAAGGCCCCCAGAATTTTTAGGTCGACAGATTTATCCTATGCTAGCATCGGTAAACCATTTTCCGTATCAGATTTTTTTCAGATAAAGTCTCTATTGACTCTATCTAATGGTTTTCTAGTATTCTTTAGTAATTCAAGGCATTGCATTGTATGTGCTGAGAATGATTCTAGATTAGATTGAATAAGGAATGTTCTTCCCACTTTTAAAAGGCTATTTGCTTTCCACGTTTCCATCCTGGCAGTTCCCTTGAGTAGAATATCCGAAAAAGTTGATGCTTTAGGTCTTCCTTGAAAAATAATACAAATAAACATTTACCAAGGGACTATCTCTGCGGAATATTAAAGACTGCCCTACAGTCTGTTTGTGATAAGTAGAAGCATTTCTGAAAAAAAAAAAACACAATGGATGACTTATGAAAATTAATAAATTGTCCTGAAAATTTACAGAACTCGTCAATGATTTGCTTGAGCTTATTACAATAAGAAAGATTAGTTTTCCAAAATAGAAGATTGTCACCTGCCAAAACCAAAAAAAAAGGCATGGAATGGTTGGTGTCCTAGGACAAATCTAAATGCACACGCCTGACTTTGGATCATTGGCTAAAATTACATAGTACAAAGCAAAATACGTCATACAGAGGATAAATAAATAAGGTGAAAGGGGATAACCTTTTCTAATTCCGCTAGTACATTTTAAAAAAACCATGGGAAGTGTTATTAATTAAAATAGAATAAGATACTATTGTAACACATTCCTTAATCCAACCAATCCAGCTATGATGGAATCCAAGTTGTGTTAAACATTCAAATAGAAAATGCCATTCAAATCTGACATACACCTTTTCCATATCAAATTTAAGAGCCACCCAAGCCATTTTTCCTTTTCCCATCTTAAACTTGTGCGTCACCTTATGGATAACAAGAATATTATCATGAATGGATCTTCCTAAAATAAAGACTCTCTAAGAGGGTGATATTATTTTATCTAGCAATGGCCTTAGACGCATAACAAGAATTTTAGATAAAATTTTATAAAAGGTCACACACAAATTAATTGGTCGAAAATGGGAGGTCGAATGGGGTTAGTAATCTTGGGAATCAATGTGATAAAAGTATGGTTAATTTCTTTCAAAAGTTTACCCTGCAAAAAGAAATCCTTAACACAGGCTACTAACTTCCCACCAATTAAATCCCAATATTTCTAGAAAAGCTCCGCCTCAAAACCATCGGGTCCAGGTGTCGTATTGGGATCAATGTCGAAAACTACATTCTTAATTTCTTCTACTGTTGGTAATTGAGTTAGCTTTTCATTGTCATGCTGTGTGATGAGGTTGGGTAGACCAACATCAGGAAATACTCTTAAAGTTCGATTTGTGGACTTAAATCTATCTGAATGGGCTGTTACAAAATTTTGGTTGATACTAAGAGGATTGTCAATCCAGACACCATAATTGTCTTTTAACTTAGTAATTTCCTATTGATCAACATGACCGTGCCATTCTTTCCTAGTTAACCGGCCCCAATGCTTTTGATTAAATAAGAGCATCCTCTTAATAAAATAAGCCAATCATTCAAATGATGACTCATCGGATTGTCAAATAATTTGTCTGCCATGTAATTATCTTGAAAATTCCCAAAGGTCGACTTCGCTTAAGGTTTAATATGATTCTTAGAGTTCATCTTCTGCGAAAATTTAAAAATATTAAAGCCTTTAAATTTGGTTTTCCAGTTTTTGGAAACAATGAGGTCAGCAATTTGATATTTAGTCCAAAAATTTTGGAATCAAAACGAAAAGCGTTTGTGCTGATGATTATATGAATTCGTACTACTAATAACAATAGGACAGTGGTCAAAAAAGGTGAATGATCCATGGGTAGTGCAGAAATGAGGATATCAGTTAGCAAAATCTTCTCTAACGACACGTCTATCTAGTCTTTCAAAGATTCATGAGCCATTGTACCACTTCTTCCAAGCAAACGGCTAAAAGCCTCGCCATTAGCAGCTGATTCCGCTCGAATGGATGACAAAAATGCTGTAAGCTTTTCAATTCTACGTATTGATAGGGAATTTCCCCCTTTCTTATCAGATAAAAGATCCAATTCATTAAAATCTCCTACTAAAAGCCAAAGTAAATCAGTGACATTGGTCATTTGACCTAAGAAGTCATTACCTCTAGCCTGTGTTTGACCATAAACACCAGACACCAGCATATTTGTCTATTGACGTGTCAGCGCAGGGGAAGAGAGGGAAGTTAATGTGCCAAAGTTGCCCCTCCTCATTTCGTTCATATCTTTTGAAAAATTAAGTGAGAGAGGTTGAAGAAGGGTATGAGGGAGAAGAGAGTGAGAAACCACCATATAACGATCAACGGGAAGGGCCATGGTTAGAGGGGACATTGAGGGAGTGGAAGCCATTGATCTCAACAGCGGAGAAGCTACAAAGGTCGCGCAATTGTGGATTTCTCGTGCTTGCTTGGTGAGGGACCGAGGTATTCCGCTAAGTCGCTCTTCAGATTTTGTTTGTTTAATTGTGTGTAATTTTGATGGTTGTTGTTGTAATATATGATAGAGGATGTTCAATCTTAGTTTGGATTGGTGAATAGTAGGGGATGAGAGGGATTTTGGTGTGTGTTTGGAGTGAATGACGAACGGTGTAGTTGGTTTGTAAATGTGAAGGAGTTGGAGAATGGGTTGTCGTTGTACTAGAAATGGTTGACATTTGGAGGGAAAGACATGCATTGAGTAGGTTGTAAGTAGTTAGCATAGTTACAGTATCCCCGAATTGCATAGTAGATAACTTAGGCTGTAGACTAAATGGATGTCGACAGTGGTGAGGTAGGGAAGGGGTCAACTATGGTATAATTTGTGTAAGTAGTTGCTGGTTGTTATGGTGTAGTGTTCTTGAAGTATAGGCATGGTGCAAGATTTGAGGAGAGAAGACTTTGTGAATTGCTATGCCCTAATATCCCGAAAAATGCATTTGTGCAATCTGGGCTAAGCATTGAGTATGGTTAGTAATTGGTTTGCATAATGTGAGGTTCTTGTAAGTGGCAATTGTATATCCCAGGTGAGACACTCATTTGTTGGATGTGAATTGTTTTTGAAACTTGAGAATCCCAAAAGCTGCATTTGTATATCCCAGGGTTAATTGGAAGTGGGTGAGTTGTGTATGCAAATGTAGCCTATAAATGCCAATTGCAAGTCCCACTAAACACTAGATAGGTATGAGAATTTTCCTATGTAGTACTATGCCAGTAGATGCTAGTGTACATCCCAGGGTAAATCCTAATTACATATGGGAAATGATTTTTGGAAATAGTAGTATCCCAGAAGATGCAGTTGTATATCTCAGTTTAAAGAGAATTATGTCAATGTGAGTATGCCAGCAATTGCAATTGTATATCCAAGGGTGGACACTGAAAACGTGTGTGAATTGTGTTCCCAAAGTGTTTTAAGTGAATTATATCCCTCATGGAGCACACTAAACAGATGAATTGATGTTGCTAAGTACTAGTAACCCACAGTATGCAATTGCGTATCCAAGGGTAAATAGTAGGTGTGTAAATGGATTGCATAATATGAGTATCCTAGAAGTAGTATTTATGTAACCCAGGTAAAGTAGTGCTCAGAGTTCTGAATTGTGTGCAAAATGTAGCCCCTTCCTAGACCTGTAAAATTTTGCTATATATTATTATCGCTATATCTACAGTTGTATATCCCAGGTTAAAAGGCTGAGTAGTAATGTGAATTGTTTCGCACATAATGTGGGCATCCCACAAGTTCCCTTCGTATAACCCTGGATGCAGAGGATGGTGTAGTTTTTACATGCATTCCAGAAACGGTTTAGGGGGAATGTATTTGCATGTCAATAACCCTGAAATTGTAAGTGTGTAACCCAGGAGATATGTTATGATGGTATTACTTGGAATGGTGTGTGAGTTGGTCAGTTTGTGTGAAGCACATGTTACTTGTATGCAATTTGGGTGTGTATGGTTTTATGTTGAGGGTGTTGGAATGACGTATTTCGATGGCATTATGCAGGTGTATAATGAAAAGGAGTAGCGCAAAACGACAAGTTGGGTCATCTGTGAGGACGGGTGTTGGATTGTCATGTATTGGAGGTCCTCGAAAGGGTTCCATAATGGACGAGGATGGGGGATTGTCAGCAGGGAGTGAGTTTCTACCTTCAGAGGCGGCGCCCAGTTCGGATGACAGGGTATCATTGGTGGAGGAGAATGGTGATGATGTTGGTGTGTCTGGTAGCGACGGTGATGATAGTGATGATGGAACACACGTGGATGCTGACAGTGGTGATGGTAGTGGTAAAGGGAGAGGTCAAAGGAGGAGAAGGGAACCCATTGTCGAAGGTAGATGGTGGAGGTGAAAGGCTGCTGGTGATAGGTTTCTATTTGATAAGGATTGAAGGGGTGGTAGGGCGTAGTTCCAGTGAGTGTAAGGGGGAGGTGTACATTGGAAAAGATTTGTAAATTCAACAAGACGCTCGAGCCACACCAAAGGGAGGTAATTGAAGGGACTATTTTGAAGCCGATTATGAATTATTGACCATTTCCAATGCAGAGGGAGTTGACAACTGCACTGGTGAAGACGTGGGTGCTGTAGAGGAAGGCATTCAGGCTAGCTGGGAGGCTCGTTCTCTTCTCTATGTATAATGTGGCCTTCTTCATAGGTTTGCCAATGATAGGCAAGAGAGTGGAGTTTGGTAAGGACGATTTGTTCGCGGCTGAGCTCGTGAGGATGGTACGGTTGCGCATGGTGCAGTACGTAACAGAGAAGAGTGACAAACTGAAGAGGGAAAAAGGGAGCAAGAAGCCGGTGTTCAGGAATTACATCAAGGTTATGAACAAGCTGATGGATGCTAACAAATACCCGAAGAACCTAGGGTTGTGGTTGAGCCTGTATGCTTTGTTGGTGATGAGTGGGGTGATGTTCCTGAGAACCCCGTATGGAGGTGCATGGTCTGTGCAAATATATATGGAGGACGTCCATGAGTTGGGCGAATATGCTTGGGTTGAAGCTGTGTGACGCGTCCTCGTGGAAGCATTGAGGAGATGCAACGGAAGTTGGAGGGGCCTGTTTCGGATGTTCATATGAATGGATTCTCCCTCTTTATTCAGGTGAGATTTCATTAGTGCTATTGTAAGTGAGTTCATTATCTTATTAGTTCCAGATATGGTGTCATATGTTTCTTTGCTGTCGTCACAGGTGTGGTTCTACGAGCACACTACATGGTGTGCGAAACATGACAAGGGCCGGTTCCCTCGGTTGGCAAGTTGGGACATTGTGGACCATGAGGGAAGGTACAATGCCTTTGAGCTGGTGGTGGGAATCAAAGAGTCCTAGGTAAGACAAATATCCACAACTACTTCCTTGTGTAAGAGAATGAAAGAGAGCCGTAATTTTTGTAATTCTGCTCCTCATGACCTGTGTTTGTCATTGTTGAAGGTCATCCCTGTCTTGCGCGCTTGAGAGGATGAGATGATGGTGTGCGCAGTTAGGGATTTCATGGGGACAGATGGGTTCCAGTACTACCTCCTTGATGGAGAAGTCAGTGTTGGTGCTTTCATATAGCTATGGGTGCAACTGTTATTTGCGTGTTGTGCACCAAAGGTAGGTGCTTGCTGTGTGCATCTGCTGATCTTTATTTGCTATATTATGCAGGGTGTGCTGTCATATGAGGAGCGCCTGGAACGGGCACGTAAGAAGTTATGTGCCGAGAAAGATAAGCATATAGATATAGAGAGAAAGCTACAATTTTGGATGTCTCGTGCGAAGGAGTTGGAGGCCAGTTTGAACATGGGTAAGGCACACGGTTACCACCCGGATGCAGGGCTTTAACTTGGAGGTGATGTTAGGGTAGCCGTACATAGTGACAGTGGATTGGAGGCTTTGGCGAGGGCATGGACTAATTTATGGGAACCAACTAAGCATAATATCAGTGAGCTGTAGGGTGGGGAAGAGGATGCGACATCCCCAACAACAGGGCACATCCCGAGGGATAGTTGTGAGGGTCAGAACATGGCAACCAAAAGTGTGGAAGTTACGACCCCTCCCAAAGTTTGTGTAGATGAAGGATAGGCCCCCCAGTGTACTGAGCCCGATGTAGTGCCCTCCGCTATAGTGAAAGATGTATGGTAAGCACCGTTTGATGCGCCCGTCGTGTCTTCCAGAGAAGACAAGGTCGATGCACATGAGCATCGTGAGGAACGACAACACCTCGACCCGGTACTTGGGGAATCTGCTGCAGTGCCTAAGACTGCTGAAGATGGGGACAACGCGATAGCAGACAATGGGGTTTGTTGCGTAGATGAAGGTGATGTGGCAGGGCACACAGGTCCAAGAGATAGTGCTACCATGGCACCGGCATAGTCAGCAGCAAATGTGGAGGTTGGTACACCAGCCGGGACAGAGGGCTTGCGACTTGAGGCCACGATTGAGCCCGGTATGTAGTTCGTGGACGATGGACTGACCATGGCAACAGAGAGCACAACTGTAGACGGTGCGGATGTAGATGAGGCATCAGTGGACCCCCCTTGCCCCTCCCGTACATAGTGGCACTAATCCCGAGGGTGGTGCAGATGTACCAGCAGACTGTGAGAGGACCACGACTCTTGATTTCGACGATGTGCCATGCGACAGAGATGGTGTTGGCGAAACTTCCAACATTGTCACCCGCATGAAGAGGAGGCCTCGGTCTCGGAAACTAGTGGCAGTGCATGGCACACTGTACACGGACCCAACTCGTCCACCGGGAGCACGGAAAAAGCAGAAGGACATCACTGAAGGGAGGATGGGAACGGACACGGCAGGTGCTAGCAGTGACCCCTGTGAGGGCAGGGTGGACCCAGAGGTTCTTGATGTCCACCCAATTGTAGTGGAAGGGTGAGGCGTCGGGCAAAGTGCATAGGACTTTAATGAGCTGAAGTTGATGAAGCAGGTAACGATGAAGTTGTTACTTCATGTTGTTTTTTTTTTTTTTTGGGTGCTACATCGGTTACTCATTATTACGTGTTATGTCAGTGTTGATAGCTTACGTGATCGCGCCATTGTCAGCAACGGAGTTGGAGTTGATGAACAATGTGAGAAGTATGTTTAAGAGGTTGCGGCCTAACAGCAAGCAGTGGTACGTAGATGCGGTTCTTTATATGTCTTCGTTTTGGCAGCAATGTTGTTTTGCATCTAAAACAGGCCTTTACATTGTGGAACAAGGAGGAGGACCTTAAGGAGTGCCTGCCGAAGCTAGTGCCTGGCAGTTAGTTACGGGGCCTCATCAATGTCGTTCCAAAGGCCATAGCCGGGGACAGGTCGGGCAAGTATTGCATCGGTAACCTCACAATGGACATGTTCACGGAGCTCCTGCATAAGTGGAAACACACCTACCCCAAATGTGTTGGATGTCCTGTTTTTTGAAGCACCGCACGAGTGTATGATCTAGTACCTTATGGAAAAATGGTATAGTAATGTTTAAATGCAATTTTACGCACTTACGTTACTGGCACGTGTTTTGCTTTTGTAGCTCATCCTGCACAACAAGGCGCGTATCGTAGGGATGATATGGGATAGCTTCAAACCCGCTCCTCAGCCGGACCTACGTTATGTAAGATATATACAACTGTTGCATATGTGAACATGTCCACGAACTCAGCACTAACATGTTAACTAATGGTGATGAGTGTAGGTGTTCATGCCACTGCTTGAGACAATCGAGGGTCACTGGTTGCTGTTGGTTGTGGATGTGCGTGAGCGGTGCTTTCTCGTGTATGACTTGTTGCGGAGTCCAACAGACAAGAACATGCGGGAGCTTGTGGAAAGCATTGTGAGTCGTAACTATTAGTTGTGGTTGGAGCTTAACTGTTGTGGTTCCTGTGAATTGACGTTAGGGGGGTGTCATGTACTTTGCTGACGTTCTTCATACTGTTGCCAGTTGTGAAGAGGATTGCACTAGTGCTTGCATTCCTACGGTCCACCATTTACACTGATGTAGCACAACGGGAGGTTGTCACACCCGAATGTTCGGAATAAAGAAAGTATGTCTAATGTACATTTAAGTTGTCAAGAACAATTGTGCATGATATTTTTCAACCCGGGTTAGTGATATACATGTTGCCGTTCTTGTCTCACAGTGGACTGGTCTTTGTGATGGCTTACATGGAGTTGTTGTCCCTCAAGGGCGATGGGTTCCACTTCGACCAAGACTGCGTTGCACATGATAGGGAGAAATGCCTCTTGAGCTTTCTGTAGGGCAGAGTTGCTAATTTTCCTCAACACCTTACAGGTTGGTCTCCAACTTGTCCAACCTTGTCCCCCTTACAACCTGGGTTACATAACTCATTGCTTGTTGCTTGTGAACTGCAGGTACGCCTCCGTCGTATGCCTTGCGAAATGACGCATTCGAACTGGTTGTTTGCGGTGTCCGTTCTGTGTTGTCTATATTTTGCTGGCTATTTGATTGTAATTATGGCTACAAAATTATTGACTTTGTTTTCTTTCATGTGGTAAGTCTGATTATGCTACATCGTGTTGTTTTCTGGATGCGCCCACAACCTGGGCTAGTTATCAGGGAAAGGTGTAGCCGTCGACATCTATCATTTAGGACTGTGGTTGACGTGCTCCCATTGGATTACATTGCGTAGTGCTCGTTGCATCATCAGTTTTACGTTTCTCAGTTGACGATGTATTACAACCCATAAGAAGCACTTTCATTAGTGTTGTACTAGAGCAACTCCTCCCCTATTGCGGGTATATGTACAACCCGGGTTACTGGCCTCACGTTTTTGAGATGACAAATTGCAGCATATCCTTGTGCCATTTTGTTGGGGTAGACATTTTTGGGATATTATATTCCACCTTATGGTCCGCTTATGGTTATATCCACAACCCGAGTTGGGGACCTCATTTTGCTGGCATACTGACATGTTGTCCCTTATGGTCCTGCTATTATTATATCCACAACCCGGGTTAATGACCTTATTTTTCTGAGAAACCGACATGTTGGGCCTTTATGGTCCTGTTGTGGTTATATTCACAACCTTGGTTAATGACCTTTATTATCTGGGATACTGACATGTTGCACCTATATGGTCCTCTTATGGTTTTATGCACAACCTGAGTTAGTGACCTTTATTTTCTGGGATACTGATTTGTTGCACCTAAATGGTCCTTTTATTGTTACATCTACAACCCGGGTTAGTGAACTTTATTTTCTGGGATACTGACATGTTGCACTTTATGGTCATGTTAAATTTAGCCACACTCAGGGTTCGTGACAGTGTCAGAGACATGTTGCCCGTTATGGTCCTCTAATGGTTATATCCACAACTTGGATTAGTGACCTTATTTTTTTGGGATACTAACATGTTGCACCTTTATGATCCTATTGCAATTATGTCCACAACACGGGTTAGTGACCTTTATTATCTGGGATACTGACATGTTGCACCTATATGGTCCTGTTATAGTTATATGCACAACCCGAGTTAGTGACCTTTATTTTCTGGGATACTGATTTGTTGCACCTAAATGGTCCTGTTATCGTTATATCTACAACCCAGGTTAGTGACCTTTATTTTCTAGATACTGACATGTTGCCCTATATGGTCCTGTTATGGCTAACAACCCGGGTTAGTGGCCTTATTTTTCTAGGATATAAACTACTGCACGTCATCGTCATGTTATATCCACAAATCAGGTTAGTGGCCCTAGTACGTGGGGATATTAGCATGTTCGTTGATCCTAAGGGCTGGTGACTGCTAATTCAGTTTACCCATATGAAACGTTAGCAGTGCATTCCAATATATAACATGTCTTCTAAACATACAATATATGGGGATGCTTACATGGAACTCTACATAAGCATTGCAGATGGGTGAGTACTAGATACCCACACATACCCCCCATTGTATAAGGTGGATGTACAAAAAGAAGTTAAGTTGTTGATGGAGAACAACAGTTGTCACATACTGGAAGTTAGCGCTTTAGTGTTGTAGTAAACTTCCAGCATGTGACACAAAACATATGGTACTACAGTCGGGGAGTACTACTATATGAACATATCCCCAACAGCTCACGTAGATGTGGTAACGAACCCAAAAAAGTCAAACCCAAAACCCGGGAAATGAGATTAGATGAGGACACTTGTGAATATCATTTGATAAATGCAGTGACGCATACACACATGGACATTAATTGACCTCTGATGGCGTCCTGGAGTAATAGCTTGACACCCATTGCAGCGTCCATGTACCAGTTGAGAGTAGTAGTTGCAGTCAACAAATCAGCCTGCAAGGATCGATTCTCCGCTTGAAGGCTCCTAACAGATATCTTGATAGCCCTGGTTAGGCGATCATCCACCAACTGAAAGTGCTTGCACTTCTTCTACATCACATGAATAACCCACATGTAAGTAACACTTGGAACGCGTGTGTCGACGCCATAATAGTAATAACTGTGCAGAATTTTGTGGGATGGATTTAATACCTTGTGGCAAACTGTGTGCCTCCGATATCTGTCGCCCTGAGCGGGGATGATGTCAGCAGGCTTACCACAGCCGTAAAAGATCATGAACTCAGTGTCTTTCTCCCAAGGCATTGACATTAGTATGTTTGAATAGGATGGTTGGGTTTTTTTAATGTGGTCGGTATGGGTTGGATATACCAACTTTTGTGTGGAATGCTTAAGTGTTGGGAGCGAATGTTGTTGCATTGAATGGGGTTTAGGAGGCTGTGGGGATTAAAAATGATTGCCAGAGTTGGTCAGTTCATGATGGGGGATAGTTTTGGGTGGGGCGTTTTCCCTCCAAAATGGGAGTGGGTGTCCCGCGAGAAACCCACCATCATGATTACTGGCGGGGCCCCTCTTTTATGGTTGACATAACTTTTCACCCCTCCAATTATGAAGTGGGGACCTCCCAAAAAGTGGGTCGCAGTAACACCACTTCATTCCCTATCTAGTACACACTAACATTTAGATATTTTGGTCAACAAAAATGGCCTTCTCAATTTTCACCAAATTACAATTGCTCTATTTTGGTTAAGCACAGCCAATGTACGTGCATCCCCAGGTGTTAGTCAATTTAAGGCGTAATGGACATAGTGACTTAAATTACAGTTGACATTTCATAACTTTCAGGACAAGTTTGCAAATTCTCATATGTGGACCATACATACAATACACTTTTCGTATGTCCCACGTACTAGATGTAACGACTTGAGTTGATAAAACAACAATAAAATATTTTACATGTTACATGGTTTTCACATTGCGCTAGCAAAAAACAACCCAAATGTCATGACCTAAGTTGACAAAACAACAACTGAATATTTTTCATAGACATGGTTTTCACGTCGCGCTCGCCACAAAAAAAAAAACCCCAGATGTCACGACTTGAGTTGACAAAATCATGGACTGAATATTTTACATAGATACGGTTTTCACGTCACCCTCGGCCAAAAAAACAAACCCACTCCCATGACGGGGTGAAAGTGCTTGTACTTAAGCTTATGTTTGAGGCAAACCACGCATACGATGGAACTCAAGTCGTGTAAGAGGAACGACCAATACTTAGAACCCTTCTTAGGCGACTAATGTAGTCCAAACGCGTAACCCGTCGCTGCAGATGCGAAGGTCATCCCTAAAAAAAGCAAGGATCATCGACCGCCATGATCCCCTTATGCCGACATCCACCGCATGCCGATCGCAAGCAAAATTGCAATTATCGCGATAGCTACTCGGAGCAACTTCATAAGCGCCTCCACTTCTGCCTTCCATTTAGCGTCCATGCGCATGTCCTTTTCCCGAGTCCAAAGTTGGGAATTGCGGTCTTCTAGAACCCAGTCTCTCTCTAGCGCATGCTCACGTACAAGGTCGTCTATGACCTCCTTCGCCCGTTCTGGGAAGTCCAGGTCTATCAAATGAAAGTAGTCACAGGCGACTTCGTCCTGCACCCAACGACAGTTAAAAGACAACAAGGACAAAGTGTCGCCGTTAGCGTGGACAAAGTTGGACTTGTTCAAATCAACTACAGCTGTATGTGAACTGTGGTTGAGGAGTTACCTTTTTCAGACATCGAGCATATCGTCGCCGATATTGACCGTCATCTTCGAATATATCCGCATCAAGTCCACAGTTGCAGGTCACGTCTCCATTGCATAATAAGTGCATGTGAAATCCGACTCTGAGCTGTCACGTGTGGAACCAAGTTTATCGTTGGGACAGACATAGGGGGAAATGATATATGGTTTGTAACTCAACCCCCTAAATTGGTTGACTGCATGATGAAGACTTCCCATACATCCCTTATATAACAATGTATACCCACTACAGTAACCTCTCCATCAACAAAGTAGTACATGGCATTCAATTGATGTGATTAGATTCCCTTTACTTTAAGGTAATTGTGTTGCCACTTCACAGGGAGATAGTCAATGAAATTACCACAAACTTTCCCCTTTATTTTTGGGGGTAGGTACCAATAGTCATGTTATACATGAAACTATCCTATCCTCAAGTATTATGTTCACAGGAGATAAGATATCAATTTCCCTAAACATATTAGTAATTACTTTCCACCTCCCCCGTTGAGTGATCAAATAACAAGGCTGACAATGTGATTTGATTCGTTGCACACTTTTCAACAACCAACCATCACCCATATCCTAGGTTTGAAGTACATATGACTTGCGATAGGTACTTGGAGTGGCCACTATGCATACCCCGCTTAACATCATGTATATGTACTTAACATCATATGAAATATATATATATATATACACACACACACACACACACACACACATATATGGATGACTATTTTTCGTTGGTGTACGTCTCCAGTGCTCAACAATTCATGAAGTATGGTTATTTTTCGTCTTGTCATACGTATCCTTAGTAGGGTCCACATATGTATGCCTGTCCATAAGGTGTGTTCCATGCAATGTTAGAAATTGTGGTTGGGTTGACATGAGTATGATAGCATGGGACACTATTGTGCGAATATCCCAGGATAGCCCACCAATTTAGTGGGCTATCAAAAAACCAGAACCCGGCCAAATGAAGATATATACAGTACGTTATATAGGTGAACGAAATGGTTCCAACGATGAGTAACTACATTGAAACAAAACCGCAGCCGTGCGACACAACATGTTGATTGACTCATGTTACGTGCGCACGACAACATTACATGCTGAAGTACTCCATGTACGTGTTCGTATGTACGTACCAACACAGACAGGAGTTAACGAAAACCACGTTGAACTTGATGATAGTGGAAAGGTACTACATTTCGTCAGCCATTTAGACGAGATGGCTTCCACGTCAGCAAATGTGGGGTAGTTAGAATAATCCCTGCACAACAAAGGTTGTCAAGTTAGCATGCAAATTGGGGCACAATGGGAAGTGGAAATAATTACAAACGGAGTGTATGATGGTTGAGTAGCTAACGTACCTTGACAATACAAGACATGTCCATGTCATGGCCAGTAAAACTGGACACGTCGACTTTGGAGGTTTCCACAGGATTGCGACCCCGCCAACGAAACCAAGGGGCTCCCTAGTAGTAGTGGAGGTCGTGCGCCTCATTTAGCAACCTTTATCACCGTGAATAGGTTTGGTCGGAAGGAAGCTCTCGCCAGCCCTCTGCAATTCCATATGTAAATGAGTACCTCTTGAGATGTGACCGGCGGTACGTGTGAAGTGAAACCCCGGTGGTTTCCAGTTGTTAAATTTGTTACTTTATACATGGCACCGTTTAATTCATTAAGCGTGGTTAGCTTAATGTTCAACTTTGCTGCTGCTCTGCTGGAGGGCAGGGCCAACAAGTACGTTTCATCCGTTCAACCCCCGTAACTGATTGTGTTCATAATCGATTTCACTTCGCTTCGGAATTGTAGAATAAATGCTGGGGCTGCCGTTGGGTCGATGTCGTACGCCTCTAGCACTTCATCTAGTTCGCAAATATGCTCTAAGCGAAAGCAATGGCGACCATCTGCCTAAAGTTGTTCTTTCCACTCATGTGGCTAGTTTTGATCAAACTCCTTAACGAGGGGGACTTGACCGGGGACAAGTCGACCAGAGGGAGCAAACACTAAAGGTTCTGCAACTTCTTCCGCTCATCTGGATTGAAATCATCCCATAACCGCACAAGGAAGTCCCTTGAACCCACCCAAGGGTTGGTAGGGATTGTTCAGAACAACCAGTGTTAGCCATAGTGAAGTGGAGAAAATATTTTGAATGATTGCATAAATTGTGTGGGTCTTTAGTGTGGGCATTACAATGGGAGAAATGAAGAGCTTATGCAGGGGTACATGTCATAAACGATGTCACCTACCTTCACCCAACCCCCACCATCTTGGGCGCTTTTGTAATTAACTTCTAATTTAACATACTACCCTGACATAGTGAGAACTGGTAATGATTCACACCGTCAACACTATAATTAGTACGATCCACTATGTCCATGTATGTGTAGTATGTTTAATCAGTTGCAACTGCTTTACAAATGTCATTCATCCTGGTTGACCATAAATGATGAATAATTTTGTTGCCCACAACGTAACAACTGACCAAATTACACGTTCACCTAATTTCTCATTTTTACTTTAGATGAGCACGTCTTTATGTGGTTGATTGGAAGGGAAATTGACTTCTGAGTTGGGTCCATTCATTGTTATGATCACCATCATTACACCATGATTTCCATTTACTATCAAGTGGGTCCCCCATCCCATTATTTCGCAAATGTTTGGCGGGATGGTTGGGTTGTTTGAGGGAAATCTCCCGCCACTAACCTGTGGTTCCCTTCAACACTCCCCTGTGCTGCCCCCTTATTTAATGCGAACTCAGAGCGTTCCACTGAATTGATTTCTTCCACCTACCTTCTGCACCTACCTTTCTACAACTTCACACACCCATGCACTTTATTAATTGCCCTCCCACCAATCCAACCACAACAGTGAACACCCACAACTTGACAGAGATAACTTGGGATAGGTATTTACACTGCCCACTATGCATAATTCGAATAACATGGTACATTCCTAGGATATTCATATGATTATGTCAACACATAATAGCCCAAGTGCAACAAAAACAACAAAACCACAACCATCATACATGACGTTCCAAATTCAATATTACAGGTTGTTGCTTAATGTACATGAACTGACAAAAGGCGGGCCATTAGGTTGGCAACCCACATAAGTGGAACAACTATCCTGGAAACTTCGTCATGGAATGCCATTTTACCTTCATGTTCTTACGGCTCCTGTACGTAGTTGCCTTCAAATAAATCCTCCACACGTACAACAACGCTTGTCTCATCTGCATTGAAATCAGCGCGCAAATTCCTGCACGTGTTTCGTTAGTGCGCACCCTCTCTGCATTTTAAGCACCTCCTCACTTGGACGCCCCACCTTTGGGATTCAATTCGCCTCTGTTGTGGTCTGCCTTACAGACGTGGGTTTATCGGCAGCAGGATTCTTCGGTTATATCCGTCATCCAATGCTTCCCCACCAACAACCAGACCCGTAGCGTTATCCACGGTTGCTAAATCATGCGTCTCAATTGGATGTATGCTGTAGATGTATATCGTATTGTGCGTTGCCACCTTGTAACAATCATTGACATAGTCATACACCCACAACTTCTGCTTCTCAATGACCCACTGTAGCCCTTCAACTGCCACCACTTGCAGCTAAACATCATTCGTGCAAGGTTGACCACTAGGCTTCAATTGTTTGTGAGGAGCACACCATACTCTCCAATGGCTTCGTTAAATGGCTTCACATCTGCTACGAAAACAATGTTGGCAAGTGTCTTCCGCAGCTTCATCTCAATCCTCTCACCTACACCATTCTTCCACTTTTGCAACTGCGTCTTCCGCTTATCAACTTTCAAACCAAGCTTCTGTATATGTCTACTCACAAGCCACGGGATTGACATGTGCCGCATTGAACACATCCAGTTGTTCCAGCTCTCAACAGCATTGTTATTCAGCCTACCCCACCTCTCCTTTGAGAATTTTGACTACGCCCAACGTTCAGACTCATTACACTCCACCCAAGCGGCCAACTGTGGCTTGTATTTCCTTAACTCCTCAATTGCTACTCCACACTCTGTCTCGGTAGGGGCATATGAAACCCTGTTAAACACCTCATTTAACAAGTCCTTTAATGCCTGTCGTCGGATCTCTAACTTCCCTGCGTACGTAAGGAAGTTCTCCTGCACCTGCTTCAAGCAGTAGCTGTGGTTCTCAATACCAAACACCCTCAGCACCACAGACAGCAACCCCTGATTCCTATCGCTCATGATCATAGGTTGCATTCCCCCAGACATTGACGTAGTATAGTAAAAAACCAGAACCACTCATCGTTGTTCTCCGCTGACACAACTGCGTATGCAACGTCAAACAAGTGGTCATTTGCATCAAGTGCAACAGCTGACAATATAGTTTCCTCGTACAAGCCACTCAAATGAGCTCCATCTACAAACAATATCTTCCTACACCCAAGGATGAACCCATTCAGTGATACACCATATGCAACAAACATACGCTTAAACCTGAAACCTTCAAGCTCACAGAATGCTCTTGAATCAGGATTAGCCCTTACAATAGCTGCACACATCCAGGGCAAGAGCTTCTAATGGTCCTTCGGTCTTCTATTTGCTAGCAACCGCACATACTCACGGGCCCTCCAACATTGCATATGTGATACCTTCATTCCCATCTTTAGCTGCAAATCCTTCAATATCTCCACCGGTGTGTAACTATCGGTTAGTCGAACCTTCCCTTTAATGAGACTCCCAAGGAGACTCGCTCTCATTCGCCTTCTCCCCCACTTCCCCATTTGGCACTCAACTCCTACACTATGCACGTGCCTTGCTACAAACTCATTCACATACATTTCACCTTTTTTTAGGTGGTCCCTCACACATATGTAAAACCCACAGCCTTCCGTAGTGCACTTCACAGCAATTCGTTGCCGACAATTTCGTACATATTTATATTCAAATTTGTTTGCTATCGCATACTTCCAAATACTTGTCTTCACCTCACTCACAGAAGCAAATAGCTGCCCCTTCCCTTTGATTTCGTTCTTCCCTATCAACATCCTCTTCATGTACACCTTGACTTGCATCCCCAATGTTGGCCACACTACACCATCATCGGCTTCATCGTCGATAGAATCGAAGCTTGAATCAGCAGATTTGTCTTCAGGTATATCTAACGATACACAACTCTTTATCGCGTTGGTACGTTCCTCGACGACGGTAGCCTCATCAACATCCCCCCTACTTCTGTATTACCTTGCGGAGCATCCTTGCAGATTAATAAAAATTTAACACATGATCAGTCATTGTTTGTAAGTACTACAAATTACGACCCACAGCTACATGCCTGTCCACAACAACGCTTCTTGCCTTACAACGTGGTCCGTAAACACTCTCCCTTCCATCCCGCGAGCAACATGACCTGCATTGATAGTTGCTCCACCCTTCCCACGATCACTACAGCCACCCCCCCTTGACTGCCCCTTACAGGCTTCATTCCCATCTAACATTCCCACACAGGGACCTTCACTCCCTGCCACATAAAGGTATGCATATTCATTGTTGCCCTTCATCAACTTCCTAACATCACCATCCCATCGTAATGGCAACAACTCCAACCGATTACACTTCAAGCTATATCACATCAGCCGACACCTTATACCCTCCCCCATTGCGTCCTCCACTAATCGCAACACTTCAAGCACACCCATGTTTTCCTTCAGCCACAAATAATCTTTCCTCCCCCCTTGTAATATAACTTCCCCCCGAACATTCCTCTAAGAAGCCTCCCCAACATATATACAACGTCATTTCCCTGCCACAACCCTCTCCTCCAACAGCATTTTGTCCTTCCATTATGATCTACACACACTATCACCTGCAAATGCACACATGCTTGTCAGCACCAATTTCACACAATAAATATATACCACCTTCACACCCTAACATATCTAATACTAGCTTGTCATGCAACGCTAACATGGGTTATAACAAATATCAAACTCAATTCACCACTGACAGTAGCACATGGTACTATACTCCCCAGGTTTACATAGTTCATTATCCATTTACTTGTCCCACGAGTAACCCAAGTTATTCAGCACATATTACCGGGTTAACCACTACTACAACATCGATTATTCAATACGCATTTATGGGTTACCCAATGCAAATGAAGATATTGACAGCGTCACCGAGTACTACACCTGTCCACATCAATTACAGTCATTGTACACATCTATTAGTAGACAACAACACTCCAAACCACATTTACAACCGCAACTCGTCCAACAGTTAACCGAGGTGAGTCCATACAGGTTACCGGGTTAGCAACTACTACATCCTGGGTTATTGAAAACGCATTTAAGGGTTACCCACTTAACATGCATTTGACACCAGCGTGACCCCAAACTACAACTACAACGCATGCAATTGTTAACCCGGGTCATTTAACACACATGTTCGGGTTAACCAACACAATTGAGCACATGCCTACCAAACAAGTACCGTTGGAGCACATGCATCATAGATTCAGCACCACAACCACACTACACATACAATTGTAAACATGAACTCTATTCAAGCCCAAACTAACCATAGTTACACAAACCCCTCATCTCTAACCTCAACATCCATGCCATATTCTTACACCAATCCTACCTTCTCCAACAACAGTACAAACCCTCCATATCTCCACATCCCCCAATTCAGAAATTAAATTGACACACACAAATTACATAACTAATTAACTCACTTAAATGTGTAAAATGCAAACACTAAGTAATCCAGAGCTCACCAACCACACTACATGCACAGTGCTTGCCTCCTTGTGAAGTGCTTATTCCTTTTTGGTCCTTCACACAAATAACAACTTTCATGCATCAACACAAGCTCCCTTCTCCACTTCCACTTTAGAAACCACGTTCACCGGCCTCTGTCTCTGCCATTAATGACTTGTAAGAGCTTACAAATGGATAAGTCTCCTCTTTCCGAGTCTTCTTTGCCAAGCTAGCAAACCCCATCATGTCTTTAGCTGAATTTTCCCCCCAAATTGGTAAGGGTTCATTATGGGCAATTCAGTCATTGTGGGTGGACATGAAATGACACCCTCAAAAGATGTGTTAGACAAAAAGAGCACCTCTAAGTAAGGCGAAAACCAAACTGAAAAATGTTAATTTAAAGAACGTCGTTTGGTAATTTTTCCTTTGTCAATTTGGCATAATCATGAACAAGCATATGAATAGCATGGTTTTCTCTAGAGAGAGGTGATGCATGAAAGTTATTGTTGTTCCAGAGGACCCAAATTCCTCCTGAGTGATTGACTGGGGGAACAAAATCAAAGTAATCAAAAGCCCATTTTCTGAATAATAAGGCAGCTATTCTTCTCAGTTGTCATAATTTCCAATAAAAACAAAACATCTAGTTGATAATTACATTTAAGGAGCGTTACCGCCTCAGGCACTTGAAATTTTTTAGCACCTTGCACATTCCAACTAATG
>JACYFF010031954.1:14539644-14550279 GCA_017589665.1 Selenicereus undatus | reverse complement strand
TATCACGTGATTTGGAAATTTCGTCACATTCATACTAAGCTTTTGATAATTGCAAACCAGACACAATTTTTTTTTCTTTTTTGGGGGGGGGGGCATGGAAACAAATTATACAAGTATCAGCATGAGGAGGATGAGTTATCGAAATCCTTTTTCTTTTTCATTTTTTGGGTTTTATGTCGACTTCACGACGTGACTTTCATATCCTCCAATCTTTCTGTAACATCACGTTGAGTTTTTTGTAGGAAAAGTCTCTGAATTCACAGTGCAGTTGGACGGAAGAAAACGAAGGTAGAAAAACAAAGGAATTGAACAGAAAATAGAAGTTTTCCCATATATATGTTTTGGAAATCAAATTAAGTTGGAAAGGAAAACGAAGTGGAGAAAGTAAGACGACTTTCCACATTTTGTAGTGTTAATCTAAATAAATGCATAAGGACTAACCTCTCGGAAGCGTGTGATTTCCCAGTTGTCTCTGAACCACGAACAGTGTGTGTTGCAATCCGGAGGCTACTGGAGTCCCGGTAGATACCCACGTCTCAAAACCCGAAGAACTTGAAAGGTAATGCGTTTTTAAAACTGAGAGAAAGTGAAAGCACTAAAACCAGCAACGTATGCTTGTATATTTTTTTCTACGCTTTAATCACTGAGATTAGGGTTTTTAGCCCCAAGCTACCACCCCCTATTTTTAGGCCACACCTGCCTAAAAATGAGGGAAGTGGTCGTTTGGCTATTTACTAAAATTAGCCTTCAGCTCCCACTCGGCCACTTAAGCTGTAACATCGTCTCTTAACAATGTTTCCTCTCAAAAACGCGTCATACCAGGAATGAGGCGTGCGACCATAAGTAACAGGTAGTGTTTTGTTAAGATACCGTCAATCTAACAAAGACACCGTCAATCTAACAAAGACACTCTCAACATTAGCGATGTTACCCTGAATCATCCTCACATTGCCAACGACATACAACGTCCCTTTATGTCTGATATATCATATGGTTATAATCTCAATATAACCGCCCGGGCTGATATAGCAATGATGGATCGATTCTTCCTCAGACATACATAATGCTCCATTTTAGCATGATAGCTTTCCTAATGTGTTCCGCTGGACTATCTATTTTATAGCCCTTGGAGTTCACATCAAAGTAGCTGCATCATGCTTCAAATTCACATCATGGTTCTAGGTCAAAGGGTGTCATCTAAATAGACTACGAAGTCTATAGGGATCACATAGTGACAAGGAAGGGATTCAATTGTCACTCCCCTGGTCGACTTAAGCACACACAGTATGAATGTGTGTCATGGTATAACTCCCACTGAGGTGAGCTGTCACTTTATATACCATGCGAATTACAACTCCAGTTTTTTTCCCTAAAACTGACTAGAGTTACTTGGTTACCGTACAAAACGCAACCTCCGTACTCAAAATTCGGCTTTAGGCTTCGATATAAGGTTGTGTTATACCCGATTTACTCAAAATCTCATCTTAGACTTACTAAGGCGACTATTCATTATCCGCATTACTAGAATCGCGGTGACAACCAATATTGCACACCTAGTGTCAATATGATCAAGTCTTATCCTGCCCGCTACTTAGGCGTCAAGATTGATCATCCATGTGATAAGATGATCAGAAGCCTAGTGACATTTAGATATGCCTGATCAAACAACCACAATATATATATAGTAATGAACATTTCGTAGAAGAAACATCAATCTTTATTCAAAAGAAACATTCATTACATATGTCCAAAACAAAACATCCCCAGTAACTAAAACCTACGAAGACCTAAACTCATCATATGAGTTTTGAACGTATCTCTAGGAGTAGGTTTAGTTAAGGGATCAGCAACCATCTTACTAGTAGGTAAATATTTTACAATAACTTCTTTCAACTTTATTGCATTTCTTACAAAATGATAACGCCTTTTGATATGCTTAGCCTTCCTATGGAATTTAGGATCCTTAGCATACTGGATAGCGACAGTATTGTCGCACCACATTTCCACAGGATCATCAACTCTCGGAGTGAGATTGAGATCCTGAAGAAAACTCCTGAGCCAAATCGCCTCCTGAGAGGCGAGACAACAAGCGACATACTCTGCTTCCATAGTTGATAAAGCTATGCATTCCTGCTTCTTGCTGCACCAAGACACGGCTCCCCCACCAAGAGTGAAGACATATCCCGAGGTAGACTTAGACTCATCTAAATCACCACCCCAGTCAGCATCAGTGTAACCTCTTAGTTTTAAGTCCACTCCTTGGTAGCAAAGTACCAAGTCGGTAGTCCCCCGAAGATAACGCATTATCCTCTTGACGGCTTGCCAATGAGCGATTTCGGGGTTACTTTGGTAACGACTTACCAAACCAGCCGCGAAGCAAATGTCAGGCCGTGTACATAACATGGCATACATTAGGCTTCCTATAGCACTAGCGTATGGGACATTGCTCATCTTCTATTTTTCAACTTCTGTTTTCGGGCATTGTTCTAGACTTAAAGTTAAACCCTTGTCTACTGGAGTATCAACGGGTTTGGAGTAATGCATCCGAAAACGTTCTAGGACTTTCTCGATATATGCCTTTTGGCTTAAACCAAGAAGTTTCTTCGAACGGTCTCGGAGGATCTCCACACCTAGGACGTACCTAGCTTCACCCATGTCCTTCATCTCAAAGACGGAGGATAACCACCACTTGGTGGTATTGATCATCTCCAGATCACTTCCAGCTAGTACGATGTCGTCGACATACAAGGTAAGAAACATAATTCCTACACTTGTCCTTTTGACGTATACACAGTGATCTTTTGAAACCATGGTAAAGCCAAATGCAGTGATAGCTTCATGGAATCTAAAGTACCATGCTCTAGAAGACTGTTTGAGGCCATATATGGATTTTTTAAGGTGACAAACCTTATCTTCCCGGCCTTTTGATACAAAACCAATAGGCTGGACCATATATATTTCTTCCTCAAGATTTCCATTTAGGAAAGCAGTCTTCACATCCATTTGGAACAGTTCTAAATCCAAATGGGCTACTAGGGCCAAAAGTAAGCGAATTGAGGCTAATCTCACCACAAGAGAAAAAGTTTCCTCGTAGTCTACACCCTCAACTTGGGTGTAGCCTTTCGCTACTAAACGGGCTTTGAACTTATCAATTGACCCATCTGCCCGACGCTTAACCTTGAAAACCCACTTGTTTCCAATGGCTCTGCGTCCGGGGGGAAGGTCAACTAAATCCCAAACTTCATTCTTTGCCATCGAGTCCAACTCATCTCTCATGGCATCCATCCATTCCTTATCATTTGGTGATTCCAAAGCCTCTACATAAGAGGTTGGCTCTTCTATTTCTAAGGGAGCACAAAAGAAGATTTCCTCTTCGATTTCAAAAAAACGTCGAGGAACTCTTCCGCGCTCACTCCTTCGAAACACTTTAGGACTTTGCGGTCTTACCTGTTCAGACTCGGGATCAGGATCTCTCCCCCTTTTCTTTTGAGATACAGAACCTCGAATAGGAGAAGAATCACTCCCACTAACCCCTTGGGGCGT
This sequence comes from Selenicereus undatus, assembly GCA_017589665.1. Lineage (NCBI taxonomy): Eukaryota > Viridiplantae > Streptophyta > Magnoliopsida > Caryophyllales > Cactaceae > Selenicereus > Selenicereus undatus. Next base: position 14,546,736 of record JACYFF010031954.1, on the reverse strand, counting down.
GGGTTCCTGAAAATGAGGACTCTCAATCTCTGGTTGAGTGTCCTGAACAGGCAGGTCTCCCTGCGTAGGAACAGTGGGTATACTCCCACAATCTCTAATATCAGAGATATGCATATCCTCGGTGGCTTGGTTAGTATACAAATCCTCCCCCTCACCGAGAGATATGTTCTGTTGTAACTCATACAATGATAAGTCCTTTTTGATTTCACCAATGCTTGGGAACTCATCTTCAAGGAAATCGACATTTCGGGAATCTAATTCCTTCATGCCTCCGTCTGGATGTTCTCCATACATTACATAACCTTTTGAATGTTGCGGGTATCGAATAAAGACCATCGTGGTGGCTCTTGGACCAAGCTTTCCATGTTTATGGGTTGGGTTATGCACATAGCCCGCTGAACCCCATGGACGTAAATGATCCAAAGAGGGATGTCTACCATTCCATAACTCATATGGAGTAGTAGTAATACTCTTGCTAGGTACTCAGTTTAAAATGTAAGTAGCTGTTAGCAAGACATCACCCCAAAAACTAATTGGAAGATTAGCTTGAGCCATCATTGACCTAACCATGTCAAGTAATGTACGATTCCTACGCTCAGCTACACCATTTTGCTGTGGAGTGTATGGAATCGCTAGATGTCTAACGATACCCTTTTCCTCACAGAAAACCTAGAACATATCAGAAAGGTATTCACGACCACAGTCGGTCCGAAGAGTCTTGACTCTTCGTTCCAACTTGGTCTCTACTTTCGCTACGAAGTGTTTGAACACATCTAAGGCTTCGTGACGGTGTGATAATAGATATACGTATCCATATCTAGAGTAATCATCTATTAAGGTGAGGAAGTATACAGCACCACTACGTGCTCGAACATTCATTGGTCCGCAAATGTCGGAGTGAATGAGTTCTAAAGGGGTAAGCGCCCTAGAAGCCTTACCAAAAGGTTTCTTAGTCGCTTTTCCTGCTAAACAAGGCTCACATATAGGTAGCTTAACCTTAGTAAGCTTCCCTAATAAACCTTCTTTTGCAAGTCTAGTCATTCTATGTTGACCTATGTGTCCAAGTCTAGCATGCCATGTTACAGAATCACTACTAGAATCAACAGATGACACAAAAACAGAAGGTGCCTTATTAGAATAATAATTATTATCTAAGTCAAGCACAAAGAAATCGTCAATCAAAGATGCGTGGCCAAACAAATTGCCACCATACACAATGTCCAAACCATCATTTTTCGAAACAAAATGAAAACCTAGTTTCCAAAGAGAAACATAAGAAACAAGCGAGCATCGCACCCCAGGTGCAAAAAGGGCGTCATGGAGAAGCAACGAATTTCCTCCATGCAGCTTGAGTTTGTACGTTCCGACACCCAAAACGTCCTCTGCAGTCCCGTTACCAAGTGTCACGGTCTGTGTCCCCACCGGGTAAGGGTGGAAAGACACAAACCCCACCTGGTCTCGAACTATGTGCTTGCTTGCTCCCGAATCTATAATCCAGTTAGGAAATGACTTAGCAACAAATGCATGGGAACAAACAAACAAATCGTTAGTGGGGATTGAAGAAGGTACCTTGGCCTGGGGCTCGAGACAATCTCGGGCATAGTGGCCCTTCTTCCTGCAGTTATAGCATGTCACACGTGCCATATTTTTCTCCACTTTACCCTTAGGTTTCCATTGCTTCTTAGCAATCCCACCTTTAGGGCTAAGCTTCTTTGAGGGATGAAAATTTTTCTTCCCTCGTTTAAACTTGTTTCTTTTCGGCCTATCCACTCTAGCAACAAATGCTGAGGGAGGTGGAGCCATCGCCCTGAGTCGCTCATCTTCTAACTCTAGGTGCTTAGCAATCTCACCAAAAGTTTTGATGTGAGTACTATGCACCATTAGGGTGATAAAAGGTTTCCACTTAGGATCACCTTGAGTCAGTGCACGCAGCAGATTGTTTCTCTGATCTCTTTCTGAAACCTCTATCCCACCAGCCCTTAGGTCCCGGATTATGGACTGCAAAGCCCTGATATGTTCAGTCACACTTCGGGTAGAGTCTATCACGTAAGACATCCACTTAAGATGTAACGCTTGTAACCTCGTTTCCGAAGTCTGACCATATCGGATTCGAATGTTGTCCCATATCTCTTTAGTTGTGGGAAAAACATCGAACTCACCGATAAGATCGTCGTGCATGCAACACAACAAAGTGTAGCGTGCCTTACGATCCTTCTTGCACCATGCTTGGTACTCAACCAAGCGTGCTTTATACTCTTGGGTGGCGGTGATATCTTTGTCATTTTCGTCTCTTTTGGCGGGGGGTGGCATGAGGAACGTTATGTGCTCCAGCACATCGCGTTCTTCCAGGAGAAACTCAATCTTCCTGTGCCAGATATCATAGTTGGACCCATCCAACTTGTCACTGGTGGACAGTTCAAAGATCATGGAGGTTTTTGAAGTCATATCTACAAGTAAGAAAATTGGACATTTAGGCATATCATATATATAATCAAAAATAATCTCAAAGCTATCATTCATATTGTATGTTCGAAAATTTTGTTAAGCTCATAATCATCACATACTATATGAACTGAGAATTGAGAAAAATTTGATTATCATAAATCCATAACAAACATATTCTTATGGATACAATGTTAATCATATTAACATCTAATAACTAAACATCACTAAGACGTCAACAATAAGCACGATATGAAACGTATTTTAATTCAAGCTCATAATTAAAATTACAAGGAGAACTAAACTGTCATTGAATATTGAACTGATTATTATACGAAACTTATTCATATACATAACTTAATTTAATTGGCATTTCAGTAAGAAAATTATAATAACATGATACATAACCATATCAAACTTAGCTAACATATTTCGTTAAACAAATTAACATGGATCACGTTAACATTACAAAAAATGCCAAAATTAAACTAAGTAAGACAAATTTACTGGATGATCTATAAAACAGATTTACAAGTTCATATCATGTGTTATTAAACATATTTAAACACATGCTTACCACATAAAATTATTCATGATAATTGTAAAACAAATTCACAATCACCTAATTCTGAATACTAAACAAAAATAAATTACACATATTCCAAACTAAACAGATTAATCGCGGGCTATGAAAACAAATTTAAATCCAATACATAATCAAAATATGATACGTAATCATCTTCATTAACTAAAAATTATTTTTTTTTAATAAAAAAAAAGAAGGGTAGCATGAACCCCCCCTTTTCATTAAAACCCCCTTTTTTCATTAAACCCCCCTTTGTTACTCGGCCCGTTTCGAGACCCCGTTGCCTCTCTCTCTCTTTTCAATTCTCTCTCTCACTCTACACAAGGGTCACGGCATCCTGGCTTCCATGGTTTCCGGCACCGAGCTTTCCATGGTTTCCGGCACTAAGCCCAGCCGTCTACCCCCCAACCAAAAAAAAACACCACATGATGAACCGCCGCCCCCCTGGCCTCTAAACTGCTCTCGATCTCTTTTTCCGGCAACCTTTTGGAAGAACCACCGTCGCCATCACATAGATCGGGCGACGACGATCTCACCGGTACCACCCACTCTCGGAACGCACCACCTAGGCGGCGGCGCGTGGGACACACGCGCCGCCCTATGTTGGGTTTTGAGGGTTCGGTTGTGCAAGGTTGTGGATCGGGGCGTTTGGAGGTCGGATCGAGGAAGAAAGAGACAAAACAGATGGCCTCTCGGCGGCGCGTGGCACACACGCGCCACCCTTCCTGGGGGTTTTGGCGGCGGTTGATGGTATTCGACTCTACCTTTTCCTCTTTTTTTATTATTATTTTATTTTGGTAGTATAACCGTGGCCGGGGAGGGTGGGAGACAGAGGGTTCGAAGAAAAAGGAATTGTAACAAAGGGTGGGAGACATAGGGTCGAAAACAGGTGGGCCATATGAATTGTAACATATAAAAATTGCATAGCGCCTTGCATCAGCATGTCGAATTAAACCCATTAAATCATGCTATTCGGGAACAAAAACAATTAGGCAGGCTCTGATACCACTGTTAATCTAAATAAATGCATAAGGACTAACCTCTCGGAAGCGTGTGATTTCCCAGTTGTCTCTGAACCACGAACAGTGTGTGTTGCAATCCGGAGGCTATTAGAGTCCCGGTAGATACCCACGTCTCAAAACCCGAAGAACTTGAAAGGTAATGCGTTTTTAAAACTGAGAGAAAGTGAAAGCACTAAAACCAGCAACGTATGCTTGTATATTTTTTTCTACACTTTAATCACTGAGATTAGGGTTTTTAGCCCCAAGCTGCCACCCCCTATTTTTAGGCCACACCTGCCTAAAAATGAGGGAAGTGGCCGTTTGGCTATTTACTAAAATTAGCCTTCATGTAGAAAGGAAAATGAAATATAGTTGTACACTCCAGCTCTCATTCGTTTCTCATTAGCCGCTATCTATCCATGGAAACACAACATATAAAAAAGCTTTTAATAAAACCACTTTTCCATTCAAGTATTTTACTTTTCATTTCTATTTAGTAGAATTTTACCTTTAGTAGTAGAGTCTCTCCAATTTTAAGGGTAGTCAATCTTTCTAATTCTCATAATTTTTTCATGGTTGGTGTTATTTGTTTTCGTGTAGCCTTTTTATATGTTTTTCAAGGGATGACCTGTGGTAAAAAGATGGAGTGACTCTTCAGTGACGTTTCAACACTTCAAATGGGATCTCTTTTGTCAGAAGAATATCTTCTCCCATAAAATTACACCAGATCAACAGATCTATTTCGAGCAAGACATTACTCTTCAAAAAAAAAAATTCCGTATACACTACAAGATTCCGTGCAGTTAGAGACAGGAGCTTTTCGGTCTCTAAAAGGGAAAAATCGGTCTCTATTTAATTTTAGAGACCGAAAAGCATCGGTCTCTAAATCTTTGGTAGCAATTCAAATTTGGAGACCACATTTGTACACAGTGGTCTCTATTAGAGACCAAAATGGATTGGTCTCTAATGGAGACCAAGTTTGACCGGTCTCGAACTGAGAGCAGTATTTCCGGTCTCTAATGGAGACCAAAGTAGATCGGTCTCTAACTGAGACCAATAAATATTGGTCTCAGTTGGAGACCGGTCTACTTTGGTCTCTAACAGAGACCAAAAATATTGGTCTCTAATAGAGACCAAGGTAGACAGTCTCCACCAGAGACCGAAAGAGATTAGTCTCTAATGGAGACCACTATTCTCGGTCTCAATTGGAGACCAAACTTCAATTTCGGTCTCCAATACAGCCTAATGCCCATCTGTGGCTACATTTGAGACCAAACTTCAATTTCGGTCTCCAATACAGGCTAATGCTCATCTGTGGCTACATTTGAGACCAAACTTCAATGTCGGTCTCCAATACAGGCTATTGCCCATCTCTACCTGCATTTGAGACCAAACTTCAATTTCGGTCTCCAATACAGGCTAATTTCAATTTCAATCTCCAATGTACCCATATTTTTCCTGTATACATTCTACTTCAATTTCGGTGTACCTGCATGCCGCCTCAATGGTCGGGCCATAATTCACAACCGAAATAGCACCAAATTATCCACAATAGAGCATTCCACGAATACAACAGCTATGTACTGTTCATTAACTACGTCACAGTGTTCCACGAATACATATCTCAGCTAAGTTGAGGGGTACAACTACACATACACATACCTACATCTGTGACGACGCTTGCGAGTTGTCCGCATGGGTGGGATGGCCAAGCAGCGCCGAGAAGCTATCGAACCAAGCATTCAGGTCCAACAGCCCAATACGTTGCTCATCCAGCAGCTTCCTTGTAGCTTCTAGCTCATGCCTAGTAGTAGTCAACTCCTCCCTAGTAGTCCTCAACTCATCCTCCGTCGAATGCAGTCGAGATTGAGTCGTCTGCAACTCATTCTGTGTTGCTTGCAATTGATCTTGGAGCTGGGTTACTACCGGGGAGGAGTATGCTGATGAACCACTACGCCTTAAAGTGGTCGGTTTCTCGAACATGGCGGGACCCTCTCTGCCAAGCCCATAGATAGTGCCCTTGTCAGTCCAGCCACCACTTGCCTTAAAGAACAAGTGATCATCAGCAGCAGAACCCACTTGCACGTCAGTTCCTACTTTCAGTTGCTCATATTTTTCCTGCACCATTGGAATGAGTTGAAAAGGTCAAACATAAAGAGTGCGTTCAGAATTCGACAAGGAAATACATATACAGTACTTACATACACACTCTGGGCGTATGCGTCACACCAAATCCGCTGGCCACTCTCATCAACCTTCGAATGAGTGGTAGCAAACAGCTCCGCAGCCGAAGGTCTTCTTCCCAGTTGCTTTGTCTGTCATATACACATATACGAACCCACATTAGTAACCCTCCAAAGTTAAAACACTGTATCCCAGGAAAGTAGTTAACATTTTCATACCAGTCTCCCAGCCCACATTGTCGCTGATATTGACCCCTGGCTGTGCCCAATCTTAGCCTTGGGTCCCTCTATCTTATTCCTCCTGTTACGCTCCGACCGCTTCTTGAATTCCTCATCAGTGTCCCTCCTGCTGTGCAATGATGTGCGAATATCATCCGTCATCCAGTGGAGGATCTTGTTCGGAGGGTCCTTTGCGTCCTTGTGCACTATGTCTTTCAGCCGTACACACACCTTCTGTTGCCATTCTCTTAGGACCAGGGCCTCATGCTCAGGATCCCATGTAAACCGTTCCTGCACGTGCAACACGAAAGAGTAGAATATACACATAAGTACGAATAAGGGAGCACCATAACTCATAAGTACTCACAAGTGGAAATGTTAAGTTGCAACGAACCTCATAATACGTACACACCTTCCCAACGGACAACAGGAAAATATACAACACATACACTAATAAAAAAATCATTATGCTTTCGTCAGTTATATTTCTAGGAAGAAACAGCAGAGTTTCCCTTAAAAACTGATCATATCTTAGGCTTGTGAAGCCATACATTCCCTCCCTGCACAGAGTATATACACAAAGAACTGTTGGGGGGGGGGTTGCGTATATATACATGTTCACACACACACACACATCCACATTTATACATCCACATACATA
>JACYFF010031954.1:14523121-14539544 GCA_017589665.1 Selenicereus undatus | reverse complement strand
TATATATATATATATATATATATATATATATATATATATAGGTACAGGCACATATAAATATACTTATCGTTTTCATAAGTTCAGTTTGCTAATCTCCTTTTCGTACGTTCTATTGCTAATGATGTGCGAAGCGAGGTTTGCCAGCTACCAAAACTAAGTACAAACTCATGAAGACAGCAGGTGTTCAGGACACTGAAATTGAGATAAACTAATGTGAAAATGCAGAGTAAAGTATATAGAGAATAGGGTTCTAGCTCCAGTTTACGTCGTAGAGGGTCTTCCATTCACGAAAGAAGCGTTTACCTTAAAACAATTCCACCAGAACCGCTTGTGTCTGCAGGGGCGTCCCTCCAACACGTGAACGCGTCCTTGTAGTAGGTTTGTATGGTCTCCGAGATGGCTTGTGCGACATCTCTGTCGCCAAACCTACGATAACACATACATTCACCAATTAAATGAAAATATAGCACAGCTCGGGATTGTCAATTGTTTCAGTTACTGAAGCGTACCACTTGTCGGTGTAAGGAACAAGCCGTACCCTTGTCTCCAGGGTAGTAACGTCCTGCAAGGGCACCTCCGGAGGCTGCGTCTCCTGAGAGTCGTACTGGGCAAGGGATGTACTCGACCCGTCCATGCGTACGCAGTCCTGTGCAATGGAATGAAAATCTGTAAGGTAAGTGCATTTATTTACAGTTCAAAATGGTATGCCAAACAACATTACATAGGATACACTTTGCAATGTCAAGCTAGCTAAGAAGGTCACGAAATGCATTAATACATTACAGGAGCAAGCAATTAGCGTTTTGGTGTTACAACATTTCACTCAAATAACATGATAGGTCGATGGTTACGCTACAGTAGAGGTTCGTATTCATCAACAAACGTAACACAATATCCATCACAAAAAGCCACAAGCTACGAATACATTGTGAGTGTCGTGCACTACATAAACATTGACTCCGTTAAGTAGTAATCATCATCTTCATCGACATTGTCATCGTCTTCAACCTCCTCCTCGACATTGTCGCATGTGTCATTTTCATCCTCTTTAACGATGTCGACATCGACGGCGTCATCCTCCTCCTCGACACCATCGTTTGTGTGGTTTTCCTCCTCTTGAACGATCTCAACATCGTCATCCACGTCAACATCTCCTAAAGTAGGGGTGTCGTCGTGTTCATCTATTTGGAATGGTGAATCTTCTTCAGGGGCATCTATGATTGACCTTGCTTTCATTTTCAACACTGCCCACCAATCCTTCTTACTGTTATCCTTCATAGGGTAAGGCGTGTAGCAAACTTGGGTGACTTGACTTGCAAGGACAAACGGGTCATACTTGGGATATCGCTTCGTGTGATTGACATCCACCAATTTGTATGTATCGTGGATAACAACACCATTGATGCAGTCAAACCAATCACAGTTGAACAAGATCGTCTTGTAAGGCCAAATATCCCCGACATAGTGCAACTCGACTACGTCCAGAAGAATGCCATAATATTCCATCCTATTTGTTCCCTTCACGCACACGCCGTAATTCATTGTGGATTTGCTTTTCCCATATTCATGTGTGTGGAAGTTGAAGCCATTGGCGTAGTAATGATCCCAACTGCGAACATGTCTTTTAGGCCCATATGCAAGTGCTCTTAAGATGTCGTTGTCCACAGTGGAGTGCAAGATCTACAAAATATCATAACCACCCATAGTAAAAAATGCTGTCATTATCCTCACACAATAGAAATGCGTCCTCAATGTGGGTACAACAAATTGGGGCAAAACTTACATATGATTTGAACCATTCTGGAAATCTTTCTTCATACAGTTCCCTGACATCCTCCACCTGAACCTGAGGGTTTTGTTGGACCATCTCCAGCTCATACATCCTACATAATGTACGAAGAACATGACATAGGTATGTTTGAGGAATGTACAGTGCACGACGTATGTAACACAGGAACTTACCGTGCATATTCTCCTAATAGACCACAGTTCGATAGGACGTATGCATGCGCCAATCGATGGTCTAAATGATCCAAGAACCGCACCCTGCCCTCGTTCGTGGCGTATCCAACGTTTCGGGAGAAAATGTCTGGAAGGTATGCATCGAATTTGTCTTTGTCAATGTTCATCACATTTCTGGGCAAATCCCGTGCTCGAACATCAACATTGTCGTCCATGTAGTTTGCAATGAAATTCGTAATCTTCTCCATCAAGTACGCATAACAAATTGAAGCCTCGACACGTACTTTGTTCCCAACTTTCCCCTTTATGTGATGAAGAAACCTGTAATTACATACAGTGAGAGTCCATTTCCATTTGCAACTACGATCATGAATTTCGGCACCTACAACAACATACCTTTCATTGTCATACATCCATCGATATTGAACCGGTCCTCCAACTTTCAGTTCCATAGGTAAGTGGACAGTTAGATACTCCATGACGTTGAAGAATGCAGGGGGAAAAACTCGTTCCAACTTGCATATAATTTCTGCAATGTTGTTCTCCAAACGAACGACGTCGTCAACATGCAACTTCGACGAACACAAATCTCGAAAAAAGTGGCTAAGCTCAGTGAGAACATTCCAGACATTGGTGGGTAAGAGATCTCGGAAAGCTAGCGGCAACAAGCGTTGCATGAAAACATGACAATCGTGGCTTTTCATGTTATGTAGTGAAGCATTCCTCACATCCACACACCTGCTCAAGTTCGAGGCATACCCATCTGGGAATTTCACTTTACGAATCCACTCACAAACCAACTTTATGTGCTCCTTCTGTAGAACATACGGAGCTTGTGGCATAACTTCTCGCCTGCTTCCTTCACCCGCCTCAACAACACGGACATTAAGTCGCCTACGTTTACAATGGGTACGCATGTCCTTCCGCGCGCTGAGGTCATCTTTGGTTTTGTCCTTCACATTCAGCACTGTGTTAATAATCTGCTCAAAGACATTTTTCTCAATGTGCATGACATCAAGATTGTGCCGTATCAACAGCTTGCTCCAGTAAGGTAGTTCCCAAAAAATGCTACGCCTAGTCCAATTGTGAGACCGTCCGTAGCCATCCACTTTTCCCTTTTGACCTGCTGCCGTTGGGAGGGATGCCACACGACTCCAAACCTGTTCCCCAGTCAACATAGGAGGAGGTTCAGAATGGTCCTCCCTGTTTTTTACAAATGCAGATTTGTTATGCCGAAATCTATGATCCGGTGGGAGAAATTGGCGATGACAGTCAAACCACGACTGCTTCTTCCCCTGGGCTAGCCTGAATGCTTTTGTGTGTTCCATACAATATGGGCACGCTAATCTCCCGGCAGTCATCCAACCGGAGAGCATGCCATAAACAGGAAAGTCACTCACAGTCCAAAGGATGGCAGCTTTCATAACGAAGTTCTGCCTCAGGGAGACATCATACGTTAGTACTCCTTCATTCCACAGTTGCGCAAGTTCTTCAATAAGAGGTTGCATATAAATGTCTAGATTTCCTTTTGGACTCTTTGGACCGGGAATGAGGAGAGTAATGAACATGAACTGCCTTTTCTTGCACATCCATGGGGGCAAATTGTATGGGGTCACAATCACTGGCCAGCATGAATATGTTTGGCCGTAATGTCCAAATGGCAAGAAGCCATCAGTGCACAACCCTAACCGGACATTGCGTGGTTCGCCTGCAAACGAAGGATAGGAAGCATCCAGATGTTTCCACGCCTCGCTATCGGAAGGATGTGCCATGACCCCGACAGGGCGCTTGTGCTCATGGTGCCATCTCATATTCTCAGCTGTTTTCTTTGTTCCGTAAAGCCGCTGTAGTCGAGGTCCGATCGGCAAATATATGAGTTGCTTTCTAGGGATTTGTCTTCCTTCTTTGCTCGTCCACAAGTATCTTCGTTCTTCACAAACAGAGCAACGATCGAGGCCACTGGCCTCCTTCCAAAATAACATGCAACCGTTGGGGCATACATCTATTTTACGATGTGGAAGTTCAAGACCCGCAAGCAACTTCTTCACTTCATAGTAATTGCCGACCATGTCGTTGGTATTTGGGCATATCTCCTTCATAAATGATACAATACCATCTACCGCTCGGTGGGGCATATTATATTCACATTTTAAATTAGTGAGTCGGGCAACAGCTTTAAGAAGTGACATTTGACATCCCTCGTACAATGGTTTCTCTGCGGCCTTGATCAGGTCAAGGAATCTTTTCGCCTCGGGTATCGGTTCATGGTCCTCATTGTGTGGCACCTCTTGCACTGGCGCGGATGACGCACTTGCGTAGGCATCCATCACCATATCCCTGATAGGGTTGGGTATCACTTCTGTGTTGGACGAGGAAGGTGCAACTCCATCATCTTCAAGGAATGTTTGACCGTGATGCACCCACCCATAATAGTTTGGACGAAACCCTCGCTGGTACAAATGTAACTTGATTGTGTCTATATCAAGGTACGGTACATTACGGCACTTCACGCAAGGGCACTTCAGTTTTTGGTATCGCTGGAACTCTTCTTGCGCACAAGCAAACTTGATGAACTCATCAACTTTCTGAACGAATGTCTTGCTCAGATACTTCCCCTCTACTCTGTTGTACATCCACACCCGACTTGGATCCATTGTCCCGGGAGGATCTCTATACAAACATAGCAAATCATACATACATACATACAAACATACATAAGTGTATGGACATACATACGAAACTGCAAATCATACATACATACATACATACATACATAAGTTTTGTATAATCTCACCTAATTATTAAGGCTGAGTTGGTGAATGGTGAGTTGAAACTGCCCAGGAAACCGATCATTTGTATAATTATTAAGGCTAAATTTGTTGATTAAACAACACTAAAGTTGTTGTAGAGGGTTTAGGCATTGCTAGTACCTTACATGAAGACCCATATTCTTGATAGCATATGAGAAAAAATAAATTAGTGGGCCTTAAGGAAGGAAATTGAGGGAAACGGTCATACTAGTGTCAGATTATATTTTACAGTTTGTCAATTGGAAATGAGTACACATTGTAATGGTTCTAATACCATCTCTGCCACTCTTTTGTTATTTTTAATTGTTGCTCTCTTCTCATCTTCCTCCTACACATGCGAGAAATACAAGTTGAAATGGCTATTAAAAGACAAAGAAGGGCTCCGTTTAGAGTTGTCAGTGTAAACTTAAATATTGTTTCCAAGGCTTCACAAGGAGGATGACAAACATGGAGAAGGCACAGTGAAGCTTGAAGACATGATCTTTTTCATGGACGCAAGAGAGAAGAAAGAGTCCACTATGACAAGTCATAACAAAAGGAAAGCAACTCTATAACAAAAAGAAAACAAATTCCAACAAACCTACTTGCATTCCAAACACAGAACATATGATGAATTTAATTTGCACTTTCCTTTGGGAAGATAGAGAAAAATTAATTTCATAGAAGGGTTTTTCAGCACAACTTCAAATGCAACTTTGTATCTTTTATCTTGACTTCGGCCAACAAGCTGCTTGTATATTTTGCTTAAGCCAAAGAACAGCAATTCTAAGAACTTTAATATCTTGAAATTTCCCTTTTATGATGGGACAACATGAAACAAATCCAGGGATATTACAAGAAGGATTAGGTTCAATTGATGCATAAATTCTTCAAAATTCCCAAACATGAGGGCACAAAAAGATTATTCATTTGATATTCTTACCAAGGAGTTCTTTTTCACAACAACATACAACAGTATCATCGGAAACTGAATCTCCCAATACCCAATTCCAATAAGAAATATATTAGAACCCTAATTGCAGCGCCAATTCCATATTCCATATCTCAATTCTCTAGCAACACCCATCACAGTTCCTTGACCAATAGAATGGTATCCATGATGGTGAGTTCTCTAGATCAATCCGAACCTAATCTTTTAACGTTTGCTTTTGGTTTGTTATTGTTTCTTTGTATTCTCAACAAATCCCAACTGAAGCAAAACATGTCAAAGTACAAGCTTCAGCCAACGTATGTAACAATATTTAACAACATATTTAGGTAAAACATGACGTATTTTTTGTAGATGCAACAATTACTGAATGAAGTCATAGGCCTTGTACCTCTTACAAGCAAAGTCCCAGTTAGGTAGTGGAAGTCAGCAGCAAGGTTCCGGGGTCTTGGTCCTCCTCTAGGTAGCCCTGCGAGAAACACACAAGTCAGGCATTTTAACAAACACATGGCGTGCAAGGCAGTGTGAGTAAGCAATTGATGCAAATCACAGGGAAGGGGAAGGGGAAGGGGAAGCAAATGAATACCGAAAATTAAAGAACCCTAGAATCCTCAAATCGGAGGAAGCTACAGCAAGCAGGAGTAAAGACCCACGAAATGGAGGACAACTACCGGAATGCAGCATTAGCAGAGGCGATTCAGATGGGACGCATACCTAGCTTGGTGGTTGCCTGGGCGGCGAAGCAACGACCCAGTGACCGAGCAGCAATTTTGCGCAGTGAGAAGAGAAATTCAGGGAGCGAGTGAGAGAGTGGAAAGTTGAAGGATGAAGCCGGTGGAGTGAGTGACAGAACGGACACCGGAGAGGTGGGAGGAGGGAGCACGAAGACGCAGAAATGGTGGATTTTGAGTGAGGAGTGCCCGCGCTCGAACTCTAGGTTCTGATTTCACCCAGAAGGCAGAGACCGGCTGTTTTGGTCTCTACTGAGACCGACCTATTTGGTCTCAGTTGGAGACCGAAATGCTTACATGGTCTCTAAAGCTGAGACCGAAAATGGTTTTGGTCTCTAATGGAGACCAATTATAGAGTCCGGTCTCAATATTGGAAACCGAAATTAAATTCGGTCTCCAGTAGCTGAGACCAAAAGTCTGATTGGTCTCAAGTATAGACCAAATTTTTTGCTCAGTCTGTAAATATCAAACCGAAAAATGCCTGCAAAAAATTGCTATTTGTAATTGGAGACCGAAAATGTGATTGGTCTCTGTCTGAATTGCAATTTGAAACCAAAACACTTGGTCTCCAAAATTGTTTAGAGACCAATAAATTCTTCGGTCTCGAAAATGATTAGTCCCTTCCCCCCAGCAAAATTGGAGACTGAAAATCTGAAACCGGAAATTATTTTGCTATCCAGTAGAGACCGTATACAAGTTTCGGTCTCCAAAATCTGAGACCGCAATTCATTTTGGTCTCCAGTAGAGACCGTATACTGGTTTCGGTCTCCAAAATCTGAGACCGCAAATCATTTTGGTCTCCAGTGGAGACCACATACTTATTTCGGTCTCCAAAATCTGAGACCGAAATTTTTTTTGGTCTCTAGTTGAGACCGTACATTAAGTTTTGGTCTCTAACTTTGATATCGGAGATTTTGGTCTCTGAATTCGGTCTCTAAATTTAATTAGAGACCAATTTTATTTCCGGTCTCCAAAAACCGGTCTCAAATGGACCGGAATCTTGTAGTGATACAGAAGCAGTTTTCTCATATTTACCTTCTAAATTATGAGTAATAGTATCAAGTAGACCTAATCAAATTGAGGGACGTAACGGGTTGAGGGTTAGATCATGAGAGTCGACAAACAGGATTTTCCTGATCCTAACTCTATCCGAGTCTCACGTGGGTCGACAAACCCTTAACCCTGACCCAGAACCTATGGATATCATTGAGTTATTTGGTGCGACCTAACTCTCAAGCCTTCCTTATATAGAAAATGAGATTTTTTTATTAAGTTTCATTTTTATCTTAAAGTTCGAAAATAAATATCCTCCTAAACTATAGGTGAAGCAATTATTGAACATTCCATTGAAAAATATCGTAACTACAAATATTTTAATGTGTACTTTAGTTTCCACAACTATTCGTTTACAAAATCAAATATTTGGAACATTAGAGACGGTTAAGACCAATGAGGCTTGGAGAGAACGAATAAGTGGGAGCGATAAAGTATAATAAAGCCAAAAGGTTTAAAGCAAATGAAAAGCAAAAGTCTTCTGTTTTGATTTTAAATTTATTTTTTTAAAATGAGGGTCAAGTTAGATGATCATAATGTCGGCCTGAGCCTAAATTTCATGATAGTCGGGTAACCTCAATTTGAGTTCACGGCAGATCGAAGGCAAAAAAAAAAAGCCCTAGCGCTCACTTTTTAGGGTTGGATCGAACAGGTCAAGGGCGGTCAATTGACCCCCCAGTTTTGTGGAAAAAAAATTAAATATGAAATATTTTTGTGGATAAAAAACATAGATATATATTAATTAGTTCACATATATTTTTCAAATGCATACTTAGCAGGATGTTTGGTTGCTCTTTACTTGTTTTCAGGGGTCATAGGTTCAACTCTCATCACTCTCTTTTTGCGGTGCTTTGTATCTTTTTTTTTTTTAGGTTTGCCCATTCATTTTTCCTAATTTCTGTCTCTCGACTCTCTAGTCTTGCTTTGCTTTCCTCCTCAGACGCACACTCTCTCTCTACCCAGTCCACTACCCACGTACTCTTCCTCTCACTCTCTGCAGTCTGCCCAACCCAGTCGCTGACCGGCCAATGTCGCCGACCCGTCACTAGTGCTGCCACTTGTGCCGGTAGCCGCCTCCATCCTCCTCAGCTCTCCTTCTAACTCTTAAGTCTCAAATCTCAATTTGAGATAACTCCCAAAAATTCTCCCCCCCCCCTCCCTTGTTTTAAATCCTGGCTCCGCCCCTGGGACAGATCAGGGGAAACCCTGCCCATTGATCAAGTCTAGCATCAAGCAAATGATAGATTTCATAGATATGTTACTTGCACTCTTCAACTCAAGCTCCCCCTGTTGGATTCTTGACGTATAGTACAGTCGGAGAAGGAATGAAAATTTACGACATAAACAGCTTCATCTTAAGCTTTAAAGTTGTTCACTTCGGATTTTAGTATTTAAGCAAACCAGGTAACATAAATCCTAGGAAACACAAGAAATTGAATGAACCCATATTTCAAATTACCAAAGTATATATCAACTTCAATTGTAATAATAGAGACAAAAAAATGAAATAAGTAAATAATATCTCTCTTTTCCCCCCCTTCTTTTTGGACAGCAAGCAAAGCATATCCTTTTTTCTACTAAAAACACATCAATATTATAATGTTGGAAGGAAAAACAAGGAATCTATGATCAACTAATTTTGTCCGACTGTTGTTGTGCTCCCTCATAAACACTATGGCTGTAAGAAAAGAAATGTCAATTGACAATATACGGAACAGTTGCAGAGCATTGCCATAATTTTACCAGGTTAGAATCCAATATCATCTTTACAAATTAAAGTTAATCTAGTAGGGAACATTATGAAAATAAATGAATGATCTTGGGAAAATTTAAAAATATATAGTCACAAAATATAGACTATTGTGAGAATAATTATGAGGCTCTAGCCTTAATTGGGGAGTCTGACGGTCTATAGGGTAAAAGTACAAAAAATACATATTTGTCTGTTATACATTAGTACATCCCCTCAATCTGTTCGAAGGATCTCACAGACAAATTGCCCCTGAAGAAAGTAAACAACTTAGACAACTCCTTAGTAAAAATGTCAGCTAGCTGAAGCTTAGTAGTAATATATCTAATAACAAGATCATCGTGAGCAACACATCCGTGAACAAAATGATAATCTACTGCAGTGTATTTGATGCAAATGTGATCATGCTGAACATGATTAATAGCCATGTAGGAAGCGCTGATGTTGTCACAGTAGACCTTGGTTGGAGCTGATAAATGAATGCCATGGTCGGAGCTGATAAATGAATGCCATGGTCACACAATAGCTTCCGTATCCAAATGGTCTCAGCTACAGTGTAGGCTACAGCTCAATATTCAGCTTCAGTAAAGGATTCAGAGACAGTGGGTTGCTTTTGGGAGCGCTAGGAGATAAAATTAGGACCAAAAAAATACCACATTGGCTATTTGTGGAGCAAAGCTGGAGGCCATAAGCTGACGCGCCCGGCAAGTACCTAAAATGCACTTAACAACATGCATGTGAATAGTACTGCGAGCATGCATAAACTAAGAAACTACATGAACAACAAAGGCAATATCAAGTCTCGTCATAGTCAAACATTGTAATGCACTTACCATACTTCAGTACTCAGAGGGATCTCCGAATAACTCTCCATCTGTTAGAGTCAAAGAGGTTCTAGAAAGATACTAAACATATTTTTGCTAGGTCCAGCAGAATTGCGTACGACCTGAACACCCAAAAAATAGTGCAGGTCACCCAATTCCATTGGAAACTGATGAGAGAGCAAAGAAATAAAATTATGAAGGATAGAAGAGGAACTACTAGTGAGAATAATGTCATCCACATATAGAAGCAATATCATAGTATTAGTTCCATGGCTATAAACAAACATGGATGTGCTAGCCTAGCTACAAACAAAACCATGAGACCAACAAAAAAAAAAAAACTGTTAAACTTATGAAACTAAGCACGAGGAGCTTGTTTCAAACCATATATGACCTTTTTAAGCTTGCAGACATGAGTAGGGTAATCAAGGAGAACAAACCCAGAAGGTTGTTCCATGCAAACCTCGTCAGTAAGGTCACCATGAAGAAAAACATTTTAACATCTAGTTGTTGAATAAACCATATAAAAGTAAGAGTAAGAGATAACATAAGACGAATAGTGGGGGCTTCGACAACAGAATTGAATGTCTCATAGTAGTCAATACCAGTCTATTTGTGATTGCCAAAAGCAACCAACTGAACCTTGTATCTTTCCACTGACCCATCATAAATAAACTTGCATCTTCTCGGTTGCTCTTTGGATATGTGTCTTGGTGTTAATTGATTTATTTACTATCTTACTTATTTTGTGATTATTCACACATCCTATCCGATCCTCTCACGCTCACAAATGTATCTCCCCTCACAACACGCTCTCACCTTACTTGGGGGTTGGGGTTCATACGATACATCCCACAAATACCCAACCTCACACAAAGGTCTCATATTGGATCAAAAGAATACCACCGCACTCAAAACCTTATAATGAATCAAGAAAATCTCATTCTCACTTTAATTTTGGAATAATTATTTAACCAAGACTTTCGGACATTAATTACCAACTTTTCATTTTTTAACTAATTGACTTCCATATTACTTTCCAATCTTTAAAAAAGCTTTTCCACCAACATAGAATCTTCTCCGCCAAAAATTCACATGGAAATTACCAAAAAAAGGTAAATCAATCCCGTGGTCTTCAAGACCACGTCCACGGTCACCACCAGGGAAGCTGTGTCTCTGCTTTTTTTCTTCTTTTTTTTCCTCCCTTTTTCCTTTATTTTCCTCTTTTCTCTTTTTCCTTCTTTCCTTTTTTTTCTTTTCTTTCAAATTAGCGCAGGAGTAATCAGTACTAATTTTGGATTGGATGCCAATCCTGTAGTTTCCGCTCCATTTTCTCCTGCCCCTCCCCCCTCAAATCCAAACAACTGTCTTTACAAGTACTAGTTTAGTTTTAAAGACGGTCGATATTAATAAATATTATTTTCCCAATACTTTCATCATGACAAAATAGGATTTCATGTCATTATGATCCCCTTAATATGTCAATTTTAGGAGCAGTCTTTATCTCACTTTTACCTTCCCAAATCAATATGAACTAGCATCAGGCAAATGACAGCTTTCACAGGCTCCTATGTCTCTCTCATTCTTCACCTCAGATATCTACGTTAGATGCTCGACAATCTAACATGGATGTTGATCATAGAAGTTGAATCAAGAATCACGAGAGAGAGAAGTAGTGGAAGCCATTGAAGGCATTCTTTCTTGTTACAGAGGAAAAATGGATTATTACAGAATGAATGAGATTAGTTAGTAGCTATAAAGGTAATGGCCTTATATAGCTAAATATCTGGGTAGTTAGTTTCAACTTTTGTCCACGTCAGCTTCAGTTACTTACACTTGTACATGTCAGCATTAGTTTGACTACTTGACTTTCTTCTCCTACTATGTATAGCTCATCACCCCCCACCCCCCTCAAGCTGAAATGGTGAGGATGAGGAACCCATTCCCAGCTTGGTTAGAAGAATTTCCTGCTGTTGTGCAGTCGAGATCTTACTCAGAACATCAGCTAGCTGCTGATTTGTGGGTAAATATGAGAGCTGTAGGAGGCCTTCCAACACTTTTTCTCTTGTAAAATGACAGTCAATTTTAATGTGTTTGGTCCTTTCATAGAAGACATGATTCTTACCAATGTAAATGGCTGATTGATTGTCACAATTCAATGTCACAGGTCTGAGAGAATGAACACCAATTTCTTCAAGAAGCTTGACTAGCCATGTTAGTTCTGCCGCAGCTTGTGACATGGCCCTGTATTCTGCCTCAGAGGATGATCGGGAAATGGTGCCTTGTTTCTTGCTTTTTCCAATTTATTGGAGAGGATCCGAACATTACTATGTAAGCTGTAATAGATCTCCTAGAGAAGGGACATGCAGCCCAGTCTGAGTCTGGGTAGGCTTGTAATGTGAGTTGGTCAGTAGCCTTCAAGAGTATAAATTTCCCTATTGTACCTTGTATGTATCTCAATGTATGCTGCAAAGTTTGTAAATGAGAAGATCTTGGTGTCTGCATAAATTGACTTAAAAATTGTGCTGTAAAACTCAAATATGGTCATGTGTTTGTCAAGAAGTTTAACTTTCCAGCCATGGCTCTGTAATAGGTTGGATTGGATAGTAGTTCCCCTTCATCAGGGCTCAGTTTGCAATTGAAAGGTAAAGGGGTTGAATTAGGTTTGAGATTCTTCAAGCCACTTTCTTGACGGAATTCATGGGTAAATTTCCTTTGAGATGGCACAATACCTTCAGGGATGTAACTGACTTCCAAGCCCAAAAAATAATGAAGCCTTTCAAGGTCTTTAATGCCAAAACATTTATGGAGATGTTGTTTGACATGATCTATTTCTACTGGATTTGAGCCTGTGAGCATAATGTCATCAACATATACTGCTACAAGTGTTATCTGTTGATGACTTATTAATGAATAAAGAGTAGTCATTCTTTGACTGTTGATACCCCAAAGACATCAATGTGCTGCTGAGTTTAGTAAACCATTGTCTGTTGGCCTATTTAAGGCCATATAATGACTTTCTAAGTCAACATACCTTGTTGGATGGGTTAGGTATACCCTTAGGAACTTCCATGTAAAATTCTTCATCAAGATCTCCATGGAGAAAAACATTATTTACATCCAACTAAGAAAGATTCCAGCCTTTGGAAGCAGCCAATGCTATGATACTTCTAATTGTAGCCATCTTAACAACTGGAGAAAATACCTCTTCATAGTCAATTCCATACTGCTGTGTAAACCCCCTGATAACTAGCCTTGCCTTGAGCCTCTCTAGTGTGCCATCAGATTTAAGTTTTACTTTATAAACCCACTTGTTGCTTATAGCTTTCTTACCAGGTGGTAATTCAACATACTCCCTTGTATTGTTGATCATCAGTGCATCTATTTCTTTTCTCATAGCCTGCACCCAACCAAGATCTTTGGAGGCTTCTTCATAATTCTTAGGTTCACAATATTGTGTCAAGGTGGCTACCAAAACATGATGTTCAGGAGGTAGAGCAGCGGAATGAACCATTCCACAAAAGGAGTCTTTCAAATACTTGGGTGGTTGATGAGGTCCGCCTGATCTCCTGGTTGGTGTTGGCATTGTGGAGTTGTTGGGAATCTTGGGAACTGGTGGAGAAGAGGAAGTAGAAGTGAGAGACTGAGAGTACCATTATCTACATTTGTATCCTGGGTGGAAGGAGAGGGAGATGAAAGAGAAGAAGAACCGGATTCATCAAGAAAACAGTTTTGTTCTGGTTCCTGGAATACGCAAGTTTCAGGCACGAAATCTGTAATGATTGGTAAAGGGATATCTAACGATTTTGGAAGATGATGGAAAGGAAAAATGCTTTCATGGAAGGAAACATCTCTGGAAACAAAAACTTTGTTGGTATGCAAGTCTAGAAGCTTATAAGCTTTCTGACCATAAGGGTATCCAATGAGAACACAAGGATGTGCCCTAGGTTGTAGTTTATCTATATTCCTTTTCAAAGTATATGCATAACAGAGACACCCAAAAGCCCTCAAGTGATAATAGACTGGCTTAGTATTATGGAGAGCCTCAAAAAGGGGACGAATTGTTCAAAACTGCAGTAGGCATCCTACTGATTAAATATACTGCTATTAGCAAAGCTTCTCCCCAGTATTTTGTAGGTAGGTTGGATTGAAACATGAGAGCTCTAGTAATCTACAAGAGATGCTAATGCTTTCTCTGTACCACCCCATTTTGTTGGGGTGTATCTACACTAGAAGTCTGGTGAGGGATCCCTTTATTGCTGTAGAACTCCAAAGCTGATGTATCTTTAAATTCCATACCATCTGCCAAACTGCTTTTCAACAAAAAGGACAAAAGATTTTAATAGAGGCAGGACAAATGATTGCCAGAGTGGGTCAGTTCATGATAGGGGATAGTTTTGGGCGGGGCGTTTTCCCTCCAAAATGATAGTGGTTATCCCGCGAGAAACCCACCATCATGATTACTGGCGAGGCCCCTCTTTTATGGTTGACATCTCTTTTCACCCCTCCAATTATGAAGTGAAGACCTCCCAAAAAGTGGATCGCAGTAACACCACTTCATTCCCTGTCTAGTACATACTAACATTCAAATATTTTGGTAAACAAAAATGGCCTTCTCAATTTTTACCAAATTGAAATTGCTTTATTTTTGGTTAAGCACAACCAAAGTACGTGCATCCCCAGGTGTTAGTCAATTTAAGGCGTAATGGACATAGTGACTTAAATTACAGTTGACATTTCATAACTTTCAGGACAAGTTTGCAAATTCTCATATGTGGACCATACGTACAGTACACTTTTCGTATATCCCACATTCCAGATGTAACGACTTGAGTTGATAAAACAACAATAAAATATTTTACATGTTACATGGTTTTCACGTTGCGCTCGGAAAAACAACCCAGATGTCACAACTTAAGTTGACAAAACAACAACTGAATATTTTTCATAGACATGGTTTTCACGTCGAGCTCACCAAAAAAAAAAAAACCCCAGATGTCACGACTTGAGTTGACAAAATCATGGACTGATTATTTTACATAGACATGGTTTTCATGTCGCCCTCGGCCAAAAAAACAAACCCACTCCCATGATGGGGTGAAAGTGTTCGTACTTAAGCTTACGTTTGAGGCAAACCATGAATACAATGGACCTCAAGTCGTATAAGAGGAATGGGCAATACTTAGAACCCTTCTTAGGCGACTAACGTAGTCTAAACACATAACCCGTCGTTGCAGATGCAAAGGTCATCCCTAAAAAAAGCAGGGATCATGGACCGCCATGAGCCCCTTACGCCGACATCCACTGCATGGCGATCGCAAGCAGAATTGCAATTACTGCGACAGCTACTCGGAGCAACTTCCTAAGCATCTCTACTTCTGTCTTCCGTTCAGCGTCCATGTGCATGTCCTTTTCCAGAGTCCAAAGTTGGGCATTGCGGTCTTTTAGAACCCAATCTCTCTCTAGTGCATGCTCACGTACAAGGTCGTCTATGACCTCCTTCGCCCATTCTGGGAAGTTCGGGTCTATCAAATGAAAGTAGTCACAGGCGACTTCGTCCTACACCCAACGACAGTCAAAAGACAACAGGGACAAAGTGTCGCCGTTAGCGTGGACAGAGTTGGACTTGTTCAAATCAACTACAGCTGTATGTGAACTGTGGTTGAGGACTTACCCTTTTCGGACATCGAGCATATCGTCGCCGATATTGACCGTCATCTTCGAATATATCTGCATCAAGTCCACAGTTGCAGGTCACGTCTCCATTACACAACAAGTGCATGTGAAATCCGACTCTTAGCTGTCACTTGTGGAACCCAGGTTTATTGCTTGGGCGGACATAGGGGGAGATGATATATGGTTTGTAACTCAACCCCCTAAATTGGTTGACTGCATGATGAAGACTTCCCATACATCCCTTATCTAACAATGTATACCCACTACAATAACCTCTCCATCAACAAAGGAGTACATGGCATTCAATTGATGTGATTAGATTCGCTTTACTTTAAGGTAATTGTGTTGCCACTTCACAGGGAGATAGTAAATGAAGTTACCACAAACTCTCCCCTTCATTTATGGGGGTAGGTACCAATAGTCATGTTATACATGGAACTATCCTATCCTCAAGTATTATGTTCACAGGTAATAAGATATCAATTTCCCCAAATATATTAGTAATCACTTACCACCTCCCCCATTATTGCAACAAGGCTGACAATGTGATTTGATTCGTTGCACACTTTTCAACAACCAACCATTACCCATATCCTACGTCTGGAGTACATATAACCTGCGATGGGTGCTTTGAGTGGCCATTATGCATACCCCGCTTAACATCATGTATATGTACTTAACACCATATG
>JACYFF010031954.1:14505736-14515972 GCA_017589665.1 Selenicereus undatus | reverse complement strand
ATGACACTTTATATAAAATCAATTGAGCAATACTAACATGCCAATATCCATTTTAAAAACATAACACATTTAAACAATAATAATTCTAAGGTAGTTCCAATTATAATATAATAAAGATACCAATGAATCAACTCCTTTTTGTCTTTCATCAGAACATATTTATAAAATGCGTTGTAAGCTTAAGGAAGCTAACACATTTATCTAGCTTGTGGCAGTTGATTTTTCTTTTACACTCTTTTATGTCAAAATCTAGGTTCATAGTTACTAACCTTGCAACAAATAAGCTTTTACAAATGTTTTTCCTTAGTCCTTTCTGATAGAAGGAGAGAGATGGCTGAGTCGCTATGAAAGTTTAGCAGACATATCATACAATGTTCATATTAATTTCATGGAATTAATAATGAGAGATTTGTGAGGATGTCCTGCATTGCTCAAAACTATCAGATGATTTGGAAATTTCGTCACATTCGCACTAAGCTTTTAATATCCTCCAATTCATGGAATCATTGAAATCCTTTTTCTTTTTCTTTTTTTTTTGGGTTTTCATGTGGACTTCATGACGTGTGTTTAATATCCTCCAATCTTTCCGTAAGATTACGTTGAGTTTTGTAGGAAAAGTCTTTGAAGTCACAGTGCAGTTGGACGGAAGAAAATGATGGTAGAAAAAGAAGGGAATTGAATAGAAAGTAGAAGTTTTCCCATATATATGTTTTGGAAATCAAATTAAGTTGGAAAGGAAAAGGAAATGAAGAAAGTTTAAGAGGAATTTCCACATTTTTTATTTGTTCCCAGTTTGTGGAATTTTGTGGAGAAAGGAAAATGAAATATAATTGTACACTCCAGTTCTCTTTCGTTTCTCATTGGTACTTATCTATCCATGCAAACACAACATATGAAAACGTCATTAATACAACACCTCTCAGTGTGGGTCCCACTTTTGCGGGGTCTGGGGAAATTCAGATGTAGGCAACTTTACCACTACCGACATCCCTATCCGTAAAGAGACTGATTCCAGAAAACCCATAAAATAGAAATTTGTGAAAAGCATTTTATAGAAGAAGGGTTTTGTGCAAACATTTTTATGAAAGAAGGATAAAACTAAGGATACGTAGTAGAGAATAAACTAATGAAAACGTCATTAATAAAAATTCTTTTTTGTTCAAGTATTTTGCTTTTCGTAATGGTAGTCTTCTCCAATTTTGAGAGCAGTCTATCTCTTTAATTGTGAGAGTTTTTTGAATGGTTGGTGTTATTTGTTTTTGTGTGGCCTTTTCATGTGTTTTTCAAGTAAAGATGAAGCGACTCTTCAATGATTTTCAACACTTCAAATGAGATCTGTTTCGTCAAAAGAATATCTTCCCCTATAAAACCACACCAGATCAACATATCTATTTCGAACAAGATATTACACCAGATCTCTAGATCTCTTTTCCAAGTTGTATAATGAAACAACGGGTGGGAGAAGATGAGCGATCAATGTACATGAAAGTAGTTTTTTTTGGGATGGAGATTGTATTTAGACGTTAGAGTTTATATTTGTTTGTGTTCCATATGCCTTGTAGATGTCGCATGATCAATTATTTAATGGAATTCTTCCCTTCTCTTAGCCCCAAAAAAAAAGTTTCTGTATATAGAAGTAATTTTCTCATATTTACTTTCTAAACTACTAGTAATAGTATCAAGTAGACCTGATCAAATTGAGGGACATGGTGGGTTGAGGGTCAGTTTGTGAGAGTCTGTAGACAGAGTTTTCTTGACCCTAACTCTATTCGACTCTCATGGGGGTCAACATGCCCTTGACCCTGACCTTAACCCTGTGTGTACCATCGAGTCATTAGGTCAGATCCAACTCTCAAGCCTTCCTTATGTAGAAAATGATATCCCTAAAGTTCAAAACTAAATATCCTCCTAAACCAATGGACAAGAAATAATAAAATACCCATATGAAAAGTATCATAACTATAAACATTCTGTTGCATAATTTAGTATCTATAATGATTATTTTACAAATCGAAATAATGATTATTTTACAAATCAAAATATTTCCAACATCAAAGAGAGCATAAGACGGTTAAGACCAGTGAGGCTTGGAGAGAAGGTGTATGTGGGAGGCTAAGAGGAGGCGAAAAACTAGAAAGTCAAAAGGTTTAGAACACATGAAATGCAAAAGTCTTCTGTTTTGATTTTAAATTTAATTTTTCTAAAATGAAGGTCAACAAGTCGGGTCAGACGATCAAAATCTCTCCCCAAACCCAAATCTCATTATAGTTGGGTACTTTTAATTTAAGGTCGAGGCCAGGCCGGAGGCAAAAAAAAGCCGATCCTAACCTTCACTTTTAGGGTCTAGCATCAAGCAAATGATAGATCTCACAGATGGGTTAGAGCACTTCCAACAGACGGCTCACGAGCCAAAACATGGCCTTGGTGCGTGTGTGAGCCGCCTGTGGCTGTGCAATGGTCGGCTCGCTCCTCGCAACTCATGAGCTGGGTCGCTCAGGTGAACCGCTCGACCAGTCTTGCCATGCTTTTCCCCCTTTTTTTGGTTTCAATTTTGATTTTTCTTTTTTTCTTGGAGGAAAATTTTTTGGACTGGGTGATTTTACTTTTTTCTGTTGAAATATTTTTTTCGGCTAGCCTATATTTTCTTTTAGGCCTTTTTTGGGTAGAAATTTTTCATAAAATTTGATATGCTTTTTTTTTCTTGAGTTTTTCTTCAAAGAAATCAAGTTATTTTTATTGAATTAGATAACCACAAATTATTTTTCAAATATTGAAGCATGTGTGAATTTTTTAAAATTCAAACTCCTGTGTTGTTTTTTTTTTTAAAATTATGAGTCTTCAATTAGTTGTGTTATCAAATTATTATATGCAAATTATTTTTCACAAAACTAATACAGCCGAATAACCATAACATAAAAACTAAACTAAATAAATATGGTTAGGCGTAGCGCCCATATGTATTATTTTATTGGATAAGCCAAAGTAATAAGTCTTGCATTGGAGAGATAGAGGATTGTGAGGCAAAAAGCTGACTCGCAAACTGATGTGGCAGTAATAGGCTCTCAGTGCTGAACCAAAAAACTTGCACTCTTCAGCTTCAGCACCCCGTGTTGGATGCTTCACATTTACAGCACAGTCTGAGAAGGGCATGAACATTTACCATTCTTTTATTTATAACAACAGCTTCATCTGAAGCTTTTAAGTTGTTCCCTTCGGAACTAATTTTGTATTATAACGTTGGAAGGAAAAACACGGAATTTATGATCAACTAATTTTGTCCGACCGTTGTTGTGCTCCCTCAATCTGTGCGGAAGATCTCATGGACAGATTGTCCATGAAGAAAGTAAACTACTTAGAATACAACCCCTTAGTAAAATTACAAAAAATATATTGTTGTCTGTTATTATCATATCTTCAATTGATTATATTGGATATGATATGTTCATAAATAAATTATTTTTTCATCAATCAATGATTACCTTATCTTTGATCTATTTGATAAAATTAAGTGATTTCTTGCAGCGCAAATTAATAAATTATTTTTTTATCAATCAATGATCTATTTGATAAAATTAATAAACAACAGATTGAGGAGCAAATCACATTTAGAATGCAGTTGACAGGCTAGTTGTTGAGGACTTAGCCTATAGATATGGGTAGGCATAGAGTTAGTTGTTAGGGTTGAATCGAATCGCAATTCGATATCACAGCGGAAGTAATTAGGATGAATAGATAAATAGAAATTCTAAAACAATAACAAGAACAAATCACACACCAAGAATTACGTGGAAAACCCCAATGTGGGTAAAAACCACGGACGGCGACAAGCTAGGAACAATTCACTATGAGAATCTGAAGTACAAAGATTGCAATCATAATACGTGATTCACTCTGGATGTTACAATCCCTCAATTTGCACTCAATCTCACCAATTGTGTTTGGGAATAGGGTTAGGACCTCTCAAGATCGCCACTCGCACTCTTTCGCCGCGGCACACCCCCTGTTTTTGCTCTTCTGCAAAACCTAAGTCCCGAAACCCGAGAAAACTCGGTTTCACTAAAGTGGCACGGTCGTGCCATGTGGCACAGTCTGACCGTGCCAAATCTCTGGCTTCTGAACTCTGCGTCTCTCTTCGACCCAGCGCCAACTGGTGACCATGCCACCCAGCAGCCCGACCGTGCCTCAGCCCATGCCGCCCAGATGACTCAGATTTTGGGCCACAAACCCAACAATCTCCACCTTGGGCCAAAATCTCCAACAACCCAAAAACATCCAACAATCGAACCCAATGCAAAGTCGCCATCATACCCCCTCACACCGAGGGGAATGCCCCGCAGGGCCATCAGTAAGAACCAACACCTACCAAGTTCAAGCAAAGCTCAAACTTGGCTACAGGAAGGGATTTGGTAAGCATATCAGCAGGATTTTCAGAAGTGTATATCTTCTTGACTACAATATCCCCTGCTGCCACTGTGTCTCTCACATAATGATACTTGACACTAATATGCTTCGTCCTAGAATGATAAGCATCATTCTTAGTCAGATGTATTGCACTCTGACTATCAGAATACACCACCGTGGTATCCTGATGAACTCCAAGCTCCATGACTAGCCCCCTCAACCAGGTGGCCTCCTTCACTCCTTCTGATGCAGCTATGTACTCAGCCTCAGTTGTAGACAAGGCTGTAACCGACTGCAAGGATGCCCTCTAAGAGACGGCACCAACACAAAGAGCAAAGATATACCCAGAAGTCGACCTCCTTCTATCGAGGTCCCCAGTATAGTCCGAGTCCACAAAGCCTACCACATTACAGGTAGCAGCTTTGGACTTGTCAAATACCAATCCCTTACCAACAGTTCCCTTCACATATCGAAGGATCCATTTCACTGCCTCCCAGTGATCCTTCCCAGGATTGTGCATGTACCTACTGACCTCACTCACCGCATATGCCAGGTCAGGTCTAGTGCAGACCATGGCATACATCAGACTGCCAACTGCACTAGAGTAGGGTACATGAGACATACTCTCGATGTCCTCCTCACTTGTTGGGCAACAACCAGCAGACAGTTTACAATGTGCAGCAGAGGGAGTAGAAACTGACTTACAGTTTTGCATGTTGAAACGATCCAACACTTTCTCAAGATAGCGACCTTGAGATAGAAACAATCTACCTCCCTTTCGATCCCTCTGGATCTCCATCCCCAAGATCTTCTTAGCTGCACCAAGATCTTTCATCTCAAACTCCTCACAAAGTTGAGATTTCAATTTGCTGATCAAGGAACGATCCTTGGAGGCAATCAGCATATCATCCATATACAGTAATAAGTATATGCAAGACCCATTCTCATACTGTCTGTAATACACACAATTGTCAAATTTGCTACGTGTGTACCCATGTCCAACCATAAAGGTGTCAAACCTTTTATACCACTGCCTGGGAACCTGTTTTAGTCCATATAATGACTTTTTCAACCGACACACCATGTGTTCCTTCCCAGAAACCACAAACCCCTCAGGCTGTTTCATATATATCTCTTCCTCCAAATCCCCATGGAGGAAGGCAGTTTTGACATCCAACTGCTCAAGTTCCAAATCGTACATAGCCACAAAGGAAAGCAACACCCTAATAGATGTGTGTCTTACCACAGGAGAAAATACCTCATTGTAGTCAACTCCCTCCTTTTGGTTGCATCCTCGAACAACCAACCTCGCTTTCCATCTGGCAGCCTCTACACCAGGAATACCTTCTTTCCTTTTGTAGATCCACTTGGCAGTTAGAACACCAGCTGACAAAGATCCCAGGTCCCGTTCTTGTGGAGACTATCCATCTCCTCTTGCATAGCACATTCCCAATGCTGGGAATTAGAACACGAGACAGCTTCTCTATAGGTGGAGGGATCTTCCCCTTCAGGCACCTCCTCAGCAACGGAGAGTGCATATGCTAGCAAGCTTTCCTCATCAGTGTATCGGGCCGGCCTCCGGATCTCCATCCGAGGACGATCACGAGCAATGGAGTGATCAACCTCCTCCACCTGAGGCCGATCCGCTCTAGCAGCAGTAGGCGCAGCAGTATCATTCTGCTGGGCTGACTGATCATCAGCTCCACCTTGAGCTGAAACACGCTTCACCTCAATCTCCGCCTCCTTCTCGATGCTCGTCGAGTCTCGAGCACCAACCCCAGGCAATTCCGAGTCTGCTGTAGGTGACAGCATGACAGACTCGTTGAAGGTCACATCGCGACTCTGGATGACCTTCTTCAATTCAGGACACCACATCCTGTATCCCTTGGACTCTGTAGCATACCCAAGGAACATACACTTGACTGCTCGAGGTGCCAACTTCCCATTGGTCACATGGGCATACACCGGGCACCCAAAAACTTTCACAATAGAGTAGTCTACTGGATGACCCGACCACACCTCCTCTGGAATCTGGAAGTCAAGGGACGTGTGTGGCGACCGGTTCACCAGGTAGCATGCCGTGGAGATAGCCTCAGCCCAAAACCCCTTGCGGTCCTAAAGCCCCGCATTAGAAAGCATACACCTTGCTTTCTCCAGAAGTGTCCGATTAACACGCTCTGCAACCCCATTCTGCTGGGGTTTCCCGACCAGAGTCTTGTGTCGTGCTATGCCATTGATGGCACAAAACTCATCGAACTCTGACTCGACAAACTCAAGCCCATTATCCGTCCTGAGTTTCTTAACCTTTCGCCCAGTCTGATTTTCAACTAGGGCCCTGAACTTCTTGAACATAGTGAAGGTTTCATTTTTTTGCCTCAAGAAGTATACCCATACCTTGCGCGAAAAATCATCCACAAAGGTAAGCATGTAGCGTTTGCCTCCCATTGAAGGCACTCGGGATGGACCCCAAAGGTCCGACTGAATATAGTCAAGCACTCCTTGAGTGCGATGTTGCGCTGTAGAGAAGCTCACCCTTTTCTGCTTCCCTAGCACACAATGGTCACAGAAGCTCAACTTGTTGGTCCCAACGCTACCCAGACGACCCTTCTTGCTAAGGAAAGTCATCCCCTTCTCGCTCATGTGCCCCAGATGCATATGCCACAAGCGAGTCTCATCAGCATCAGATGACACTGAACCAACTGCAGCCACCCCTGCAGCTATCGTCCCATCCAGGATGTACAGGCTTCCCATGCGAAACCCCTTCATTACTACCATGGCACCCTTCATTACCTTCAGTACGCCATGTTCCATGATGATGCGACATCCATTCTTCTCCAACGTCCCCAAGGATATGAGGCAACGTGTCATATCCGGGACATGACGAACATTGGATAGCGACCGAACGATCCCATCATGAGTCCGTATCTGCACAGTACCTCTACCTGCAATGTTGCACCGTGTGTCATTGCCCATGAGAACCACTCCAGAGTTCACTGGCTCATAGGAAGTAAACCACTCCCTATAGGGGCACATATGAAAGGTGCAGCCAGAATCAAGCATCCATTCATCGCCCATACTCCTGCCTGTGGTGGTGGCTAAGGACATGCGGGTTGCCACCAACACATCTCCATCAGACCCCAACTCGATCACACACTCAGTTGAAGCAGGCTTCTCAGATCCTTCCCTCTTCTCCTTATTCTTCAGCTTCCAGCAACTGGCCTGAATGTGGCCCAACTTGCCACAATAGCGATAGGTCTTGTTTGCGTGAGGATTGCGGGATTTGGAGCGACTCTTTTTCCCCTTCTCATTCCCCTTCTTCTCAAGTCTACCACGAACTATCAGCCCTTCCGTGGAGTCTGTATGAACATCCTAGTCAAATTTCTCCTTGGAGAGCAAATTTGACTTCACATCCTCGAACGATATAGTGTCCGAGTTACTGTACAACATTATCTCCTTGAAATGCTTGTACGATGGTGGTAGAGACACAACTAATAGGATGGCCTTGTCCTCATCCTCGATCTTGACATCCAGGCTCTCAAGATCAACCAGTATTGAATT
Organism: Selenicereus undatus; assembly: GCA_017589665.1. Lineage (NCBI taxonomy): Eukaryota > Viridiplantae > Streptophyta > Magnoliopsida > Caryophyllales > Cactaceae > Selenicereus > Selenicereus undatus. Next base: position 14,508,013 of record JACYFF010031954.1, on the reverse strand, counting down.
GAAGTCGTTCAGGTGCCTCTGAATAGGAGTACCTTCAGCCATTCGAATGGTGTATAGTTTCTCCTTCAGGCGAATTTTGTTGGCAAGACTCTTCTGCATGTAGAGCTCTTCCAACCTCGACCACAATTCCACCGCAGTTGTGTGATCAAGCACCTCCCTCAGTACATGAGGCGCTAAGCACAGTTGTATGGCGGAGACTGCCTTCAATTCCAATTCCTCCCAATCCTCATCCGTTAATTTTCCACGACGCTTCTTCTGGTGTTCAGCCCATTGTTCATCAGTCATTGTTGAAGGTTTCGTGTGAGGCCCCTGCAGGACCTTCCATAACCCATGTTGAATCAGTACAGCTCTCATCTGTACTTTCCAGAGATTGAAACTCATCTCTCCATCGAATTTCTGGATATCAACCTTCATGATTGAAGACATCCTGACAACCCTAATTCGCTCTGATACCACTTGTTAGGGTTGAATCGAATCGCAATTCGATATCACAGCGGAAGTAATTAGGATGAATAGATAAACAGAAATTCTAAAACAATAACAAGAACAAATCACACACCAAGAATTACGTGGAAAACCCCAATGTGGGTAAAAACCATGGACGGCGACAAGCCAGGAACAATTCACTATAAGAATCTGAAGTACAAAGATTGCAATCACAATACGTGATTCACTTTGGATGTTACAATCCCTCAATTTGCACTCAATCTCACCAATTGTGTTTGGGAATAGGGTTAGGACCTCTCAAGATCGCCACTCGCACTCTTTCGCCGCGGCACAGCCCCTGTTTTTGCTCTTCTGCAAAACCTAAGTCGCGAAACCCGAGAAAACTCGGTTTCCCTAAAGTGGCACGGTCGTGCCATGTGGCACGGTCTGACCGTGCCAAATCTCTGCCTTCTGAACTCTGCGTCTCTCTTCGACCCAGCGCCAACTGGTGACTATGCCACCCAGCAGCCCGACCGTGCCTCAGCCTATGCCGCCCAGATGACTCAGATTTTGGGCCACAAACCCAACACTAGTCCAAGACACCAACTACATGATCAAGAAATAAATGTGCTACACTTGCAAATCAAAGAGAAATATATTGAGTTCATATTTTGAGCTAGAACTTGCATATTGATATGGTCATTGCTTGTGCTCATCTTGTAAGGAGAACTTTTTGTAAGGAAATTTTGTATTGAGTGAGTTGGGAAGAACTTCCTTGGATAGCTAAGTGTTGAGTGAGAATATTTCTTGAGTGACTCAACCAGAAGAACTTCGCTGAGTCGTAGATTGAACGAGAGCATTCTCAAGATTGAATGGCTGATCTTGAAAACATTTAAAGAGTCTTTGTAGAGTCAGAGGATTCAAGTAATTTTTAACTTCTTAAGTAAATAGCTTACAGTTTAAATCAGACTACAAAATTCGAATGTAAGAAAACATGTTCATTAGTAAACCTCTTCTATGAGATTTCATATTCAAAATAGACTTGGAAGTATATAGAAGTATATGATCATCTAATACGAATATTTAACTTAGAATTACAGTGATGTAAAATTACAAGAGTACTGTACATGACACGACTAAACGGAGTAATAATTTAAGCAGAAAAATATCGGAGAAAATTTAAAATAATGCATCCCTTGTTTATATATATTTTGAGTGAATGGAAACATTAACATAAAATAAATAAAGAACACAAAGACAGGCTCCATCAGCAGTCTGCACTATAGATAATCCCAACACCAGCCTCACCTACCTACACAAAACACACAGAAGCATCATTAGTCTTGCTTAATTCATACATTCAACAGATAACACGAACCTATAAAAGAGCATCCTTCCTCTGCAATTTTGATTCTCTTCATCAAACAGCTCTGAACTTGGAAACTCTCATTGTGTTATAAAACGAAAAGGAAATGAAAACCCTTTTAAATCTTAATCCTATGTCAGTCAAGTAGCAAACACCAATAAGACATATTGTTATTGTTATTGACATATATAGTATTTTGCATGATTGATTCATGCAAAGGGATACTTTCTGCCCTTTTTAATAACACATTGATTAAATACTCTAAGACTGACATTAAGTCTCCAATTAACTATGATAATGGAACTTTAACTCTATGTTTATTCCCTCTTATGATCTAGCAATTTTAAAGACAACAAAAAGTATAAGACCCACCTCCAGCACTTATACTGTTGGTGTCAGTAATCAATCGCAAAGATAGTCACAGTAAAACCAAAAGGGGGCATTATAACCACCAATTGATAGTCACAGTAAACCTTGTAACATCG
>JACYFF010031954.1:14488837-14501721 GCA_017589665.1 Selenicereus undatus | reverse complement strand
GTCACATGACCAAAAGAGATACGGACCACGTTGTCATAGTTAGAGAGGATTGGACTAACTACATATAATGTCATATGCTACACAAAATACAACTACCCAATTTAACCATACCATATATACATACAGGGCTCAAAATGTACTCCACTCATGTGCAATCCTAAAGCAACCTAATGATCCCTAGACAGATTGTAATCTGGGTCGGACTCATCATCAGGCTCTTCGCCTGAATCGAAGCTGCTAGTTGATGCCTTTGACTCGGCATCACCAACCTCCTGCACAACCTGTTGCTCCACTATCATCTCGTCAATCTCCTGATCCCACTGTTGCTGCACTACTACCTCATCAATGTCCTTATCCTCCTCGGGATCATCATCCTCCTCCGGATAGCCCTCGTCCTCAGAACTAATCACCACTATCTTTGGTATATTAGGGAGGTCTATCACCACATGAACCTCCCCAGGACTGTCGGGCAACAATGAGGTACTTGGTGCGGGCGGGGAGGGTGGTCCTTGTGCTGGTGGTGGGGCTACAGGGAGGATGTGCCTGATGTAACGGAAAGGCATGTTGAAGAGTCTCCATGGTGAGCCCCTTCGGCTCAAACTCCTCCCTCAATAACAACTTTGAAGTGATAGTAGCCAAAGCCCCCCGGACCTAGAACCTGGATCTGTCCCAGCCTGGGTTCCTTGTTATCATAAAATGATGATAATGGAGCCTGAACTCTACCTACAGATCAACTGTAGGTAAGAACCAAAGCAATCTATGTGCACGGACCGTAATACTGTGAAACTCAAAGAAAGTGTCATATGAATGAGCCTCCATACTAGCATGCAGCAGCACGATGTGAGTTGCCATAGATGCGCCTGACACCATGTTAACGCCATAAGGGTCCATCTAACAAAGAAAACATATATGAGAGGCATACATAACCATAATTAAGGAACATGCAAATGTAAACCAACTAACCATTTCTAATATCGTTGCTACACTTCTAATATCACTCTAGCAGTATAAAATGGCCCTCACTACCAACCATTCTCACCCTCTTATTTCTAAACTCCCCATTCCACAAAAAACATCTAAATCTGGCTCTGATACCAAATCTATAACGCCCCCAAGTGTACATAGTTCACTGTTTGCGTTCTCTTCGTTAGTTTCACCAATTAGAAGTAATATCCCAAATGATCATGGCGTTACCGCCATCCAAAGGGACAAGGCTTTACTTGTAAATGATAAATTCCAGCAACGCTAATCAATGTTTTTCATCAAAAGCATTCACTTAATTACAACCCATCAAACCATATATAAACAGTTTTAACACCAAACCATTTAACTATTCCATGGTTTACATCAAAATATAGTAACTCTTGTAGAGTATACACAACTTTAACATCAAAAAGTTTCATAATACAATACTCAAAACATTTCAGTACTACCACATCACTATTCCTTTTGTTTGGACTTTCTTGCTCAGTTATCACCTTCAGTCGTCCTGCTTGTCTAAGGGCGATTCACTGAACATTTCCCTAAAACAAAACATGAAAATATTTTGAACTGTAAGCCGAAGCTCAGTACATGCATTCCTATATTGTTAAATTATCAATAAAAAGCCGATTGGGCCGGCAGTATAATTCATTTTAATCAAAAATAGGGAATGAGATAAATATGAAACTGCATTGTCGATTATTATCTTATAGTGAACCCTTATTAACTGTTACGATCTGAAGATAGATGTACACCTGCCAAGTCAATCGGAGGACCTGACCTGAAGCTGCGCGGATAATTGAAGGGTAATGCTCTGTAACTGATAACTGATGGGGTCACTAATTATGTGGTAAATAACTAATTAAACTGATTCATTGATGTACTTACCAAAACATTATAATTTTGATAAATATATGCTGATTTCTAAATTTACAGGCAATGAACGTACCTGGTACTTTTAATGAAATTCACTGAAATGGAATTTTGCACAAAAGGGAAGAAAACGATAGATTAGGTCTTGATTCTGTACAAAATTATCGTTGTAAGAACATACGATTAGCAAAAATATTTATTTCATAGCTAATAATTTAGTAAAAGAAAAGTAAGAGCATGACAGGGGCTTAGAAAGAATGACTCATAACTTAGTCATCCAACCTCGTATTGAGACTCAAAATCCCAGTATAGAAAGCTTAGGGAGTCCCAAAAAACTTTTATTTAGAACACCAAGCCCGATTCCCACAATAGGATTCCCAAAAGGAGGCTAGAACACAAGCATGTCAGTTTTGGTCCATTCTGTACAGTTTTGGTAAAACGACCTTAACTGTTTCTACAAATCTCAGATTAAGGTGATTCAAAAGGCATTTAAAAGTTAACACACTGAAATATCTACCCACCAAAAATCATAATTTTCTAATGGGACGGTTATTATCAGTTTAATTCCGAAGTCTGTCCTGTTTTTCTGAAATTTTGAGCCCCCACTGTTTTAGCTTTTCCCCCTCTTTTCACACAAATCCTCAACTTAAATCACTCCTTAAAAGCATGCAAACAAACTTTGATCCATCCCAACATCATACAAAACCACCACACTTAATTTCACTTCGCAATCATATCCAATAAAGATCATTTTTCAATGAAATACACACATAAACCAAGCTTAATGCTAGTTTAATCCAAACCATACATTACTTGCCAAAATCCTAGTCTATGGCCAACTTGGACTCACTCCAATTCATTTCAAATTACCAAAAACATCATCATAAACACCAATAGGTTAGAAGATGACCAAATCAAAGATGAAACAATCAAAATCCAACACTTTATCATTAAGCTTGCATGATATATTAAGGATTAACCCTAACCCTAGCATGATCCAACCTCAACTCCACCATGATCAATACCAAAATAACTCTTATTTCTTATCAAAACATCATGATCAAATATCACAAACATCAAAATAAGAATCAAAACTAAAGTAAAAAAGCAAAACCAACAAGATTAAGATTACTCACTTTGCTCGAAGATAAGTAGAGATGGATGTGATGTTTAGTGGTTTTGATGACGGAGGATGGTGGCCAGTAGTACTAGGATGTCGCGAGGATCGGAGGCCACCGTGGCTAGCCGAAAACTGGCCAAAAAACACCCAAAAATAGTTGTTGGGGGTTGGCTAGCGTTTAGGAGAGAGAAAGGAGAGAGAAAATGGGTTTTTGGGTTGAGTTGTGTTTTTTTTACTAATCCAAACAGTTGGCTGAATTTTAACTAGAAAAGTGACTTTTTGGACTAACCATGATTAAGCTTAATCATGGTAATTAGTTAGGTTAATAAGCAAACTTGTTGGGCTTTAAATCGACTGAAATAAGTTGGATTCGGGAATAAAACGCTTCGTAACGATAATGTTTTTGCGAAACTCAAAACTAAATTTTTGCAATGTTACAAAAAACAAAATAAATTACTTAAATTAAACTTGTTAGGGCCTACTATCAATTCTTCCAAAATTTTATGTTAATAAATTAAATAAACAAATAAAATTCGAATTGCCAAATGAGGGCCCAAATAAATTTTTCCCCACTGGGATGAATAAATGCGATAAATAAAAATGAGAATAATCGTGAATATGAGGTAATTAAATAAATAAACATAATTTAGGGTTGGGCTATTATAGATTAGTATTGTACAAATAATAAAGAGTCTTCCAAATTTCCTTGGGACTATCACATTAATGTGAGATAAACTCATAAATATCAATAGTAAGAGCACAATATAAAATGTGTAGAACTTTAAAATTTTTGGATCTCTATTTGTAATCATCTTAATACATTCATCTTTCGATTTCTCAAAAACTATTGGACCTTTGAATATGATCTCCTAAAGATCGAGACCCTTGTGCTTGATATAAAGTTCAATTGTTTCCTGCCACAAAAAATAATTAGTACCTTCAAAAAGTAAAGGGCAATCAATGTCAAAATCATAACTAGTCATAGGATCGAACTATTAGAGGGTAAAGTATTAAAAAAATAGTATTAGCTATGATATCAATTGTTGGCTCAATTTGGCTAGTTAAATCACCATAGAGGGGGATAAATATGGTAATGATCAAAGTCACAAAATAATCAAAATAGAAATGTGAAAAAGTAAATGTGGACAAGACATGAGTAATTTTTAATGGTGTTAGCCTCAATTAGGTCTAGTCCTCGCCTATATTTCCCTATATCTAGGACTAACCCAATTTTATTAGGAGAGATTATATAATTCTAGAGTACATCTACTCTAAATTTCAAGCCACAAGTTGACACCCTCAACAAGGTCTGGTAGAGTTCACTCTTCAGCTCTATGATCACACCCAATTACAACCTTGAACAATACAACTAAATTGAATGAATAGCAAACTAAAGCTCAAGGAATGCAAGCGAGTATTGAGTAAGGTTGTTGCTTGTGCTCTGTCTCTTGTGTAATCTTCAGCTGCAAATGCCTCCTTATTTATAGGCAATGATGTTGGAGAGGTTGGAAGGTCATTAGGAAAGTGACCGTTGCATTTGGAAAAGGAAATATGTTTTTCACTCTGAGTTCAAGGCCTTGAGATGCAGCTTTTAAGCCGTTGAATTCCTGCAGTTTGCTCAACGGTTATATGCTTAATTGTCAACAGCTACTTGCTTGATTTTAGGTTGAAGATCTTGCTGATAATGTTATCTAGTACCTGATTTGAGCAAGCAACGATCTTTAGACTATCATCTCAAAAGATATCAACAAATTTAGGCAAACCTTGACTTTTTTAAAAATATTGGCCTATAGAGAATCATATTCTCATAATCAAATTTGAATTACAAAATCTAATAGCATAAAGATCACATATTCAAATTTGAATTCTAAACTATCTCAAAGATATTATGACACCTTATATAAAATCAATTAAACAACATTAACATGTGAATATCCATGTTAAAAACATAGCACATTTAAACAATAGTAATTATAAGGTAGATCCAATTATAATATAATAAATATACCAATGAACCAACTCATTTTTATCTTTAAAAACATAGCACATTTAAACAATACTAATTCTAAGGCAGTTCCAATCATAATATAATAAACATACCAATGAACCATATATTTTTTGTCTTTCATCAAAACATATTTCTAAAATATATTGCAAGTTTAAGGGAGCTAACACATTTGTCTAGCTTGTGGCACTTGATTTTGCATTTACACTCTTTTATGTCAAAATCAAGGTTAATTTCATGGAATCAATAATAAGGGATTTGTGATGATGTCCTGCATTGCTCAAAAGCTATCACGTGATTTGGAAATTCCGTCACATTCATACTAAGCTTTTGATCATTGCAAACCAGATACAATTTTTTTTTCTTTTTTTTTTGGGGGGGGGGACCATGGAAACAAATTATACAAGTATCAGCATGAGGAGGATGGGTCATCGAAATCCTTTTTCTTTTTCATTTTTTGGGTTTTTATGTCGACTTCATGACGTGACTTTCATATCCTCCAATCTTTCTGTAAGACCAGGTTGACTTTTATAGGAAAAGTCTCTGAAATCACAGTGCAATTGGATGGAGGAAAGTGATGGTGGAAAAACAAAGGAATTGAAAAGAAAATAAAAGTTTTCCTATGTATATGTTTTGGAAATCAAATTCAGTTGGAAAGGAAAACGAAATGGAGAAAGTAAGACGAGTTTCCACATTTTGTAGAAAGGAAAATGAAATATAGTTGTACACTCCAGCTCTCATGCGTTTCTCATTAGCCGCTATCTATCCATGGAAACACAACATATAAAAAAGCTTTTAATAAAACCACTTTTCCATTCAAGTTTTTACTTTTCATTTCTATTTAGTAGTATTTTACTTTTCGTAGTAGAGTCTCTCCAATTTAAAGGATAGTCAATCTTTCTAATTCTCATAATTTTTTAATGGTTGGTGTTATTTGTTTTTGTGTGGCCTTTTTATATGTTTTTCAAGGGATGACATGTGGTAAAAAGATGGAGTGATTCTTCAATGACGTTTCAACACTTCTAATGGGATCTCTTTTGTCAGAAGAATATCTTCTCCCATAAAATTACACCATATCAACAAATCTATTTCGAACAAGACATTATTGTCCAAAAAAAAAAAATCTTTTCCGTACATAGAAGCAGTTTTCTCATATTTACTTTTCGCATATTTACCTTCTAAATTATGAGTAATAGTATCAAGTAGACCTAATCAAATTGAGGGACATGACGGGTTGAGGGTTAGATCATGAGAGTCGACAAACAGGGTCCTGATCCTAACTCTATCCGACTCTCACGCGAGTCGACATACCCTTAACCCTGACCCAGAACCTATGGATATCATCGAGTTATTGGGTGCGACCTGACTCTCAAGCCTTCCTTATATAGAAAATGGGATTTTTTTTATTAAGTTTCACTTTTATCTTAAAGTTCAAAAATAAATATCCTCCTCAACTATAGGTGAAGCAATCATTGAACGTTTCCATTGAAAAATATCGTGACTACAAATATTTTAATGTGTAATTTAGTTTCCACAACTATTGGTTTACAAAATCAAATATTTGGAACATCGGAGACGGTTAAGACCAATGAGGCTTGGAGAGAACGAATAAGTGGGAGGTTAAAAGGAAGCAAGAAAGTATAATAAAGCCAAAAGGTTTAAAACAAATGAAAAGCAAAAGTCTTCTGTTTTGATTTTAAATTTATTTTTTTAAAATGAGGGTCAAGTCAGATGATCATAATGTCGGTTCGAGCCTAAATTTCATGATAGTCGGGTACCCTCAATTTGAGTTCACGGAAGATCGGAGGTAAAAAAAAAAGCCCCAGCCCTCACTTTTTAGGGTTGGATCAGACAAATCATGGGCGGAGCTACATTGGGAAGGGGGGTCAATTGACCCCCTAGTTTTTTGGAAAAAAAATTAAATATGGAATATTTTTGTGGATAAAAAACATAGATATATATTAATTAGTTTCTATATATTTTACAAATGCATGCTTAGCAGGATGCTTGGTTGCTCTTTACTTGTTTCCAGGGGTCACAGGTTCAACTCCCATCACTCTCTTTTTGCGGTGCTTTCCATGTTTTTTTTTTTTAAGTTTGCTCATTCATTTTCCCTAATTTCTGTCTCTCGACTCTGTAGTCTTGTTTTACTTTCCTCCTCAGACGCACACTCTCTTTCTACCAAGTCCACTTCCCACTCACTCTCTACAGTCTGCCCAACCCAGTTGCTAACCACCCAACGTCGCTGGCCGCCATGCCCACCACTAGTGCTGCCACTTGTGCCGGTAGCCGCATCCACTCCTCCTCAGCTCTCCTCCTAACTTTTAAGTCTCAAATCTCAATTTGAGATAACTCCCAAAAATTCCCCCCCCCCCCCTGTTTTGAATCCTGGCTCCACCCCTGGGACAGATCGGGCGAAGCCCTGCCCATTGATCAAGTCTAGCATCAAGCAAATGATAGATTTCATAGATATGTTACTTGCACTCTTCAACTCAAGCTCCCCCTGTTGGATTCTTGACGTATAGTACAGTCGGAGAAGGAATGAAAATTTACCATTTTTTAATTTACGACATAAAGAGCTTCATCTTAAGCTTTAAAGTTGTTCACTTCGGATTTTACTATTTAAGCAAACCAGGTAACATAAATCCTAGGAAAACAAGAAGTTGAATGAACCCATATTTCAAATTACCAAAGCATATATCAACTTCAACTTTAACAATAGAGACAAAAAAAAAATGAAATAAGTACAGAATATCTCTCTTTTTTCCCCCTTCTTTTTGGAGAGCAAGCAAAGAATTTCCTTTTTTCTACTAAAAACACATCAATATTATAATGTTGGAAGAAAAAACACGGAATCTATGATCAACTAATTTTGTCCGACTGTTGTTGTGCTCCCTCATAAACACTATGGCTGCAAGAAAAGAAATGTCAACTGACAGTATACGGAACAGTTGCAGAGCATTGCCATAATTTTACCAGGTTAGAATCCAATATCATCTTTACAAATTAAAGTTAATCTAGTCGGGAACATTATGAAAATAAATGAATGATCTTGGGAAAATTTTAAAATATATAGTCACAAAATATAGACTATTGTGAGAATAATTATGAGGCTCTACCCTTAACTGGGGAGCCTGACACTCTATAGGGTAAAAGTACAAAAATACATATTTGTCTGTTATACATTAGCACGTCCCCTCAATCTGTTCGAAGGATCTCACGGACAAATTGCCCCTGAAGAAAGTAAACAACTTAGAAGACAACTCCTTAAGAAAAATGTCAGCTAGCTAAAGCTTAGTAGTAATATATCTAATAACAAGATCCCCGTGAGCAACACATCCGTGAACAAAATGATAATCTACTGCAATGTATTTGATGCAAATGCAATCATGTTGAACATGATTAAAAACCATGCAGGAAGTGCTGATGTTGTCACAGTAGACCTTGGTTGGAGCTGATAAATGAATGTCATGGCCGGAGCTGATAAATGAATGCCATGGTCACACAATAGCTTCCGTATCCGAATGGTCTCAGCTACAGTGTAGGCTACAGCTCAAGATTCAGCTTCAGTAAAGGATTCAGAGACAGTGGGTTGCTTCTGGGAGCGCTAGGAGATAAGATTAGGACCAAAAAAAATACCGCATTGGCTATTTCGTGGAGCGAAGCTAGAGGCCATAAGATGACGCGCCCAGCAAGTACCTAAAATGCACTTAACAACATGCATGTGAATAGTACTGCGAGCATGCATGAACTGAGAAACTACATGAACAACAAAGGCAATATCAAGTCTCGTCATAGTCAAACATTGTAATGCACTTACCATACTTCAGTACTCAGAGGGATCTGCGAATAACTCTCCATCTGTTAGAGTCAAAGAGGTTCTAGAAAGAGAAGGGGTATGAACATGTTTAGCAGTGTGCATATGAAAACGACGAAGAAGATACTAAACATATTTTTGCTAGGTCCAGCAGAATTGCGTACGACCTGAACACCCAAAAAATAGTGCAGGTCACCCAAGTCCATTGAAAATTGATGAGAGAGCAAATAAATAAAATTATGAAGGATAGAAGAGGAACTACTAGTGAGAATAATGTCATCCACATATAGAAGCAATATCATAGTCTTAGTTCCATGGCTATAAACAAACATGGCTGTGCTAGCCTAGCTACAAACAAAACCATGAGACCAACAAAAAAAAATAACTGTTAAACTTATGAAACCAAGCACGAGGAGCTTGTTTCAGACCACATATATGACCTTTTTAAGCTTGCAGACATGAGTAGGGTAATCAAGGAGAACAAACCCAGAAGGTTGCTCCATGCAAACCTCGTCAGTAAGGTCACCATGAAGAAAAACATTTTAACATCTAGTTGTTGAATAAGCCATATAAAAGTAAGAGTAAGAGATAACATAAGACGAATAGTGGGTGCTTCGACAACAAAATTGAATGTCTCATAGTAGTCAATACCAGTCTATTCGTGATTGCCAAAAGCAACCAAATGAGCCTTGTATCTTTCCACTGACCCATCATAAATAAACTTGCATCTTCTCGGTTGCTCTTTGGCTATGTGTCTTGGTGTTAATTGATTTATTTACTATCTTACTTATTTTGTGATTGTTCACACATCCTATCCGATCCTCTCACGCTTACAAATGTATCTCCCCTCACAACACGCTCTCACCTTACTTGGGGGTTGGGGTTCGTAGGATACACCCCACAAATACCCAACCTCACACAAAGGTCTCATATTGGATCAAAAGAATACCACCACACTCAAAACCTTATAATAAATCAAGAAAATCTAGTTCTCACTTTAATTTTGGAATAATTATTTAACCAAGACTTTCGGACATTAATTACCAACTTTTCATTTTTTAACTAATTGACTTCCATATTACTTTCCAATCTTTAAAAAATCTTTTCCACCAACTTAGAATATTCTCCGCCAAAAATTCACATGGAAATTACCAAAAGAAGGTAAATCAATCCCTTGGTCTTCAAGACCACGTCCACGGTCACCACCAGGGAAGCTGTGTCTCTTCTTTTTTTCTTTTTTTTTTCTCCCTTTTTCCTTTATTTTCCTCTTTTCCCTTTTTCCTTTTTTTCCTTCTTTCGCTTTTTTTTCTTTTCTTTCAAATTAACAAAAGAGTAATCAGTACTAATTTTGGATTGGATGCCAATCCTGTAGTTTCCCCTCCGTTTTCTCCTCCCCCTCCCCCCTCAAATCCAAACAACTGTCTTTACGAGTACTAGTTTAGTTTTAAAGACGGTCGATATTAATAAATATTATTTTCCATGTAGGGAAGCAAAGGTCCAATACTTTCATCATGACAAAATAGGATTTCATGTCATTATGACCCCTTTAATATGTCAATTTTAGGAGCAGTGTTTGTCTCACTTTTACCTTCCAAAATCAATATGAACTAGCATCAGGCAAATGGCAGCTTTCACAGGCTTCTATGTCTCTCCCATTCTTCACCTCAGATATCTATGTTAGATGCTCGACAATCTAACATGGATGTTGATCGTAGAAGTTGAATCAAGAATCACAAGAGAGAGAAGTAGTGGAAGCCAATGAAGGCATTCTTTCTTGTTACAGAGGAAAAATGGATTATTACAGAATGAATGAGATTAGTTAGTAGCTATAAAAGTAATGGCCTTATATAGCTAAATATCTGGGTAGTTAGTTTCAACTTTTGTCCACTTCAGCTTCAGTTACTTACACTTGTACATGTCAGCTTTAGTTTGACTGCTTGACTTTCTTCTCCTACTATGTATAGCTCATCACCCCCCCCCCCCCTCAAGCTGAAATGGTGAGGATGAGGAACCCATTCCCAGCTTGGTTAGAAGAATTTCCTGCTGTTGTGCAGTCAAGATCTTAGTCAGAACATCAGCCAGCTGCTGATTTGTGGGTAAATATGAGAGTTGTAGGAGGCCTTCCAACACTTTTTCTCTTGTAAAATGACAGTCAATTTTATTGTGTTTGGTCCTTTCATGGAAGACAGGGTTCTTGCCAATGTAAATGGCTGATTGATTGTCAATTCAATGTCACAGGTCTGAGAGAATGAACACCAATTTCTTCAAGAAGCTTGACCAGCCATGTTAGTTCTGCTGCAGCTTGTGACATGGCCCTGTATTCTGCCTCAGAGGATGATCGGGAAATGGTGCCTTGTTTCTTGCTTTTTCCAATTTATTGGAGAAGATCCGAACATTATTATGTAAGCTGTAATAGATCTCCTAGAGAAGGGACATGCAGCCCAGTCTGAGTCTGGGTAGGCTTGTAATGTGAGTTGGTCAGTAGCCTTCAAGAGTATAAATTTCCCTATTGTACCCTGTATGTATCTCAATGTATGCTGCAAAGTTTGTAAATGAGAAGATCTTGGTGTCTGCATAAATTGACTTAAAAACTGTGCTGTAAAACTCAAATATGGTCATGTGTTTGTCAAGAAGTTTAACTTGCCAGCCATGGCTCTGTAATAGGTTGGATTAGATAGTAGTTCCCCTTCATCAGGGCTCAGTTTGCAATTGAAAGGTAAAGGGGTTGAATTAGGTTTGAGATTCTTCAAGCCACTTTCTTGACGGAATTCATGTGTAAATTTCCTTTGAGACGGCACAATACCTTCAGGGATGTAACTGACTTCCAAGCCCAAAAAATAATGAAGCCTTTCAAGGTCTTTAATGCCAAAACATTTACGGAGATGTTGTTTGACATGATCTATTTCTACTGGATTTGAGCCTGTGAGCATAATGTCATCAACATATACTGCTACAAGTGTTATCTGTTGATGACTTATTAATGAATAAAGAGTAGTCATTCTTTGACTGTTGATACCCCAAAGACATCAATGTGCTGCTGAGTTTAGTAAACCATTGTCTGTTGGCCTATTTAAGGCCATATAATGACTTTCTAAGTCAACATACCTTGTTGGATGGGTTAGGTATACCCTTAGGAACTTCCATGTAAAATTCTTCATCAAGATCTCCATGGAGAAAAACATTATTTACATCCAACTAAGAAAGATTCCAGCCTTTGGAAGCAGCCAATGCTATGATACTTCTAATTGTAGCCATCTTAACAAGTGGAGAAAATACCTCTTCATAGTCAATTCCATACTGCTGTGTAAATCCCCTGATAACTAGCCTTGCCTTGAGCCTCTCTAGTGTGCCATCAGATTTGAGTTTTACTTTATAAACTCACTTGCTGCTTATAGCTTTCTTACCAGGTGGTAATTCAACATACTCCCTTGCATTGTTGATCATCAGTGCATCTATTTCTTTTCTCATAGCCTGCACCCAACCAAGATCTTTGGAGGCTTCTTCATAATTCTTAGGTTCACAATATTGTGTCAAGGTGGCTACCAAAACATGATGTTCAGGAGGTAGAGCAGCGGAATGAACCATTCCACAAAAGGAGTCTTTCAAATACTTGGGTGGTTGATGAGGTCAGCCTGATCTCCTGGTTGGTGTTGGCATTGTGGAGTTGTTGGGAATCTTGGGAACTGGTGGAGAAGAGGAAGTAGAAGTGAGAGACTAAGAGTACCATTATCTACATGTGTATCCTGGGTAGAAGGAGAAGGAGATGAAAGAGAAGAAGAACCAGATTCATCAAGAAAATAGTTTTGTTCTGGTTCTTGGAATACGCAAGTTTCAGGCACGAAATCTGTAATGATTGGCAAAGGGATATCTAACGATTTTGGAAGATGATGGAAAGGAAAAATGCTTTCATGGAAGGAAACATCTCTGGAAACAAAAACTTTGTTGGTATGCAAGTCCAGAAGCTTATAAGCTTTCTGACCATAAGGGTATCCAATGAGAACACAAGGATGTGCCCTAGGTTGTAGTTTATCTATATTCCTTTTCAAAGTAGATGCATAACAGAGACACCCAAAAGCCCTCAAGTGATA
>JACYFF010031954.1:14474257-14486446 GCA_017589665.1 Selenicereus undatus | reverse complement strand
TTCAAAGTAGATGCATAACAGAGACACCCAAAAGCCCTCAAGTGATAGTAGACTGGCTTAGTATTATGGAGAACCTCAAAAAGGGGACGAATTGTTCAAAACTGCAGTAGGCATCCTACTGATTAAATATACAGCTGTTAGCAAAGCTTCTCCCCAGTATTTTGTAGGTAGGTTGGATTGAAACATGAGAGCTCTAGTAATCTGCAAGAGATGTTGATGCTTTCTCTGTACCACCCCTTTTTGTTGGGGTGTATCTACACAAGAAGTCTGGTGAGGGATACCTTTGTTGTTGTAGAACTCCAAAGCTGATGTATCTTTAAATTCCATACCATCTGCCAAACTGCTTTTCAACAAAAAGGACAAAAGATTTTAATAGAGGCAGGGCGTTGCTTCTGTGGCCCATTAGATGTATCCATGCTTCTCTGGAGTGATCATCCACTATGGGTGAGAAAGTATTGTGACCCATTGTGAGTCTGATGAGCGTAGGGACCCTAAATATCAACATGCAATAGCTCAAAACAGGTAGTAGCTCTTGTATTGCTTAAAGAAAAAGAGTTTCTGTGCATTTTTGCCATGGGGCATATTTGACATACTCCATGACGTCTAAAATTATTACAATCAGACACACCAATGTCCTTCAATTGTTCAAAAGATAGATGACCTAATCTGATATGCCGAAGTTCAAAAATGAAAAAACATGCTGTAACATTTTCAAGTGCCTTGTTGGTTTGCTTCAAATCAATCTTTACACAGTTTTCCTTGAACTGCCATCTCTGGAAGTCTTTGTTCATACAATACAGCCCTTTGTCTTGCTTACCAAGGACCACTCCCCTCTGCATAGTGTGGCCCTGAAGTAAACATAAATCAGGTGTAAATACAATATTTGCTTAATATTATCTTGTCAATTTGCTGATTGACAATAAGTTGAATTGAAATTCTTGAATATGTAATGCATCCCTTAATTCCATACCAGAATTGAAAAACACTAAACCCACATTTTTTATTGAAGCTTGTCTCCCATTTGGCATAGTGATGTAACATGGATATTGTATGGGTCTCACATTGTGTAATATTGATAGGTTAGGTGTTATATGGTCACTAGCTCCACTATCAATAATCCATATATCATTCTCTATTGTAGTGTGGAAACAAAACCTTTTACCTGCCAAAAACCCAGCTGCACCTAGATTCTCAGTGTTGGTCTTCTCTTGAACTGTAGAATGTTTATTGAGTACATGTAAAAGTTGATTGGATTGTTCTTGAGTAAGAGCAGGTGTTGTCCCAGTAGAAGCATGTGTCTCTTGTACTGGATAAGGATATGACTCTGGTTGAGATGCAGAAATGTAACTTGCATTAAAAATGTTGGGTTCTGCACTTGTAGCAGCTGCAACCATCTTTCTTCCCTTGTAGAATTTGCGGCCTGGTAGATAACCATGAATCTTGTAGCACCTCTGAATGGTATGGCCTGTCATCTTGTAAAAGTCACAGAATAATTGTTTCCTTTCTTGATTTACCACCTTCTGTTGAACTTTATGACCAGAATTGGGATTGTAGTTTGTGCAACCAGGATTGTACCCAGTTTTTTGTTGGTGATAGTTTGGATTAGGGTTGTAAGACCTTTGTTGGATAGCCAAAGTTGTATGCTGATGGATGTGTGATTCATCCTTCTAATAGAAAGTGTTGAAAGCTGCTAATATATTAGAAATCTGTGACATGTTTTGAAGAGATCTCTGCTTCTCTTCTTGTAAGATCATACTATTATCAATGTTTGGCAGAGGGTTCATCATTAAAATATTGCCTCTTGCTACTTTGTAATCTTCATTGAGACCAACCAAGAATTGCATTAGCTGCTGATCTTGAATCAGCTTGTCTGCAGCTTTGGAACTTGCACATTCTAATCCACAAGAACAATGTGGAATGGTGTTCAAACTATTATAATCATCCCACATTTTCTTTATTTGAGTAAAGTATTCTGCCACTGACAAGTGGCTCTGAGACATTAAACACAAATCCCTTGCAATTCTAAAGATTTTAGTACCATCAAGCTCACCAAATCTTTGTTAAAGCTGAGTCCAAACAGCCCTTGTAGTTGCAAAAAACAAAATACTCTGACCAAAATCCTTAATAACGGCATTAAGCAACCAAGAAATTACCGTCTTATCACATCTATCCCACTGATCATATAGTGGAGATGTGATTTCTGGTTTTGTCACGGTCCCAAGCACAAAACCTAACTTGTTCTTAGCAATTAAAGCTACTTCCATTGCTTTCTTCCAATGTGCATAGTTTTCACCATTCATCAAGTCACTAACACACACATTGTTCGGATTATCAGAAGGATTTAGGAACAGAACATGTGAACGATTGAGAATATTGATCTCAGCCATACTTCAATCAAAAGTTCAACCAAGAACTCAGTTCTCTGATTTACAGATTCTCAGGGAAAGACGAAGAATGATTCTAGTGAAATTGACAGGTAAAATATTACCTGAAGAATCGATGAGAACAATGAATGAAAAACGAATCAGGAATGCTATTGCTCTGATACCATGTTGATCGTAGATGTTGAATTAAGAATCACAAGAGAGAGAAGTTGTGGAAGCCATTGAAGGCATTCTTTCTTGTTCCAGAGGGAAAATGGATTGTTACAGAATGAATGAGCTTAGTTAGTAGCTATAAAAGGAATGGCCTTATACAGCTAAATATCTGGGTAGTTAGTTACAACTTCTGTCCATGTCAGCTTCAGTTACTTACACTTGTACATGTCAGCTTTGGTTTGACTGCTTGACTTTTCTTCTCCTGCTGTATATAGCGCATCCATGGACAAGACATTTAACCGTTGACACCTACACCAAGTACAAGGTAAAATATAGCTCAGTCTCCAGGTTCGAAGGAGTATGTTTCATGCTCCAGTATCGAGAAGCTGATCAAGTGTCAAGACGTCCAAGGGAAACACATAGGCCAAAGAAAACAATCTCACCGGGGGGGGGTGTATGGAACCTATCTTTCTTGACGTATATATCATGGGAAATGGAACAAATTCTCTGAACTTCCTATGAAATGCTGCATTCCCACTTCATCTAAATTCTAATATAGGTGAACTATATCTCAGCAGAGCCCTCAGCCCACTGCTATGTACAAAAGCATGATAGAAAATCCTTCACACAGTGAACTACAAACTTTTTTTTATGTGGATTCTACAGTTCATTTCACCTCAAGTACCCATTTGAGGATTGAAGGAACTCGATAGTTTAATGTACGAGGCCTTCATCCTTTAGTATCATATTGGAACACTTCTAAACTGTGCAGCTACAAGAAACAAATATCAACTGACTACTCCTGAAGACTTGTTTCACAGCATAATCTCCAGGATGAGAAGCCAGTGCCATTTTAAAGTTTATCCAAGATGGAAACATCATGAAAATCATTTAACAATGTTGGGAAATTTTCAAATATGAAAGTCCCACAATGTTATATATGCATATATGGGCTCCATGAATGATACAAGAATCCATGTTGGTCATGCAATGTCATAAATCCATTCTAACAACCAGAGCAACGGGGAGAATTCACAGGTAATGCTGCCTGATTCATCTTGAAACAACATGCATTCATATAAAATTATTGCACAACTGTGGTGCACATTAATTGGGAATAACTAGAGACAATTTCCTTTTGGGGGCGGGGGGGGCATTAGACATAAGCACTTAGAGAGAACAAAGACAACATCTGAGAGCAGCCTACATAGAGATGAAGCTAATCTTTGCCTCCAAAGCAGCAACACAAAATCCTCCGCAAAACACCTCCTCTCTTCGGTTGTTGATGGAAGTCGTGTGGGTTCTTGTCGCTATATCCTTGTGCCATCTCCAAGCTAACAGGGGCTTGTCTTGGAGAGAAGCCAAATGATACTGGAAGGTTTGTGTTTTTGAGATGTTTATGTTTATGAAGTGAGCTACGTTCATTGCATATATTTATGACACAATGAAGAGAATTTTCCTGGCTTTTTTCGGATGTTTGTGTACTTTATTCTATCACTGTTATGTTAAGTGAAACAGGAAGCTAGTTTACATGGCAAAGGCCATGCAAAACAAGTGTAGTAAGGAATTTCCATTTGCTCATGCTGATATCATGGTGTTGTCGTCATAACACAACCCAACCTGGTTTTAAGGAAGCAATTGACCCACGTCCAAACGTGTATGCTTTGCTTTTATTGATCAATATATTCGCCGCAATGTAAGTCAAAGTACACACCTCTACCTTTAGCAATTGGCAGTGGCATCTCCTGCGTTTCTGTCCTTACGAGAAAGCAATTAAGAAGGACTTCCACACTGACCATAAAGTGTACAACCAACCATTGGGCTCAAAACACTTCCAGAATCAAAAACTTCTTTAAAAACCAAAAAAAGAAAAAACAAAAGAAATAAGAGTGATTGCAATTTGATGAAAACATAGTTGGAAATTGGAAATGTGCTATTAAACAAACTGATTGTAATAAGAAAAAAAAAATAGTATGTAGAATTTGGGGGCCCCACTAAAACTCTGGCTTTGCAGCCATTTGTTTCATGGAATGACACACATGGAGGACTGTGACAGAGTTTCTCCATACATTTCAATTCTTTCTTTATTTTGTTATTTTTTATGCTTCAAAATCAATTTTTTTATTTTTTTGGACTCAAAAAAAGGTGTGTTATATATAAAGTGGGTCCATAATGAGTATTTTATGTGGTGATTCATCTTAAAGTTTCATGAGTTAGAGAAGTGAAAGAATGAGAGTTTCAAAAAATGAAATTTTTACTAATTATGTAGCATGATAAAGTTTTAAAATTTAAAATGTGGATTGGGAATGTTCTTACTTCTTATTCATTGGGATCAAAGTTAAGTACATTTAGAAATTTATTTTAACGGTATCCGTTTTTAAATTTTCCTATATGAAGTATTAATTCAACTTCACAGGCGTCCACTTTAACAGTTTTAGAAATTTTTGGTGTTTTTTACATAAAATTTTACAAAAAAAAAAAGCTAATGATTGATGACACACTGTACACGTAATGCAGACACACCCATGACCCATCATAATCATGGGACCGAAAGCATTTTGCTCATTACACCAATCTTTTAGGCTTCCAGACTAATAGTTTTAGGGTAGACGGTAGACTTGACGCGAGTCATTTATAGATAGGGATAGGTGTTAAAACATTTGCCATTCCTTTTAAAAAGAGATGCCCTTTATCCTGATTCCTGACTTAAATGGACGGTTCCTCTAGGGAAAAAAAAAAGATAAAAAAAGCTGTCTCTATTTCTTGAAGCACAAAACACGGTAGTTGCAATGAAAGCAAAGAAAGAGTTGCTGGAAACATCAAAAAAAGATGAAAGCTGCTAGTATCCTGGGTTCAGTTCCAAGACCAACAAGCTGTGTCTTCCTAGGGTTGTTTTTTTGGTTAGAAAATAAGAGTTGGAAAAATGGTAAAATTAATTGAAATAGATATCTTTTCGTTGAAGTGGGTTGAAGTTGGTATATTTTTTATATGATTGATAGAAGTTAATTAAAATAATCGATTAAAATGACTAAAATTGGTATTTACTAATGAAAAAACAGGGTATATGTGAATTTGATATATATATGCTCATCAGTAAAGATGGGACCACAATGTACCACAATGTTGACGAACGACTTCTTTTACATCGTCACAATCGAGAGCCTTTTCGATAGACATAAACATCGAATATGCTGGAGTTCATGCCAGTCACTAAGTTTTGCATTTTGTCCCAAAAATGCCATCAAGTTATTTTTTTCTCTCTTAATGCCACTATGTTTAATGTTTTTTTTTTCTCAATTTGCCGACTTTGGCCCTGTTCTTTTCGTTGAAAAATTGCAGGTGTAGGATGGTAGGAATGAAAAAGGGGGGAATGAGTGGGTGAGAGTGGATATGAGTTGCATTTTTTTTAAGTATGGAAAAGGAGCGCAGGAGTGGAAAGAAGTGGGAAGCAATAGAAAGGAGTTGATTGAAGTAGGAGAGTTAATGTAAGTTACAGATCGTATATTATTTTTTTAATTTAATCTTTTATTTCTAATAGTAATTACCGATGATAAAAAAAAATTTAGACTAAAAAATATTTTTCTGTGTTAACCCCGGTACGAAATATTGTTTCATGACCATTGTTTCCCCAAAAAAATTGTAATTTTCGTTATTCGTAAAACAAATTATGGATGTATTTTTTTCATATATTAACTAAATACGAACAACAAAAAAGATACATATATGTCGAGCCTTGTTCTTTTCGTTGGTAAATCCAAATTTATACCAACATCAACCACCTTCAACCTACTTCACGAACTTCAATAAAAAAATACCAACTCCAATCAATTTCAACTAACTTCAACCAACTTCAACCCATTTCAACAAAAAAAATACTCACTTCAACCTACTTCAATTCACTTTAATAAAAAAATACTCACTTTAACCTACTTTAATCCATTTCTATCAACCTCAACCAACTTCACCCATTTACCAACTCATATTTCCCAACGAAAAAAAGACCCTCAGTGCACAGAAAATAATCATTTGCAATTTGTGTGAAGAACTTCTAATATTTTGTTACTAACTCACACAGAAAAAAATATCTGCTCAAAATATATGTACAATTCATCCGCAGTTCTTGTCACAAATTACAAATAGTGCAAAAAAATGTACACGTTCCTTCATTATGCCGGGAAAAAAATCTACAAATTTGGCCCCAAATTACGATGAATAAAAAATAAATCTGTTACACATACAACAGCAACCATCCATACTTTGGTGACCTATAACAAATATTTCAAAACCAATGCAAAAAAATAAATAAATTTAAGCATCTCTTCCATATACAGAATCAAACTCAAAATATCTACTAACCATAAAAAAAATAAAATAACATTTGCTTAACAAAGCAAAAAAAAAATTATTATTTCTTCAATATATATAACAGAAATTACATCATCTACAATTTTCAGCACGACTAACAAATATTTTCATAACATCCGGAACATAATAAAACTTTTCATAATTTTTATCAGACTATTAGTACACACAATTACATAAATTATTAAAGTTTTCAAAATATGAAAAATAATAGTTATATGTAGGAGTGAAAAGGAGTTGGTGAAAGCGGGTGAGAGTGGAAAGGAGTTTTTTTTTTTTTAAATGTGGAAAAATATAGGAAAGGGGGAAAAGGAGTAGATTAGGTCCATTAAACTACAAAAAGAACTGGGCCAAAGTAGTGGTACAACTTGTTATTGTCTGTGGTAACTTGGAAAAAAATAGCAACTTAGGAACATATTGGAAAGAAACATATAACTTGATTGCATATTCTTCCCAAAATACCAAACATGGTGGCATTAAGGGAGGGGGAAAAACACTTATGGCTTGTTTGGTTCTATGTAATCGAAGTGGTAATGCAATTAAAATGGTAATAGTGATTCCATTACCATGTTTGGTTACCATTAAGGAATGTAATCAAGATTGCACTGTAATCACATTTACCTCAATCAATGCAATTTCAATTACTTGACTTTTCATAAACAATTGTGATTGCATCCCTTTGAATCAAAGTCTATCCAACTATAAACTATTATATTTGAAAACTTTCTCTCTCTTCTCCCCATTGTCTCTCCTTTACTTCTCCTCTCTTATTACTTTGATACCATTTTTTTAAAATTTTAAAGCCCCACTCACCCCTCTCTCTCCTCTCCATATTAGATAAAGTTTAACCTAGACTATGTTCATATTATTGTAACTACATTTTTATACGTTCTAGACATCATGTCTCTCTCTCACGTCTTCATCATCATCATCATCTTATCTCTACTTGATAAACTTAAACAATATTACATTATTGTAATCTAGAAGAAATAGAGTGAAGTAAGTCTCATGTGAAACATCGTAATCATGATGATAAGATATTAGATGATAGTTATCAACAAAGCTACAAATAATTAAAATAGGCAAAATCAAAATGCGAATTGAATTGCAAGTACTTTACGTCACGTGTAAAATTAAGTACTGTTTGTAGATGAATTCATTCCATTACACTTGTAAAAACTTTATAACCAAACATTGTAATGCAATTATTATCCCATTCCATTACACTAACAATTGCATTACATGATTGATTCCATTGCATAGTGATTGTATTACTTTTAACCAAACGCTACATTAATGGCCTTTTGGGGGAGAAAAATACAAAACTTAAGAGGCATGTTTGGTCATGAACTCGAATCTGCTGCAAGTAGCTAAGTAGAGTAGTTAATTGATCACAGTAAACGATTGGATTTTCTGGGTGATTATAAGTACGTTATTAAGTTAAAAAAGACTGTCCAATGATAATATGACTTGAAAAATGTTATTGGATCGCCACAAAGTCAGTTGCAACCAATAGAACGTCAGAATTGAACTGTAACTAAAGGGAGAGACGCCGGAAGAACCTGGCTCAAGGATCTGCCTGGCTTAGCCTCATAATGTCAATGTAAGAAAGGAAGAGAAAGTGTCTTAAAGACGGCAGTAAAATACAAAAATGAGGCATCAAGAAGACTATAAGAGCCCAAAGAGTACCTTAATGAAACTGTTAAATTTTTTATATTAATTGGGTTATAAATAAATGAGTCATGTATATAAGCTCTTATTTTTTTTTTCACCCCGAAAATATTTATTGATTTCATTTTGCCATTTTTGTGGTACTAAATGAGACCATTCTCTCTGAGATAAACCGTATTGATAATTACTTTTTAACCAGTTTTTCCATGGATTCATTACAGAATTTGGAAGTTTCTGAGTCCTTAGTTCGGAATGAATTATTCCTTGTGTTCCAAAATAATCTTTTATTTCATTCTTAAGAAATAAAGATGTTCCATAATATTGAGATTCCAACCCAAAACAAATTGGCAATGAGTGGAGTAATTAGTAAGCTTATATACATGCTCAAACCCTTTAATTTTATCAATGTAGGATAACATCCACTTTCATATCTTTGTATTTCATCAATATGGGAGAATACCCACTTTTCATACTCCAATCAAAACAGATCAAGCCTCTTCCAAAAGTGGCATTTCCAACAAGAAGCTGTCAATCAAGAAGGTGATCTGGTCAAAATGCTTCACCTTGTAACCTTAGTATGCAATCCGATTACCAACATCAAGCTCTGAAGAGCATACCCGGTTATATCTGTGAAGATCAGACGAGGTTTCATATTTATACAAGTAGTTAAACTCAACCAAGTCCTGCGATCTTGAAGACAGCTCGGAAAGTTGGCATACAGATCAACTATCAGCCCATGCCAAGGTCCAGCATTTGCAACAGGAACCCCCCCCCCCCAAACACAAAACATCAACCAAAAAAAAAAGAAAAAAGAAAAAGAAAAGAAAACCCCCAGCTGCATAAGACCCCTGTTAACCCGTATCTGATACTTTGATCATATCCTTCTCTTGATCCATGGCAGCCAGTTCTTCATTGGAGTCTTCTTAATTGCTGCAGCTAAGCATGAGCTGACTGGCACAACATTGGCTGAATTAGGGCATGTTTGGCAACAACATTTTAAGTAGCGTATAATATTTTGACAAAATCAATACACTAATAAGTTATAGGGTTTGAAAGAGTTTGGATGAGGTGATTAGAGAGGATTTGAAAGTTGTCAGGTTAACGGATGACTCGGCGCAGGATAGGAGATTTTGGCAGGATAGGATTAAGATCTTAGAGCGCAGAGAGTTAGCACCGTAGTGCGTCACTCGGTGGCAGTAGTTTGTGTCTGGTTGCGACTTCTTCGAATGTTTGTTTGCATGCAGGTAGTTCTTGTGTGTGGGAAGAAACATCGTTTGCCTGCTTCTGGGTGTGAAGGTACAGTTTCTCCCTCTGCTCTGTTGCACTTTTGGTTTCATAACCCATTCCCGGTTTCTTCGATGACTTTGCTGCTTCTGGTTATTTTACTCTTAGCCTTCACCATTAAATGTTTTCTCAAAACCTTTCTTTTCTAAAATGTTTTCTCAAAACCTTTCTTCTCTAAAATGTTTTCTCAAAACTGGTTTTTGTGGGTCTCTTGGAATCAGCCTCTCTATGAGCAGAAATGCTGGTAGAGGTAAGGTTGCCTACAACTAGATCTCCCCAGACCCCGCGTAAGCGGGACCCACACTGGGAGTTGTTGTTGTTGTTGTTGTAATACATTAATAAGTCAATTTTTAGTATTCGGTAACCTAGTTTTTGACTAGCATTTCAAGTAATGTTTACCATTTCAAGCAGCGCTTCTGAAAAGTTAACAGTATTAGTTTTTAGCATTCAAAAGTAGCGCTCCATTTTTTTTGGCCTAAAAATACATTCTGGAAATTTTATCTTTGGAAACTATCTATATTTTTTTATGTCAATTTACATTAATTAGCTAAACCAACCACTAAATTTACCGAACACATTTATTTCTATCATTTATCTAAACAATTATCCGTAAATAGCTAAATTAGAAATGCTTATTGCTTTTGCCTCTTCTACTTCGCTTTCTTTTAAATTCCAATGAGACATCTACTTGCTTTTGCCTCTCGAGCCATGAGTTGAATTGTCTTTTATCTCTTTACCTCTCGAGCCCACATGATAGTAAGGCATGAGACTGGGATCTCTTTGCCTTTATTTGTCCCTCTTTATTGAGTTCGGTTACAGGGCCGGGTGAAAATGTCTAGAATTAGACATATGCTTGTTGTTTTTCATTTTGAATTTTTATTAATGTTAGTGTTGGGGCATTAAGTCATAATTTAGGCCGATATATACTAGCAATTATCCCGTCTATCTGGTTGTACAATTGTATTTGTACAATCGGGCCCACCCACTGCGTAATTGGTGTCCCCACGATGCAAAAGGTGAATAACTGGCCGCGTACCAAAAAAAAAAAACAAAAGCTCATAACTGGAGC
This sequence comes from Selenicereus undatus, assembly GCA_017589665.1. Lineage (NCBI taxonomy): Eukaryota > Viridiplantae > Streptophyta > Magnoliopsida > Caryophyllales > Cactaceae > Selenicereus > Selenicereus undatus. The sequence goes on along the minus strand of JACYFF010031954.1, from coordinate 14,475,523 downwards.
CAAAAGCTTGTCTTAGTGAGCACAGAATATAACATTGGTAAGCACAGGCTTCATTCCAGTGACCCAAAAGCTTGTATTAATGAGCACAGAATGTTATGTAGCGTGCTCGAATGCAATAGATTCTGTTCCATTATAGGGACAAGATTGAATATAGGAATTACATTTTGTAAGCACAAAACCTGACAAATGATTCATGCATACAATCTGAATCTCAGCGAGCTGAAGGTATTTTTATTAGTGGGCCAACGAGTATACAAAGTGAGCTTAAAACACATCTTTGTGAGTTGTTGTTTCTCATATGTACATAGAACCAATAAAAAAATTATATAGAAAAACAACCATACCATATGTGGTGAGCTATAATGCAAACTCGGTGAGCCCACGCTTCAATCCGGGTGAGCTAAACGTTTCTATTAGTGAGCAAAAAACTGTTATGTAGTACAAAGTAATATATTATGTTTAGTGAGCGTAATATATACCACCAGTGAGTCAGCAACTATCTTTAGTGAGCCAAAAACTCATAACGATAAGCAATCATTTCTCATGTGTCAGCAGCCAAAATTCACCCAATATTTAACAGTTAAACTAAAAAACCATTGTAAACTTGATCTTAACCGAAATTAACACAAAGCACAACTAAAACCACCAATCAAACATTCTACCAAAATGCACAACAGCAAATCGCAAAAAAACACACTCAATAACAATTGCATTATAGTGTTAGATCACGGCACCACAACAATGAATGCATACCAGTTCAAATAGCTCGAAACTAACTAATCAAAAATCCACGCATACAACTTCAAAATAGGCGCACAAAAACAAAGATCCAAAAATGATATCAAACCTGATGACGAAATCGCGTTTGATGAAGATTCAACATCAATACCAATGTTAAGATCAAATTCAACCATTTGGTAAGAATTAGCCGAATACTAAAGTAATTGCAACATCGACCACTGAGCCAAAAGCTTTTTTGGTTAGGTATAATGTAACATTGGCAAGCACAGGCTTCATTCCAGTGAGCCAAAAGCTTGTCTCAGTGAGCACAAAATACTAAAGCAATTGCAACATCGACCACTGAGCCAAAAGCTTTTTTGGTGAGCTATAGTGTAACATTGGTGAGCACAGGCTTCATGCTCGAATGCAACAACTTGTTGAATATTATATTCTACTCCATGATACTGAGTGCGAGAATGAGAGAGAACAAAAACAGCAAATGGCAATTTCAAAAATTGAGAACAATGAATATATATATATATGTAT
>JACYFF010031954.1:14424750-14461543 GCA_017589665.1 Selenicereus undatus | reverse complement strand
CGCAAAAAAAAAAAAAAACTATCACATATTTTATTCATTTCACAAGGCTCCACTCATGCCCACCCCTGTCAAACCCGGCCCAGTCCTGCAGGTTTTATTTTGCGGTGGGGGCGAGTCTCAATTTAAATAAATTTTAATGATATTACAGTATAATTATAACAATTAACACGTTCAATCTGCAACTTGACCCGCCGTATCGCGCCTATTAGAGCACTCGCATTACTCAGCTCGGGGGGCGAAATCTCGGCCCGCAGTCCAAGCCGTGGCTCGTCATCGCTGGGCCAGCCAACTCGCCCGTGAGGGCAGCCCGTTCTGCTAGTCCGCCGACGCCCAGAATTTTCCTTTTTTTTTGTTCCACGCCCCCCCCCCCCCCCAAAACGGCGTCATTTTGGGGGGCAGAACTGCTTTATTTTTTGGGGAAGGGGAGTCGAAAATGGGAGGAAAAAAAAAAGGAAAAAGCTGGGAAATTGGCCAAACTAGCCGTTGTTGCTGTATCTCAAATGACTAGTTGTGTTTTTTTTTTTGGAAATTAGTTCTATAAATACTCAACACATTGTGTTGAATTTGTCAATTAAAAATACATACACTTCTATCTCTTATATTTTCATGAAATTTTGAAGTGGTGGAAAAGGTTGTCTTCCAAGCAAGAGAGAGAAGATTCATCGGATAGTCTAAACTTCCTATTAGAAGAGTCCGATAAAGAGATTATGCCCATTATGGAAGATTTACTTGACGATGAGACTGACAACCAAGATATGACATTCCTTCTAAATGTTTTGCAAGCTGCACAAGATTTGAGACCTTCATCTTCATTGCCTCGAGCGAAGAGAAGATTTATAAGGAGAGATCGACAAGAAGCGCATGAGCGCTTATTCAGATACTACTTTGCAGAGGATTCCATTTACAATGACCAAGATTTTCGCCGAAGATTTAGAATGTGCAAGTATCTATTCATTCGTATAATGGAGGCACTAGGAAATCATTCAAATTACTTTCAATTGAAGTGTGACGTAGTTGGGAACCGCGGGTTGACGCCACTGACCAAGTGCACCGCAACCTTGAGGATTCTTGGTTACAGTATATCTGTCGATTGCGTCAACGAATACTTGAAGATCGGTGAAAGCACATCACTGTAGTGCCTGAAAAAGTTTGCTGAAGGTGTCATTGCAATATTTGGAGAAGAGTATTTAAGGAAACCAAACCAAGGTTACAGTATATCTGTCGATTGCTGAAGGTGTCTATTGGCTGTAGGGAATGAGCGTGACTTTGCTGGTATGTTGGGAAGCATCGATTGTATGCATTGGGAGTGGAAAAATTGTCCGATAGCTTGGAAAGCAGCATTTGCTAAAAGGGTCTATAAGGTGCCGACAATCATTCTTGAGGCGGTTATATCATATGATCTGTAGATATGGCATGCCTTCTTTGGAATGTCTGGAAGTATTAACAATATAAACGTCCTTGACCGTTCTCCAGTGTTCGATGAGCTGTATCAAGATCGTGCTCCAAAATGCGAGTACATCGTCGATGGTCACGAGTACAGAATCAGATACTTTCTATCGGATGACATTTATTCGAAATGGGCGACTTTTGTGAAAACCATCCCCCTTCAATTCGCAAGGTCCAAAGGCAAAACTATTTGCTCAACGTCAAGAGGCAGTTAGGAAGGATGTCGAGCGAGCCTTTGGTGTACTACAAGTTCGCTTTGCCATAGTTCGTGGCCCTGCACGGTACATGAAGGAGAAAGTCATGTCGTTGATAATGAAAGCATGTGTAATACTCCATAATATGATTGTTGAGGATGAGCGAGATTCGTAAGACCTTGCGTTCGATTACGAGCACGTGGATAGTACTACCCCAAAGACTTATGTAGAACAATGGAAGTTCGAGACCTCGAAACGCATGCGCGTCTTCAGACAGATTTGGTTGAAGAAATGTGGAATCGACATAGAGGTGGGTCGTAAATTATATTTTCTAATGTAATTTTTAAGTTGAACTATTGTATTTGTATTATTAATTTTTTTAGTGCAACTATTGTATTGTTTTTAATTTTATTTTATTGTAAACCGACGTATTGTGTTCTTCTTTTTTTTTTCAAATCAAGCTTGTATTATTTTAGTTTTTTTTATAGTTTGCTATCATACTCCCAAAAAAATTTCATTACTATAGGTCAATTATTCAATTTCTGAAAAAATGTCGTCATAAGTAATCTACAATTATACATACAAATCCAAATTGGTAATCTACAATTATACATACAAATACATTATGTGAAATTCTTTTTTTTAAAAAAAATTCATTATTATAAATGAATTATTCAATTTCTATAGAAAATATCGTCATAAGTAATATACAATTATTCACTCAAATACACAAAATAAAAGTCTACAACCACATAAATATGTTTGGGGTGAGATTCATATGTATTATTTTATTTAGTGATCCAAGAAATGTACAGAAAAGAAAAAAGATTGGATTGAAATATGATGTGGGGGTATAAACCCCCACCTGTGATTCAAACTTTTGGATCATCAATGCGGGTGCTATTAGGTGGTGCAATTCAACTTACCCACAGTTCAACGCGGCCGTTTGCCCCCGCCTGGCTCGGGTCCCACCTCTGTGGAAGCTAAGAAATTACGCACCGCAAAAATTGTGTTGGCTGCTCTCTTTGTTGCATCTTGTCTGGGCGCTTCCTGAGCCTCCCCTGTGCTCTCTCTCTCTCTCCCCCCCCCCCCCCCCGGTCCCTCCCCCCGGCAAGTCTGATTCTCCGCCAGCCCCAACCCTTGGCCTTGACGGCCGGTTGCTTCTAGTCAGGCGGCACTGTCCCATTTGTCATCGATTCAACGAATTTCCGTACAAGGTCAGGTTTTCAAATTTTCAATTCTGGTGTATTGTTTTAAATGTTCTGGTAATTTCATCTTTTTGACTGAATTATTAGCAGTTTTCAAGAAATTGACTGATACCAATTCCATTTTCGTGCATGCGTTAGGGTTGGTTTGGTCTGGTTTGGATTAGTGAGTTATAAGTGGGTCTTTGATTAAGTTTCAGTGGATGCGGGTGTAATTGGGATTATGGTGGATAACATTCAGTGAATGGCATGTTCAGTTGTTGATGACTCATGGTGTGTATAATGTTTGTGTTATACTTTAGCTGTGAATGAATGTCATGTTCTTGTCAATTCAAAACATGTATAGAGTCCTACTCTTGTCATTTTACCTCTTGAAGCTGTAGCTTCTATTGAATTGCATACAAAAGGGAACAAGCTTTAAAGGATGAAGAGACTGTTCAGGCTGTATAATCAAATGGGTGAACCAACTTTTGATGGATTGTTTAGTGTCTTGGGTAGAAAACAAGATGTGCTTGACACTACTGATAATTCTACGCCATTTGGGATTCAGAACATGAAGAACCTTGGAGAAAAAAATCAAGGATAAATGGTCATGGTAGTTTAGTGTTGGTTTTGGGGTTCTCTTGTGTTATATATATGACGATGGTGTTGATAGTTGGGGTTCATTATCACAATTCAGGATTCGCAGCTCAATGATGATAAGGTAACATGCCACGGTTCATTGGTCCAAACCTAGCAAGATTGTTGCTATCAACTTAAAGGTTGAAGAAATCCTGTCCATAGCTCATACACTCTCCATGTCGACCACCCCAGTTATGTTGGGGCTCCAAACTCTATCGAACCCGGCAGTGTCCGTGGTTACCTTACAGAGACAATGGTTTCCCTCCCTAATCCGCCCACACGGCCTTCCAATTCTAAGTAAACCTCGCATTCCTAGGAAAATCTCGATCAATGCGAATTGGAATGGGTATGGGAATGGCAATGGCAATGGCAATGGGAATGGAAGGAATGGGTTGAACAACAGTAATGGGGAAAGCAATGGCAATGGCATTAGCAGTGATGAGGATGACGAATCGAAAAGGGAAAATGGACAGCCAGGATTGAATCTGAGATGGGCACAGTTACTGCTTGACCCAGATCCAGATAATGTGTTGGCTGTGGGACTCACTGGATTGTTGACGTGGGCAAGTGTTCAAGTGCTGTGGCAGCTTCTGGTGGTGTCATTGGCCATTGTTATTGCTGGCCTCAAGTATTCACTGGTCGCTGCTCTCCTCATTTTCATTCTCATCGCTCTTCTTTGACAATCATCTCTTCCCCCCAACCCCCTCCCCGCTACTCCCAACCAAAAAAGAAAAAAAGAAAAAATATTATTTCTGGATGGTTTGTATTGAGTTAGGCTGGGCTTATGTAAGGCCATTGACTTTATATGATTCCTGTTTCCAAATGTCTTGCTAGATTTAAGGGGCTTGTAAATATTGCTGGAAGTAATCCATGTTTCTGCATATTTGATAAGTAATCAGAACTTGCTGTTCTAGTGAAGTTTCAATATTTATATTGATTCTGTATGGTCATACATATTCAACATGATGATGGCTGAAACTTTGGGATGGTTTGAAATTTGTATGATCTCTGTTCATCCTCGTGATTAGTACTATCATGTTCTTGCAATACTATGAGTTATTCATGACTTAAACCAGTTGCTTCTCTCCCTCCTCAATTTACTGCAAAACCATTGATCCAACCTTTTGATTTGGAGGGGTCATGTCGGTTGAGTCAAATTGGCGGTCATAACTGCTATATCCTTTTTGAAGGATGCTATATACCTTTTGAAGGATGCAGCAAACAGATTACCTCCTCTGATTCTCAGGTCATCAGAGGGCACTGCAAGCCATTCTAACCGACAGATTTCTGTTATGGAGATCATCGGAGGCCAACTTGGAGAGATTTGCAACTCGCATTTGCAGTTATGGTCTCTTGGAGTACCTGCTTTAGTGTGTTTGCTTTAAAGCTTTGCCTTCAGCTTGATGATGGCTGAACCATTTTTGCAATTTGTGTTTCTTTTAAAATTACTTGCGTTGATTGTATCATGTATTGGATGTCTAGGCAAGCAGTATTTGTAATAGACTATTTTGGATTTGTCTATGCATCTCTAATGTTTCGATTTCCAAACTCTTCGGATGTTTTTGAGTGTTGGAATCATTTGCTGCCATTCAGAATTGAGAATGAGAAGCCAATTTGGAAAATTGAATACTAATATAGGAGCTGTAGTTACCGATCGCCTGGTTTAGAGTTCATAGGCACATTTCTATCTTATAACTCTTACATATGCCAAACATTTGAAGGCAAAATGGTTTGAAAATACAGTTGATTAGTTGTAAATTGGGCAGCATAAGGTCAATAGGCAAGTATGGAGTAATCTGGGAAAAGAATGTCCTACTTGTGCACCGTCTATTGCTTAGAAAAAGACTCGGTGGAGATGGTTTTATTGCACCAGAGAAAGAAAAATAGTTATTAGGGGATTTTCTCGTAAAATCAACTGCAACATAAATTGAGTTATGTGGTTAGAAAATTTGAATTGTGATGATTTCTTCATATACCTTAATTGTGAAACTAAAATTTCAGATGACTTGAGAATTTTTCATGTCATAAATTATATCGATAAGGATCAAAGAATAATTGGGTTCTTTCTGTCACAATATACTAAAGTAGCAAGGCATGTAATCCTCAAACCAAATAAAATTGAGACGGTATTGATACCAGAAAAACATCCAAAAATTCAAATTCAAATTTGATATCCCAAAAATTCCGCCACTAGGCGAGGTGTTAGGCGGGTCAGAGGTGTTGGGGGGTCAGATCTAGCAGTCTGACCTCCTAAATTGCAAAATTATAGAAAGATTGATTCTAAATAACCCTATATTTGAAAACCGTAGATTACCTATTACTCCACAGAAACGGAGCAAAGGAAGTTTAGAGAAGCATTTTGCTTCAGTCCATACAATCGAAGCTGAAAAAATAGTCCAAACTTGCCCAAACAAAAAAAAAAACTTATTAGATAGAAAATCCTCGGCCAAAAATGGCATATAAGGAACATTTTTTATTCCCATGATACGTGAAATCTGAAACATCAATGAGCAAGCATCATTGTCTTGAACTCTTCAAAATCCACAAACCCATCACTATTAACATCATACTTACGCATAATCCTATCACAGTCAAGGCCACCATTGGTATCCCACATACCTAATCTCCAAAGCACACTTTGAAGCTCTTGGGAGGAGATAAGCCCATCACCATTTAAGTCAAAAACCTTAAATGCTCTATACAGTTCAGTCTCTTCTTGCTCCACATTAACCTCTTCCGGTATCTCACTTTCCTCAACAAGATTGCTTTTGTTACCTCTTGCACTATTCTTACCCTCATTCAACATTGTTTCACAAAAGTGGGAGAACTCGTCCAAATTTAGACCAGTCTCACCCACCAACGAAACGAGCTCCTTAGGGTTTACGCTGACCCTGGTTCTCTCTAGGAGCCAACTGAGCTCATCGAGGCTCAAGACTCCATCGCCATTTTGATCGAGGGATGCAAAGATCCGGTGCAAATCGGCTGTATTGAGAGGAGACATGTTGGCATGCATCGACGAAGAAGGTTATGGGAGTTATATGAGTTTGATAATGCTTTCGGAGATGAAGAGGGCTCAAGCATGTATATATAGACATAGTAATAACATGGGGTGACTATGTTATGCTGAGAATCAAAATATGGGTGATGGAAATTGCATGAAGTAGGCCAAAAGTTGGTGCGTATGAGAAAGGTGAACTTGGCGGAAATTGGGAGGAAGCTTCTTGGAAGGAGAGAAATAAGAAAAATAAAAAATGACAAGACAAGGAAGGAAAGAAAGAAAAGCCCCCCCACTTGATTAAACTTCTTCGTTGATGACTAGGAAAATAATCTCCCCCTCCCAAAAAGGGCATTGTGTTGTTAATCTTGTTCATTATGTTCAATTCTTGGGTTATAATGTTCGAAAAATATCAATGGCAACCCGTGAAAGCTCTTGATTTGCTGAAAGCATTACAGAATATCTACCGAACGATATGCTTACAAATTATGTGTCAAATTTAAAGGGTCTGTGTATGTATAATCTTGCAGAATTTGGATAAGGTAAACTTAAATAATGACAATTTTTGTTTTCAAGATATGGAACACAATTTACAAACTCCCGTATAAGAATTGGAGCTTGTTCTTTTCGTTAGTAAATTAGGGTTGGTAAAATGGTGAAGTTGGTTGAAGTAAGTTATAGTGGGTTGAAGTTGGTATGTTTTGTTGAAGTGGATTGAAGTGGGTTGAAGTTGGTTGAAGTGGGTTGAGGTTGGTATATTTTTTTAAGTTGGTTAAAATAGTGAGAATAAAATTTTAGAGGTGGGTTGAAGTGGGTTGAAATTGATATTTTTTATTAAAGTGGGTTAACGTTGGTTAAAGTTGATAAATTGGAAATACCAACGAAAAGAACAGGCCCTTGGTGGCACCATTATTGGGGTAACTAATCCTATCATGCTTAGTTGAGACACGAAATTTGAATAGAATGATCCTAAGAGATATGCGATTGACATTTGAATCTAATCCCATTTGAGCCAAATCTACTGGCCGGTTCCAAACTTGTACCCCTATATTTTATTTTATTTTTTTAACAAGACAAGCTTATTAAATTAAACACCAATCAATGCAAAATTGACTCGAGCTGAAATTGATCCAACCCACTCAACTCATTTACCAATCTAACCATGGCAGAGGAGATATTCTGTCTTTAAAAGTAAAGTTTTAGTGTCAATTTTTCTTTTTAAAAGAAGAATATCGATAACTTACATCACATAGTTTAAATTGTAATGTAAATGCTCGCAGTTTTGTTTGAATTTGTGTTTGATAATCATATTCATCCACCTGTATTTCTGCTGTATAAAAGGTTAAACAAACACGACCCTAAATCCAGTTGAAAAGAAGCCAAAATCTGTAGCCAACCTCTTAACTCGGTCTACCTAGAATCACGGATGTAGTGTCTATGGAAAGGTAGATAAGAGAACAGACACGGGACGAGGTTGAGGAAGATGAAAGGAAACCAAAGTGAGACATTTCGGCTTTTGTTATCCACAACAACAATCACGGATGTAGTGTCCATGGCTTTTGTATGAACCCCTTGAGAACCATCTCATAGAATAATAAACCATGGGCTGGATCTACACAGGGAAAAAAACAACCAACTAGGCAAACAGGTGATTTAAATCGTCTTTTAGTCATTTTGATTTTTATCGGTTAAATCAGGTTCCGGAACTTTTTTGATTCGGATCATCCAGTTAAGTATGGATAATGTTATTTTTGTACAAATTACACAGGTTTTCAGACCTATCAGTTCGGACGGGCGTGTCAAATATGGGGTGGATGTATTTAGGTTCGGGTAAAATACGGGATGGGTGTATTTCGGATCTAGGTAAACTACGGGCATATTTCGATTTTACGGGTTTCGGATCAACCCAATAAGTTTGGAGCGTCATTTTAGTAGGTTATTTTTGTTTTTGTCAAAATCAAAATCTCGTCATTCTTATTACTTAAAATTGTCTATATTTAATTATCAAGCTTTATAGTTGTAATTTGTTAAAGAATATCAAAAATATTTTCATTTTTTAATATGATATATGAACGTTATATACGAGTGGACAATAAGTTATAACGTTTGGGTGGGTTTGCCGGTGTATTAAATATTGATAATGGGTCTGGTCATTCATGGGTTGGCCATCTAAAGGATGTTAACAGGTCGAGCAGTTTGAACCATTAATAACTCATTTAACAATTCGATGTTTCATTAATTAACTCACCATTACGTAATCAGGTATGCTTTATTAGTGGGTCGATCCTAACACGATCACAAATTGGTGCATTGCCCAACATTCGCATCGAGTTCGAGCCCAATTAGAAGGAAACCAAATGAAAATAATATTGTAGACACATAAAATATTATAATTATCCATTAATTATAACATTAGAATTGTAAATTACTACAGAATAATATTATTTAAACTTACTAAGAATATCATAGTATGGCTTGCACATTTTTAATATTTGTCTTATTCTAAATTGATTTTCTTAAGACTCATGCCTATTTTCTAAAATTGCTCCATTTATAAGTTGTGTATGACGTTATTTTATAGGAAAGAATTTGGAAAAGAGCGGGTACCATCGTCCAATTTACGAAGGAATGCGATAATTCTCTCTAGACAATTCATTACAATGAAAAACTATTATTGTTGAGAGGGAAAAATTAAAGAAAAATTTTAAAAAATAAGGATATAATATTTGGGTTGAGCGAACTGGTTCAGGTTCCAGTTCAACCCAAAAATTTGCAGAATTTTCGGATTTGGTTTATTTCGGATTCAGGTGAGAAAATTTGCTCAAAACCCAAATTTTTCGGGCAGATTTGATCGTCTCTTCGCGTTAGGTCAGTTTTTGCCAAGTTTAGATTTTCTCCTGTTTCGTCTAATAACTTGTGAGAAAATTAAATTATTATTGATAAATATTTTAGTTTCAAATCATTCACGTTTCAAAATTGTCATGTTCGAAAATTGTCTACTTCCATACCTAAATAGGATTCGATTTGAGGTCTTTGAAATTGAATAATTATCTATGACTCAGTATTGCTACGTCTCACTAGTTTAATCCTTCAGGGAGACGGCAATAATCACTAAGGTATTCTTGTAAAACAATGTTTAAACAAAATTCCTATTATTTACATTCTGTTTCTCCATTGAAGAAACTCCTGTCAACCCAACATCTCAGACTAAACAAGTCCACCATATTGAGTTTTTTAAAACGTTCCCATTCATAGTTCATTTTTTGGAACCCAAGTTTGTGACATCGGCAAAGGCTTCAATTTTTTAGAACTTACATTCCATTACTTTTCCAATCATAGAACTCCAATTTGAATCATCCAATAAAAATATTTATCATGAACTCATCTTATAACACACAATTTTTTTTTAATCGTCTAAAAATTATATATATCCAAAAAAAAGAAAAAGGCAAAAACAAATTAAAAAACAACAAAAAGATGGCCCACGTTGCGGAACTCTGCCAAGTTCCACCCCGCGTACCAATCCCCTCAACTCTCCATGACATTTGGACAAGTGGCATGTGGGGACCTACATTTCACTTTTAAGCCTTGCGTTGGGAGTGCTTTATTAAAGGGTAAGAAAAATCGAATTGTATTCTTGTTTGGGAAAACAAGTCTTGGTGACTACCTGGTGCGACAAAATCGAATTGACTTCAAGGCCAGCAGATGTTCGTCATATCGCTTAGCCATCCTCAAAGTTGCCTTGAATAAAGAAGAATTTATCCCCATCAACTTTGATCCAGGAATGTAGAGGTTGACACTTGACACCTCATAAATCATAAACCTATAGCCAATGTGCCCAAAACATTTCATTAAGTGACCTTAAATGAATCCCAAAGACATACAAGAGCGCTAATGAACTTTAAGGACGAACGTCTAGAGTAGGACATACAAATGGAAAGTAAGACGACCCACAAGTAAAACAAGCCGAAGGAATTGGTTGGTGAACCTGGATTTAAACAAGGAATTACAATTATAGCTCCTAAAGTCAAGCCCTAGTTTCCTCGATTGAAAGGGACCCTTGATGCTGCTTGAGCTAATGCTCTTTGGCACAAGTAAAGCTACTTATAGACTACACGCATCGTGTAGTATCATTAAACATACCCAAAATACAAAACACATTGACTAAACAATATTTCTAACGGAAAAGAAATTGACGCAGTTTAAAGGAGCATTTTGATTCAATCTAATGAAGTCCAAAGCTAAAAAAGCCAGCGGAGGCTCAATGGTGACTTTTAGCTACATGGAAAGTGAACATAATAAGCATACAATGACAGAACACTAGTACAATTCTATTTTTCTTGCAAAGGGAAAAATCTAAGCAACACAAACTTGTACATGATTTCTTGTTCATGAATGAATGTGTGTAGATATCTACTCTGCAGTATGCGTATACAGAATTTGCCACGAGCTTTTATTGTTCAATGTCTAAGAAAGTTGCAGCAACCCCCATTCACTGATCCGATGCAATAAACATGCCAATGAACTTAAGACCCTAATACAAGGGTTTAACACCCCCCAAAACTTCTAATTTAACATTTTGGGAAGCCTATGTCCACCGGATACAATTTTGGGGGGGGGGGGGGCAGAGAGAGAGAGAGAGACCCTTATCTTCACAAAGCCAGTGATCGGGCCATAGCCCATAAGTGTAGGCTCAAGGTTTCAAAGTGTACTTCCCAGGCTCACGGAAGTTTCCCTCAAGCTGCTCGATCCTGTTTATTTTAAAGCCTCTGATCCTTATTTCTTCTGGATAGGATGTATCTTTGTAATGAACATTCTCCAGGACCCAACCCTTGTTTTGCACTGAACCTTCCACTCTTACCTGTGAAAAAGATGAAACCATGGATAAGTGCATTCACAGACAAAACAAGTATCCAGAAAAAGCCTGGAAAGGATAACAGTCATGGTGTCACAAAGCAAGGAAACCGAAAAACAGTTCCTTAGAGGTCTCAGATATGCCAAAGTAGAACAGAAAAGAACTTAGGATGAACAGAACACACTTGTCAGCCAAAATCCCCATAGGGGAGAACATGAGGACAATTTTAAATTGTGAACAATCTTTAACAATGATTTTCAGCTCCTACCTCTGCTTCATCAATGGCGTCAACAACAAGGGCTCCATCCAAGGAAAGTTTGTCAATGAATATATTACGGCCCTTGATAACCATGGTAGATCTCTGAGTTACAGAGCAACTGCCTTCAAGCTTTCTTTTTACATCTGAAAATGTTACCGCCCATTTTGGCTTCCACACAATACGAGGCCACACCTCCACTTCTTGTCCATTAAACACTCCCATTACTGGGTCTCCAATTTGTGCACCCACCTTCAAAACAAAACATACTATGTAAAACAAAGCTAAGAAAAGAAAGCAGACACGCATATGTAGCAAAATGAAGTGAAACGTAATTTCAAGATTGGCATGATCAAGAACATCATACCTTTCTCAAAATAAGACTGTTCGCTCTGTAAATGGACATCTCTCCGGAAGTTGCACTGTGGTATGGATTGCCCTTTGGGACCTTAATCAATGACCCAAACATTGAATATCCCATCAGAAGCCCAGCCACGGATAAATGTTCACGAGATTTGGAGATTTGAAAGTATTAGGAAAAGCAATTACAAGAAGCATGAAGTGCACAAGCACAAAATGACAAACCAATGAGCTTCAAGGACTTGGTCATGTTGCACTTGTCTTGGAACAACAATTCCAATGGGAAGTGATGCAAAATTGCACAAAGAGAATATACAATAACCAGGAGTAAAACCATAATTTGAGCTTTAAACATACATCATTACTCAAAATGTACAGTCGACAGGATCTGGTCTGTTATAGTGGGGCATTGAAGACATTTTTAATCTTATGGAATGATACGTTGGACGCCAAGCTTACTCATGTACTCTTCCCCTTTCCCTCTATGTCAGATGTGGATTGATGGTAAGGATGTGTCAGCAATACCAGCTATTTGTTAGAAGCACAAATCAACAATTCAATTTTATGCAACTCTGATTCCAAATCCAAATGTTCTTTTTGGTCTCTTAGAGTCAAACGTATCTATAACATAAAGATGTAGGACCACATAATAAAGCGACAATTAGGCCTATAGACTACTTTACATGCGTGCTAAGCAAGGGAAGACTATTAAGCATATAATATTTTCACAAAATTGTGTTCAATCTGTAATGTGGGCTAGCTATCATCAAAGTAAAATTAATCAAGTCCAGCTCTGCATAAATCCGAACAAAAACAATGATAAATAAGAGTAAAATCAATCAAATTTCAAACATCCAATCCAAACAATGAGATTGAATTCAGTTTATTTGAACCCAATTTAAGCACCACCATTGAAAATATATGTTTTTATTAATTCAGGCAAAAAGCATTTACCTTGGCGGCATCCTCAGGATTGTTCTTCACAGGCGCATAAGCAAGCCATACATCCATCACCTGAGAAGACAAACAAATAAACTTTCCGTCCAAGGACTACTAGCCTAGAAGAATATCTGCTCAAGTGAGCATTCACTTACGGTAAACCCAACCCTCGCTGTCGGAGGCAAAGTCTTTGGATAGTCTTGCATCATACACTCCAATCGGGTTGAAGATTTAAATGAAGTCTTGCTTTCATCCTTGTACCTAAATACCGAAAAGGAGACATTATCTTAATGATAAATACCATCGTACCAACTTGAACTGGGAAGGAAAGCCGACTTGGTAAGATTTGAGTCAGAAATTGGACACATATTAAAGGAAGCAAAACCTATTGAAATCAGTTTAAAATTAAGGGAAAGAAATAAATCAACCAAGACAACGTGGTATTCAAAATGAGAATAACATAGAGTGAAATATGGAATTACTTGGGGTTAACAAACTCTTGTATGGCACCTCCTGTTTTCTTGAGCTCCTCAATGTATGAATCAAGCTCCAAAATTAACTGCAAAATAACATAAGCTCAGAGATCAAATTATCAACAAATGAAAGGGATACAAAAGAAATTTTTTGAGGCAAGCCGTGTTCATCTACACGTCAATAGCGTTTTGAGTAACGTTTAGTGTTTTGACCAAATCAATTGGTCAAAACACTAATCAATCAATTTTTAGTGTTCGGAAACCCAATGTTTGAACTAACATTTCAAGTAACATTTACCGTTTCAAGCCTTAAAAAGCCAGCTCGAGGCACGCCTAGGCGCCCCTCGGTGTGACACTACTAGGTCAGTGCCTCGGAAGGGATAAGGTGTGCCTCACGGATGCAAGGCCATATCTTCCCTTTTTCTTTCTTTTTCTCAGCATTGCCTTTTATCTTTTTCCTTCTTTTCTATCCTTTGCAGCTAAAAGGTGAGTTATTGCTTGTACGTTAAGTGTGTGTATTGGGGAATTAGCTGAGTTATTGCTTGTACGGTAAGTGTATGTATTGGGGAACTGTGATGACAAGATGGCATATCTTAAGGTTATTTGAAGTGTTAGGAGTTATATTGATCTCCAACCACTTTTTAAATGCATCTATCTAACTTGTTTCTGCATAATCTACTTTGCGAAATATGAAAGACTTTTAAAAATTTTTGCATGGAAGTGCGTCTCTCATCCATGATGTGTGCGCCTTTGCCTCATGCCTTTGCGTCTTGCACTTTGGGACCCTATACGCCTCAGTGCGCCTCACGCCTTTTAAAAACTAAGGCTTCAAGCACCGTTTTTGAAAAGCTAACAACATTAGCTTCATCTTTTTGCATTCAAAAGTAACATTTCATATTTTTTAGCTAACAAATACCCCTTGGAAATTTTGTCTTTGAAAATTATCAATATCTTTTTATATCAATTCACATTAATCAGCTAACTCGACAGCTAAATTAACCCAACACATTGGCTCCAACCGCTCATCTAAACAGGTATCCGTTAACAATTAAATTAGAACCGCTAAATGCTACCTAAACACCTATCCGCTAAATGAACCATAATCCGCTACCTAAACAGCTAATTTTGCTAAATAGCGGAGCAGAGCCCCGGGCTAATTAATACTTAAGCAGTCATAATAGCATTCCTCCCCCCCCCCCCCAAAAAAAGAAGAGGGCAGAGGGAGGCTATCCTCTTGAGAGAGGGAGGCGAGAACTACAAAAATAGAAGGGTATTCACCCCCCACACGAGGAGATGAACATCAAGAATGTAAAAGTTGTTATGGCCGTTAGTCCTTAGATTCGCAGAAAAGAATAAAGGCAGTGAAGCAAGCATACTAGCACACAGGCAGCATAGGTGTCAACAGTAACAGCAAACCCGGGAGGCTGAGGGAGAGGAGGGATCACATTTTATGGGGTAGATTACATGGATTTTCAGCTGAGTTCTAGTGGCATATTATCTTCGGAAAAACTGCCAGTAAAAACTGATGTTTCTCTTCTTCTGAAAACATAAGAATGTAGCAGGATGGCCAAGTAATCTCTGCTTCATTCCTTTCAATCATAAGACTTAACCCCAGAGAGAAACACATTTAAAAAATGGCTTTTAGACTGAATGGGACGGAAAGAATTTTCACCGACAATTCCTTTTGTTTAATGCCTTCCAACCAACAGATGCCAAGAACGAGAGCAGCTTCCGTACTTCCAGGAAGACGTTACCAGAACATAGCTGGACCGTTCTATGAGACAACAAACCATGATCTCTAAAAATATAAATGATGATCTCAGTCAAAGAATAGATTTCATTTCTGCACTGTCCAACTGTAACAATAACAGTGATGATGACAACGAGAAGAAGTCAAAAATAAGAAAAATAGGATCAAGAAACATTAAGCTCCACAGGACCACAAGATTACAAATTTAAACTATTAAAAAAGATGCAAGCTATATGGCAACAGCCCCATGTACCTATGTCAGTGCCAACACAAAAACGCAATTGAGGGAAAAGACCAAGTAAAGACAGCTCACAACAACATCAAATCTATGACGACTCTTGGCTTATGCGAGCACAGGAAATGTTAAGGTATCTAACCAATACAATACCATACGGCAAGACAAGAAATAACCACCAATATGAGTAATGAGATTATCCATGCCATTGATATCAATTTATCCTTATGTAACAGGTAAGAAGGAACAAAACGGGTGAAAAAAAGGAAAGAAAGCAGGAATGAAGAGTAGTAGAGAAACTGAAGTAGAACTTTACCTGATTTATATTTCCAGGGAAAGGCGAATATCCTGTCTCACAGTTGACATCTCCTTCAGGACTAATGGTTGCTCGAAGCAGAGGATCAAGTTGATTGTACTCCACATTGATCACCATTGTCCTCCCTAAAGTTTGGTTTACTTTTCGTCAAAGAAATGAGGGATTAAAAAGCATCTATGCATTTATATCTAGGATTTGCCATCCTCAACCTCAGAATAGCACAGACAGTTTCATACTGAACTGGAAAGGCATAAACCGAATTTGAATTTCTAGAATGGCATGGCCTTGGAGTGCAACATGGATAAACTCAAGGGATAGCATCAAGGACGGGAAAAAAAGAAGAAAAAAAGATAGAGAACAGCATATGAAAAAGACAACCATAAGTCAGGTACAGTGGCTCATCAAGCCTCTTCTTCATCTAAAACACTTCTGCCTGGATACACTTAATGAGAGGTAACACTAAAAGACAGATGGA
Source organism: Selenicereus undatus (assembly GCA_017589665.1). Classification (NCBI taxonomy): domain Eukaryota; kingdom Viridiplantae; phylum Streptophyta; class Magnoliopsida; order Caryophyllales; family Cactaceae; genus Selenicereus; species Selenicereus undatus. The sequence continues at coordinate 14,445,423 of JACYFF010031954.1, read as the reverse complement.
ATCCACAGCCATGACAAAAGCCATGGTTTGACAAGAATTATAGACGGCGTGATCCAGCTACCTTTTGGAATGAACATGACATGCTTACTTCCTTTGTTGTATCTGTAAAAGTATGGTTTCAGATTTCTTTAACCCTTGTGAAAAAATATAAAAGGTTTGAAAATAAGCAACCCCCCCCCCCCCTTCTGGGGGCAAACAAACAGGAAGGGCAGGAAACCCATGTCCCCCCTTCTGGGGGCAAACAAACAGGAAGGGCAGGAAACCCATGTCGGGTTACTTGTAAAAGTTAGTACAAAAAGTCATGTGAAATTTTAAGTAAAGATCGACTAATTCACTATTGGCGTTTTTTACAGTGGGAAATATGGGTTAGGACCAAGTTTTCAGTTTTATCGATCTCCAAATATATAAGATGGTCAGGGAAATAATGACAAATCATGATTCAATAAGTTATATAAGTTATATACCATCAGCATGTGTAAGCTTAGCAATGCCTCCAATGGCTTCTTTTGCTTTACGTGGAACAGCAAGGGAATTAACTTGGTATTGCTTGGTTGCACTGACCCCCAATGCCGCTGGAATAGCCTGTGAAAGCACAAACATAAAGGGTTAAGTGAAAATAGATGCTGATCTAGTGAAAACGGATTATCAAAATCCAACAATGCTGGAAACAATGCAATTAGAATTCTTGAGAACTTTGCTGGCCCAATAAGTAACAAAAATCTTAAGGATGTGGGAAGACCAAACATGTACATAGGACGAGATGCCTTAACGGAGTTCCTGTATCACTAATTTCAACAATTTTAAGTCAGATGCCTAGAACGCCTCATCCTACGTCTAAAAGATTATCTCCGAGGAAAACACCAAAATTATGCCAGCAACCCACATCAACAGTCAAGAGACAATGTCACATCCCTGTGTCATAAATTTTGATTCAAGGTATCCGAATTCGAAGCAACATACGAGTCCATTATACAGAAAAAGGACATTAGGGAGGAAGCTGGGAGAGGAGAAACTAAAAGGCCAATCGAACCTTGAACAGAAGCCCATTTGTATCTTGGAAGAACAGAACAAATTTCACACCAGCATCACGCCTGATTGAAGAAAAAATTCCAAAACTCAAAATTAGGGTGCTATGATACTAGGACAGTTTTGTATAGACAATATAACTAAATCACATACAGTAGTGTAAGAAAAACCAAATCAAATCATATCTCATAGCAGGAGAACCGTTCAGAAGACAAGTTAGACAGGTAGCGAAAAGGAAGAAACAAACATGTATATTTTATCATAAATAGAAAGGCACCGAGACAGAAGCGAAGGATGTCACATAAGCCCATTAGAATCTATGCACTGGAATAAGTGAGGCGTACCATTTATAAAGAAGCCCACTAGAATACAACAGTGAATGGACATCACCATGACCATGAGGTTTCGTCTACACATGCAGCCAAGGGAGTTTAACCCATCAAGAAAATGACCACTCTAAGAAAATGTTTAGATACTATGATTTGTATTCCTAGGAACATAATCAATACCTGAATTCTGTACTTATTTTGTGGATCCAATGCAAGCCTGGCATCATTATCAGCTAAGCAGGCAACTTTTTCCTGAAAGAGCCAAACATCAGAGGTTGCCACACATGGGAAGTTTTAATTTCATACAAAATGCATTGGTAATACCTGCTTAAGAAGTGTGACTTGTGTTGGTTTCATTCCAAAATAAGCATTTGACTCCAAGAGTTCCAATGTGCGTGCATGTGTGTCGTCAGAAGTCATGATAGCAAAAGGGATCTCCTTCTGAGAATCACCTAAAAATCCACGGGACCATATAGTACATAAATAAAGAGAGCATACTAGTCAAACAAAAAGCTAAGCAATTTCAAGATCAAATAGCACTGCGCACACTTTATTCTCCAAATTGAGCCCATTGTGCTCTTCAGAGGCTAGGAATGGGTAAGTTTTTGAGTCAAAATTCTTCATCAGGAAATAATGTGCACCATTGAAGTGACCACATTTATTGTTCATCATCCCTGCCCATTATAGATATCTTTATTTCTAATCCAAGTCATCTGATTTTACAGTATCCTCACCCAGTCCCAGTTTATATAGTTGCATTTGGAACTTACAATTCATGTTTAGTTTGGATCACTAGCGTCAAAAACGTTACCTGATATAGGATGGAGAAAGTCACGTGGAGAGTGTACTGCTTATCTTTTTATGGCTGAAAGGAAATTCCTCATTAGGAAAAAGAGAGCGCAGTACAGTTTTTAAGGATATATCCCCACTCAAGCAGAAACAACTAATGTATCAAATCAGTTCTGTTTTCAGCACTGGAGGTGGATTGTTGCATTTAGTGGGTTGTAAACAAAATATATTCTCTTAGACAGACAAAAGAAAAGCATCCTATAAAGAAGCTAATTAGATCCTCTAATGCAAAGCATCCGAAAGATAATGAGATTAAACCTCCACAGACATTAGCCAACAAGGAGGCCGCCAAAATTCTTGTTCCCAAACTAGATGCTTCAAAATATATTTGGCCACACATTCCCTACTTTAGATAGCTTGCCCTGAAATTTATTGATTTCCTTCCAACCAAGTATGCACAAAAGCACCACGGTAGAGATTTGTCTTGAATCTATCTCCTAAAGAAACAAATTTCATACCCTCCCCCCCCCCCCCGACATATAGTGGAATGTTATTTTTGTCTCTCAACTTTTTAGACCGCCCGGGGGGCGGGGGGGACTACAAAGGTCAAATTAGGGCTCATTTCGAATTAGATAAGTCATTCAGATGGAAGTCACATTGAACCTTCCTTCAGGGCATTTTTGGATTTTCAAACCCCAAAAATTTACTTTAGAACCCAAATCACCGGGAAAATAAGGATAAATTATTTCAATATAAACAAATGACTGAAATGAGAGTTGTATAATATGCACTGCCACGGTGAGGGAAGTTAAAAGTAATAATAAAAGGCAAGGGTATCTAAAATTATTACGAAAAAATATAGGGGTTTTAGACGTCAATATCTCCCCAAAAAATAAAAAATAAAAATCTATTGCTGGGGACTCAGAGTGCATATAAGCATGACCCGTAGGTTGATCTTGCAAAAAAGGTTACTAAATTTCTGTTTTTTAGAACCTCCTTTTCATACTTTATTTTTTCTGCCATATAGATTAGCACACCAATAGACACACATCTAGAGACAAGATCATAATAGAACATCCACGAAACCCTAGGATTAAATAGGATTGACAAGCACGCAAGACATAGCAATATAATTCTCCGCATGTGCGGAATAACAACCAGTTTTCAGAAATCCATGGAATCCAGCCTGACGTCGTCAATTTTCAGCAGCACTAACCTTCAGCAAGCCTATTGCTCGCCTCTTGAAGAGCAAGAATAGACTCTATGTACAACTGTAAGAAACATGTTCCTGTGCAAGTTTCTGAAGGAAGAGCAACCTGCAAGAAGTTTGTAGAGATCATTAAAAGATACATTGCAATTACCCAACATCTACACTTACCCAGTATGGAAAACAAAACAGAACAAGCTTACTTTCCATGAAATCGCTTAAAGAAGGAAGGGAACCTTGTTGGATTAGGATGGCAAGCATCACATTGTGTAAGAAAGGAGTCATTTTAGAAGGGACAGAAATGAAAAGGAAAAGGTAACAGAAGAACTCTTGTGGAGGAAGAACAGAAGAATGTGTACCATAAAGTTTAGTGCAATGGGAAAAGAAGACAACACAATCACCCGTTGAAAAGAGCATGAGGAAAAGGGAACTTAATTTTGCCCCTGAAGGACTTGTCAACAAGCCACTGAAAGGAGTCTGCTTAGTTGCCACGGTGACATTTTCTTTTTTTGGGGGGGGGGCAGGGGGGGAGGTCAAGGTGACACAAAGAGCAGTCTAGACAAAACCCAGATATTCAATTCAACAGGTACACAATGCAAAAGATTTGCTACCTTATCAAAAATGTCAAGAGATTACCTTGATTCCATTGTATCCAAGACGCTCACCAAGTCCACCGGCAACAAGGACGAAAGCAGCATTTTTTGCTTCTTTGACACCTGTTTCTTCGTATTTTATAAAGTTCTCATCAGCAAACGTCAGATTTTCACCACTTGGCACCTACATTAGAATTCAACTCATCAAACAGATTTATCCAAAAAGAGACCATGCGCAAATAATAAAAGCTACATTGCAATGTTCAGGTCTGCTTATCCAGCTAATGCAATGAAATGTAGTACAAGCATATAGTGATATGAACTAGACTAAAGCAACTTGCTTCTCTACTGGAGAGCAGTATGACCACAATAATTTAGCGCAAAAATATGCAAATGAGCAGATAGAAGATTATTGGAATATTGCATGGAAAATCAAACTACCTTGACATATTTGGAGTTCCTTATTGGTTATTTTATCACCAGACAAGCATAAATTCAGTAAACATAAATTCAGTAAACAAAAGGCTCAAGGACAGCCCTGAGTGCCAACACTTAAATGGCTAGGATAATTCTCACCAATAGACTAGGCATAGATCACCAAAATAATTGAACACAACTTAAGATTTCAAGTTGGGAGGTCAATGAATGGCTACACAAGGATTACCGAAAGCTAGATATTGAATTATAGACCAGCTGGCAAATACAAAAGACAGAAACTTTATCTGACAAACCCGTGCATGGAAACAGGTGGCTTCATATGCCAACATACACCTTGGGATGACGTATATCTATTGACGAATGAGGGGTTCAGGATGGACAGAAATGCTATTCTGTATCAGTAGTACAAATTAAATGAATAAAAGGAATCGCTCACAGCTAAAGAAAAGCCCTATAAACAGGAAGCCAGAAACACAGGGTAATATTTTCCATTGAGCAAATCATAGAAATGGAAATGAATTATGATGTTCTCCTTCAAATATCTGAGTTCTGGTTTACTTCACCGTATAGATGAAACTTGAGTAAAGGGTTCACTGTCTAGAAGACAGATTACAAATCTACAATTAAAATGTAATAATGAAACATTTTAGACCTAAGCACCAAAGCAAGCATGAAATGGCAATACGGATTATCCCCCAAAAAGCATGTGCTTAGGAATCAGAATATGCGAACAAATACTATCAGAAACAGCAGTCATGCACAAGAAAATTCACTCTCCCTCAGCCTCAAACTCAAAGACATAAAGATGATCATGACTTACAGAAGGAGTAAAACCCTCAAAGGGATTCTTGCCAGCCTTTGAATCTGCAAGCAGTTTCCTTGCATTTTTTATATATTGTCCCAGACCACCAGGGAAGCTGGCATTAAGGTGTGCAACCTGCGGAACATCTAGCACCATTAAGGGACTCTTGCAGAATAACACAGAAAAGAAAGGCTACAGCAGCAATAGTCAGCAGCAACTAAAGATCAAAAGTCTCTTTTCATCCAATTCTCAGATAAGAAAATGAATCCAATCAACAACACTGAATCCAAAACAAAATCAACGTGTGTGGAATGTGACTTTTTGCTCTGACAAGAAGATTAACAAAGCAATTTTTACAAGAAAATCTACAGTGAAGACGATTATGCTTCGTTCAACAATGATCCACAATGTTATTCTGTTCATCAGCTTGCTTAACTGTAGCAAAGAAATTACACAAAAATACGGGAAGAAGGAAAATAATAATCTTGGACTACAAGTGTATTTTGGAATAAATACACCAAAGCAAACATGGGAATCATCACATTTAGCACTTTAGATAGTGAACAATAAGTCAACAACAGCTACTCCCTATGTGAGTCCCGCTTTCACCGGATCTGAAGAGATCTAGAGATAGGCAGCCTTACCCCTGCAAGCACTTGTGCAAGCAAAAAGACCGATTCCAAGAAACCCACAAAAATTTGCTGAAAAACATTTTGCTGAGATGAAAACTTTTGAAAATATACAAGGATTACCATTAGAGTTGATGACAAAGATACTTGACAGACTAAGAAGATATTGGTGAGCCTGACATGTTATCAAAGGTGAATAAGCATAAAACAAAGCAGTTATAAGCTAGGATATGTTTTTCTTTATCATCAAAGGTCATCTACCCAGACATTCAGAGTAATATTGCTCTATTAAGACCTTGATTAATAATATATATTTAGACAAAGCTTCTAATATTTTTGTTTGAAAAAGAAAAAGACCATAGCAAAGCATTCAGAAAGATTTCCGAAGAAAACCCCTTTAAAACATGCAATCTTCAGTATAATATATGCCTCTTCGTCTCAACGATACATCCAATATCGTTTGGATTGAAGTAATAGTGATCTTTTGTTGTGTTACTCAAACACAGGAAGAATTATCATTGAGTCTAATTTTTGTACATTTTTACGCCCGTATTTGTACTTATTATCACATACAACTTGTTACTCGAGGTACTTTCATCGTTGTTTTACAGAATAAATAGGTTGACGATCAATTGAACTTAAAGATAGAAAAGAAGGAATAATTTGATGATTTTTGAGGTTGAAAGACTGAGATTCATGGCTGCTTAACGCTTCAGCTCAATGGCCCGCTGAATTTTCCAAAATTTTAGAAGTTAATAAGAAGAAGAAAAAAAATGAAAATGAAAAAAGACAGGAAAAGGAGAAAGCCCAGCAAAATGAAGTCTTTGATTCATCACTATTATCTAACCCCTTTCACAGGATCGACCCGTGTTTTCCGGCTAGCTACAATACACCGTGCACCTGCTGTTCTGCAAAATTACCAACAAGCATCGAACAGTCCACTTGTGCAACACAATCATTCTTTGAAGTATTTGGGTTCTTGGTTATGATTTGAGTGTAAAAGGACATGCCTCTGTCCCAAGGTCAGATTCTTTAGCAAAGGTTCTTCATTGAAATGAAGAGTATGAATTTATTGCAGTAGTGCAATCAGCTTGACAAATTAAATACAGGTTTGATGTACACTAACTGGGGTCATTATGGGTTTGATGTCAAGTTTGGTAAAATACGTATGGGATTTATCTTGATTTCATGGGTTTCACATCATCACATTTCCCTTGTCACTTTCCTTGAACAGGTAATTTCGTGACATCAAGATCGTTAATTGCCTGCAATGAAAAGGTTAACCTGAAAAGCCAAAGTGCCCAAAACTGCCTATTTCTTGGCAAGACCTCCAATAAGGATAGAGAGATGAATAAGAGAAAAGGGTCGAATGAAGGCGATGCAGGACTCTAAGGTGTTCATCAACCAACATATGATACAAAAGGGTACAAATTCCAATAAGGAGAGGAAAAAGGGCTGAAAAACCAAGCCCATAAAGCTCATTGGCAGCTCACACTCTTACATCAAACTCCATAAGCCCCTAGAGGCTCAAGAACCACCCCCTAGTCAGTTAAGTAGCGTGTCCTTTTGAAATGATCAATGGTGGTTTCATGTGCAGTTTGACTAGTGTTAATTGTCTACAATATAAAATAAGACAACTTCAGACCCTGACAGCAACGTTCATGTTCCCAAGAGGTTATTTGAATGGATTTTGCATCAGCACGCTAGGAGTGCACATTTACTTATTTAGATTTCTCCCTCCAAATCACGTTTTTCAAAAACTAAAGAGCTCTTTTTCCCTGAATTTTTTTTCAAGAAATTCACAAAATTACTTCAGTGAATCAACCACCTTAAATTGACAAAAAATTCAGTAAATCACATTTGTTTTCACTTCCTATGTATGAAGTTTACTTGAAGAACAAATATAAGTCACCACCAACTGAATACCAAGCAATTCACACTTCAGAAAGCAAATTCACTAAGCAGGAAAAGAACACGTTTTTTGAAACCAACCTACTCCCCTAACATTAGCAATACTAGAAAACATCTCAACTGACATTTTCTCTTGAACTGATGATGAAACTACTAAAGATCATAGGAACTTCAGAGCAGTACTACTACAACAGTAATGTTCAATATAAATTGATGGGTTATATGATGTTAAACCTTTACCAGGTGCAATTGGGAGAGAAATTCTGAATTGAGTCATAGCTCCACCTTCCAACATTCCCACTACCAAGCATGGCTAGTATCATTTCCAGATACTAGCTTTTTCCCCACAGAAAACAAATCCATTTATATCAGTCAAGATTCCCACAAAGCCTAAAATTTTATCTGGTACTTAGGAAATAGGCCCGCCATTTGTCTTCCTCCAAACAACAATCTAGCAGGCCATTGAGCAACATGAGTAGCAGCCACCAGTTACCCTTCCACTGATATCTTATCTAAACTTGTCAAATACAACAGTCCGGTTTCACATTTTTTGTTAGATCCAGGGAAGAATAAGTTTACTTTAAGGAGTCAAAACCTCCCACATTTTCCCTCACCCCCCTCCAATTACTCACACAAATATGCCTCATCCAGTAGAGCATATACAAATGCCTATGAGCATCTCATTGTTGAACCTTACAGTAACATCTCCCCCTGTCTCCTACGTTGCCATCTTTGCACATATCAAAGTAACAACTGAATTCTCATTTGATACAAAAAAACACCAGATGAGACCACCTATTACGAAATTTAATTTCTGAACATTACTAGCCACGAAGCACCCAGAACCATGCAATGCCAATACATTCGGGACATAACAAATTCAAATTGGAGGAACAGAACTAAACCTGATCGAAGAAGGCTCGTTTCTCATCATCATCAACACCAGGATCAGGCCAATGTTGAAACAGATGGCTTTGTCCCAACTCGATCAACATCTTAGCCAACTCCACCTGAATTTCGGCAAACACAACAAACTCAAAAATCAAACAAATCCTCGATTCAAAAAAAAAAAATTACTAATGAACACAAAAGAACCAAGTTTCAAAAATGAATAACAGCAGCGAGATCCGATCCAAACAAACGAAACACGCACATACATGTTGAGGAGAGAGAATTTTGAGATTCTTTTGCAGGTTAGGGCAATTGCGGTCTCCAATGTCGAGGTTAGAGAGCTTATCGGTGGCGGAGTCGATAGAGGAAGCCATGAGCGCAAGTCGACTCGGCGAGTCGCAGATAGAAGCTAAGAGAGAAAAGAAGAGGAGGAGGAGGAGAAGGAGAGACTATGTTCTGGGAATTATTCTGGTGAAAAGATTTGGAGCGATTGCAGAAAGTATGGATCTCGAACTAGCTTGGTATTTATATGGAGAGAGAAAGAGAGAAAAAAGCTTAAGGAAAGTGATTAACGTTTCGTGGTAGAATTGACGAGGCACAGAAAGAGACGTGTAAGGACAACGGTCGCTTTATCGGCACTTTTTCAGCCGCTCAAGTTTTGTGATTTTGTTTTTTTTTTTTAAATGAATCTATGGAAATAATTCGTCCTATCTGAGTTTGTTACCAATTTCATCCGTATTTGATAGATACCTAATCAGACAGTTCAAATGGATAGAATTATATTAAATTAATGTTACATGTGTATGTATTAAGATAGAAGTTACGGGAAGGTGAAATCGATTGAATATAAATGATCTTTTTTATCCTTTTATCATTTATTACATAAGATAAGATATCAATTTTTATATAACAATACTAGATGTGTCGTTATGATATTCTGTAAGCTATTCCTAATTATACTAAAGCATTAAAAACAATAGTTCTACTTGCAACAAATTATTGGCTCCTAAAGATATCCCGATGCCACATCATATTTTTTTATTTTTAAATTCCAAAATGAATAGTGTTTTTCATTAAAAAAAAGAAAAAGATGGACAATGAGGCCTAGACCAGATTTGTCCTCTCCAAACATTCCTCCTACTTCCAGCCAAAACCTCATCACCTTCCCCGCCAATCAATTACACCATTTCCGGCCAGTCAATATTTTGATGACAAACTTGCAGAAATAAAATGAAAAACCTTAGAGAAATGGGAGAAAAGTGGGGCGAGTCAATTCCATTGAAAGGGAAGCTTGAATTTTCTCAGCCAAATTTTGATGAAATCAAACAAAATGCTCAAGATAAGACAACAAAACGAAGGATGTGAGAAGCTTTGAAGCATGAACGAAAAAGGGTGGCATGGTGGAAGGATAAGAGCACAAAAACGGAGCAAGAAGACGAAGAAGAGAAAGACAGATAGAGAGAGAGACGGGGTGGACTGTTGTCCATTGTTTGGTGGTGTGCATAGCGGTTTGGCGTGCATATGGGGAAGAATTAAATGGAAGATTAAATGTAATACCCCATAAGTACATTTCTCTGTTGTGTTGCCTACTTCTGTTTTTTGAGGTATAGGACCTTTCTCTATTATGTTATACTTATGTTTATACAGTTACGGCCACTTGAATTATTAGTATTTCTTAGTTAATTCTCTGCTGCATATCCTTAGTTTTTTCCATTAAATGTTTTTACAAAATCCTTCTTCTAAAATATTTTCACAAAATCTTATTTTGTGGGTCTCTTGGAATCAGTCTCTCTACGGATAGGGATGCCGGTAGATGTAAGGCTGCTTACATCTAGATCTCCCTATACCCCGCAAAAGCGGGATCCACAGTAGGAGGTGGTGGTGGTAGTGGTGGTGGTGGTGGTGTGTGTGTGTAAATAAATAAATATATATATATATATATATATATATATATATATATATATATAAGTGAATTCGAACGTTGCGGTCGTGACACGTGTTATCTGGAGCATTTATTAAGATTTTATTTAAAAAATAAAAATTTAAACAATATGTAATTTAAAGTTATCATAATGAATAGCATCTTTTCAACTACTTCAATAAAGAAAAAAATGAAACAAATTACAGATATGTTAATATTATTATTTCTAAAATTTTACATCATAAGAATAACTACAATATTTTTAAAAATATTTTAGCTAAAGTTTTAAAACAAACTGTACGTAACATGCATTTAAAGGCTAGTAAGACATATAAGTAACACTTCTTTTATTTATACGCATACTAGTTTTGATTAAATAAAAAAACTACCTACAAAATAATTGCGTCATAAAAGAATTGGGAAATCCTACAAACTCTTAATTGCCCTAGAATGGCACTCAGCATGCAGTACTAGTAACATCATGTACACATTGTTTTGAATGGTAAAGAGAAGAGTTTTAAATTTATGATGTCTGTTTGAATCTAAAATTATTTTGAGCGATCGAAATACTAAATAATGTGAGGAAGTTTTTGCAATATCGAAGATTCAACCACAAAGATATTTAATGTGAGGGGGCGTATTAGTTATCACACTGAATGCATGCCGAGTAATAAAAGATCGTTTTATTAAAAGTTAAAAATTTTCAATTAGAAATAGACTAATCCAAGTTTATTTACAACGTAAATAGATATTTTGTGTAACATATATAGGATTGAGAATAATACATTATATTAAGGAAAAAAAAATACACATATACAGGAGAATTGGAAATTAGGACAACCTAACAAATAAAAGGATAGAAGAATAAGTTTTGCGATTTTTAAAAAAAAATTTGGAAGTGGAAGACACAAGATTAGATAAGAATTTTGGAAATATTGTAGTAGGAATAAAATCTAAATTGTCTTTCATCAACAACAACAATAAAAACAACAAAAAAGTTGTAATTACAGTATGTTGGTAATAATATTACATGTAATTATGATAAGAACATAGTTTGATTAAAAAAAATAATATGCAACATAGTAATGGTAAAACAAGACATGAGCAAAAACTAGAAAATGTAATTGACGATTAGACCTTTGAAATGCAGCAGACTTTAGCAGAATTATGAAACATCTTTGATATTGCACATATCATGTTTAAATTTTGATTAAAAAATAATAAATTAAATATGAGAAAAATGTAGTTGAAAATTGTACCAATGCAATTTAATTGTTTAATGTTGGGATATGCTATATATGTCATTTAATTGTATAATTAAACAACAAAGTAGATTGGATAAAGAAAAAAAAAAGGCAACAAAAGGTAGATTCTAATTACTTTTGTAGCTACTTAAATGTATCTGTAAATTGTAGTTTGTTTTATACTAACTTTTAGCCTATTTAGTGCATCGAATAATAATTTAATGGCGTCAGTGCCATATTTCATTAAGAAATACAAGATAAAAAGAGAATTCAATGAAACAAGTCAAAAACATAATCCAAAGTCAACAGTCAAACATTAATGGTCAAAAGTCAATCAACTACACGTCCAACATTTATTTATACTAAGAAAAGTCTATCTAAAACTTCTTTACGGCTTCACTCACATTTCATCCTCCTACAACATATTGGTACCTGAAAACAAAACAGTTCGAACAGTGAGACGGAGCTTAGTAATGCATACCCCTAACCATAAAACACTTAAATTCATTTCAAAACATTTAGGAGGTGAGAGGGAAACGTTCAAACATATTGAAATAAGATTTATTCCCAGTCATTTAAGAACTTCAAACTACAGGCTCCTTATCCATTATTTACAAACCAAAATTGGGTTAATTTCGTTGACAAGTGACCCCACTAGAGGGTCCCATGGCTTTCCACCGAACAATCTCATGGGTTACCAGAACTCATATTGGCATACGTCCATCTACAATGGCACGTACCCAAACAACCTCATGCTATAATTTGGGAAGATTAACTTGTCTCGATATCAGGGTAAACCTACCTTGATCTCAAGAGGCACCCTCTTGCAAACTTACCTTAATGTTTCACTTTAGGATTTAGTATTTTATGAATAGATTCATTTGACTCCCAGTAAGCCCAACCATCTCAACCTAAACTTCTATTAACTAAGCAAAACCACGTCAAACATAATTCTTAAGTATAAATATTCAATCACAATAAAATATTACGTGTTCAAAAATCCATAAAATCACATGTTACAGTTCATGTTTTACACATAAGATCCCGTTGACACATAAGGTTATATAAATAACTCATAAATCATCCAAACATTAAAAGAGCAACCAAGGTGAGCTCTGACATAGACATTACCTCAAAGAAGCATAAGTGGCCTAGCATGAGCTTGAACTTAAGGTATTGGGTCTAAATGATAAAATAAGAAGTCACAATATGGACTAACTTTAGGGAGCCCTTACACCAAAAACAAATCTTTTTTCGCCACAAAGCCAAGTAAGTCACTAAGGTCACATGAATATAACTAATACCCTTATAACTCAATAAATTTTCAAAAGCACAGTTACTGAATAAAAACAAATATTGAAATTTAAACTCATTAGGGATTGAGAGCAATTTTAGGTTAGTTTTATGGTCTAACTGGCAAATGCCATAACTTTGCCTAGAAATATCATATTTAGTTGTATAAGCATAATATGGAAATATCTTCTTGTCTATAGCAACTTTTATTTTATGAGCAATTACAAACAACCACAAAAACTGCCTCAAAAATTCACGTCTTTCTACCTAGTCGGTTTCATGTTAGAGTTGCATAGTCTTAAGAGAAAATTCATTTCTCACTTGTTTTATGTAACGCCCCGAAATTTCTTTTTGTTACTAATTTTGATTCAAGTGTGAATTTCTAATTATGTGTATGTATTTTATGTGTTTTATTTTAGATATATATATGTGTTTTATTTTAGATATATATATATATATATATATATATATATATATATATATATATGTATTAAGGCTTTGTTTTCAAAAAAAAAATGATGAGTCAAAAAAAAGGGATTGAAGGAGTCAAAAAAGGGAGGCAAAAAAAAAAAGGAAAAAGAAAAAGAAAAGGGATGAGGTTTTTACGTGATATTTATCAAAAGGGGAGGGAGTTTGGTTTTCTTTTTCAACCCAAAAACACACACACACGGCAGAGAGGAGAGAAGAAGAAGAAGAAGAAGAAGAAGAAGAAGAAGAAAGAGGAGGAGAAGATTAAGGTTTTAGTTTTGAAATCAGATTAAGGTGAGTAATTCTTGTTTTCTTCAACTAAAATTGATTAGGGTAAGATTAATTTGATAATTTGTGTTCGAATTTGATATATCAATTTAGAATTGAAGCTTTGAATTTGATGTTTTAGGGTTTGGTAGATTAGAGCCATAATTCCACCCCCTAGAAACTCACCTCTATAAGTTGTATAATTGATTGTGATTTTTGGAATAATTGGATGTTATTAATTGATGTTTATGTTCTGAATTCATCCACATACATGTTCTAATTAGGATTTTTGGGTTGATTGATTGTATTCAAAGAACAAGATGGAAGAAAACTAGATGGAATTTTCGGATTTGTGCAAAGCTCGTGTAGTCGCTGATTTCCTGGGAATTATTGGCTTGTTGAAAAATTCTGAAAATTTTACTGTAGGTTACCCATGATATTAAGAAACTTCTGGTAAATTTTCATGAATTTTAGATGTGTATTTTATAAGTTATGAAATTTTGATCGAAACTGCCCTGTTATTGTGTGCGAAAAAGCAGATTCTGTTTGAATTATTGTGAGTTATTGGATTGGCTAAAACTTATGAAATTTTTACTGTAAACTTCTGAGTATGACTGGAAAATTCCTGTAAATTTTCATGAATTTTGGATGTGTATTTTAGAAGTTATGAATTTTTGATTGGGACTGCCCTGTTTTGGATGCATGGTTTTCGGTTACTGTTTTAATTATTTTGAAGGATTTGTTTGGAGATAAATTATCAAATTATTACTGTAGCTTCCTCATGATATGGGGTGATTGCTTGTAAACTTTTGTGCATTTTGGTTGTGTATGCTAAAAGTTATGACTGAGTTATGCATTATTTTGAGTTAAAGTACCTTGTTTGGTGTAATGATAGATTATTTGTATGTTTAATCTGTGAATTCGATATGGAAAGGCCATTGTTGAGCCTCCTAAATATTCTGATTGTGTGAAGTAGTATGAGTAACTTGTGGAAGTTGGAAGTTATTTTGGATGGGACTATGTTTCTCTTTGACTATGTTTTGTTTGTGAAATCGAGCTTCTTTGAGAAACAAGAATGTAATTATATGGGTTATACGATTTCATTAAGTTATGTTTTGGGGAAAGAAATTCGTGTCTTGACTGAGGCTATTACAAAACGTTCTAGAGCTATGGCCATAGTAGTGACTGTCGTTATGTTCAGGTCGCCTAGTGGGAGAGGCTATAACCAATCCCCTGGGATATGAATGTCGGCCTTGTGTATGTGTGTGAGCCATGTGGGTCCCTAGTGAGGAGGGTTTCGGCCTAAACTTACTAGGATATGAATGCGATTCCATGGTTTGTGTTGTGGGCAGTTTACGTCCTTCAGAGCGTTGGGTGCCTGGTTGGGACCATATGTATGAGTTGCGGCTGGTCCACCATTGGTTGGTACCATATGTTTGAGCCGTAGCTGGACCACCAGGATGTGTTTGTCACCCCTGTGTTGTGATGGTTCTTTGCGTGGGTCATGAGTTGAATTCCCCTAAACTAAAAAGTTTTGTATTCAGTTAAGAATGTGTGATGTGTTGTGCAATTGGTTTTGGCTTGGATTTTTTTGGACTTTGGATATGATATGGAATTGAGTTTCGTTTGGATTTGGTTTTGATGTTGTATGTGAACTTTTGTGATAAAGTTGCTTTGATGAGTGTACCAATTGTGGTTATGGGCGGGCCGTTAGGTTGTTTAGCAGGTTTTACTTTCTTTTGGACTCTAGTGAGGACTATGAGCCCAAAAGACATGATTGGTATGGGACAATCATGGTTAGTTTAGTGAATAAACTAATAGCAAAGCTTGTTCAATGGCTCAAGTATAAACGTGGGTCCTTGAAACGTACCTGGTATGGGACATGTGCGGCTAAATTAATCTAATTGTCTGCCTCATAATAAAAATGTGTGTGCGTTTGTGATATTTATGACCATATTAAATATGAACGATATAAGTGCATTTATTTTTTTTTTGAAACATACGCGTATCCTCTTATCGCCCCCTATATGATATATGAGATGTTATGTTTTTATGTCATAAAATACGTGTACTGTGTGCTTATGTGTTAATCGGTTAATGTGCAAAGTGTAACAACGGGGAAGGTAAGGGTTATTCACTGGGCTCGGGGAGCTCATGACCTCACCATTTTTCAGGTTTTGAAAGCGAGGAGGGACCGCAGGAGCATTAAAAGAACTCTTTTGGACTTGGAGGGCTCGTTTTATGTATACGTTATAGATTATGTTTAGTAAATACAGTTCTGTATTTTGATTTGGATATACGTAAGAACTTTGTGGATATGGTTTAAGTATGTATGTAATGTGTGTTTTAGATTGACTTTCCTGAACTTCAATTAGATTTCTATAAGAGCTTCCGCTGCTATCGCTTATGATCAGGTTTATTAAGGTAAATAAGTTCTTAGAGCCTTGTGAGTGTTCTTAATCGAACATTCACGGCGGTGACGCGCCTGCCCCTTTGGGTGGGGCGCTACATTTTAAATCCAAAATTGGTTATTCAAAATTGATAGAAAAATAAACTCATAAATTCATATGCATGAATTTTTCCATGATTTTGGGATTGCTACGTGAACCCAGTTTATTCTTCAATATCGTGTCTAGTGTAGGTCAGTTTTCTGGTCTTGAGTAAACTCATATACCATGCATGAAATCATCCTGTAACGCCCCGATCCTGAACCGGGTCGCAGACAGTTATCATGAACGGCTTCAAGGATTGTCGACTGGCCCTACAAATCACCATAAGCCTTTCCGGCATATTTCGTCCTTACTCACACGCTGCCTGGGAAACTTCTGATAGGTCACCCATCCCAAGATTGCTCCCCACCAAGCACACTTAACTGTGGAGTTCTTAAGAGTGGGCTTCCCGAAAAGAAATGTGCATCTTTGGTGATATAAGTAGTCACTTCAAATCCTTTTACGCCACACTAGGGGTGTTACAATCACCCCCACTTGAAGCGCACAACGTCCCCGTTGTGCCTCACTAACCAACCGACTGACGCGTCCCCTTGACCGGCGTTCATCCCAGTATCTTTGCCCTGTTAGGTGATCGTCCAGGGCTCTCCCGTCCACTAACGCAGCTCACGGTCACGGGTCGGCTCTGATATCATCTGTAATGTCGCGCCCCCAGGGTCGTGAGCAATTACCAGGAATGGCTTTAGGGATCGTCAATTGGCCCCGTAAACCACCACAAGCCTTTCCGATATGTTTCGTCTTCACTCACACGTTGCTTGGGAAATTTCTCAAGAGATCACTTATCCCGAGTTTGCTCCCCCTAGCAAGCACGCTTAACTGTGGGCTTCCCGAAAAGAAAGGTGTACCTTTGGTGATATAAGTAGTCATTTAAAATCTTTTCAAGCCACACCTGGGGTGTTACACATCCTATTCAGTCATTAAAATCCACAAAATCAACTTTAAACCATCTCCCATCATCTGATAATATTTATAAATTTCTAAAAACCTTAAAGAAGCCCAATAGAATGATGAAGGAATGAGACATATGAGAATTCACCTTCTAGGGTTGGAATGGATTATCAAGAGGAGAAATTTCTCTTTCAACACGGCCCAGATCTGAAATTTTAATTTCAAATAAGATGTTAGAAGAAATCAAGAGTTTTAAAGGTTGAATCAAAATCATCTCATCAAAATTCAAGGGTTTAAAGAAAACTCTAATTATGCATCCACTCACCAATAGAAAAGAAAAGAAGAGAAAAGGAAAGGAAAGAATTGGTAGTGGTGGCGGCCGAACAGCGGCGACCAGCGGTAAGGGCGGGCGAGGGAGGTGGTTGTCGACGGGTGGCTGATTGACATCAAAGGAGCGAGAAGGCATGAGGAAGATAGAGAGAGTCTTGAGGGATAGAGACAGAGATTGTGAGATTTGGAGGTGTGGGAAGGTTTCACATGAATATTTTTTTTTTTTTTAAAAGCAATTCTCTCTTTCTATCTCTCTCTCTCTCTCTTTTGTTTTTGGTTGGGATGAGTAGAATGGAAGGAGGGATATTAATGGGAAAAATTATGGGCAAGTGAAGGATTTAGAAATTTTTCTTTTTATTCCTTTCAAAATTCCAACACATTCAAATTTTAAATTTGAAACTTAGGAGGGAAAACTTATTAAAAAATTCTCAATTTTTATTAAATAAGATTAATGTTGCTTTGATAAAGCATTGGGTAGTATCAAAAATAGAGAATTTTGGACTTGGTCAAAAGTCCTAATTTATAAGAAGAACCGTCGCTAAAATTACTACGTTCGAGCTCAAACAGTTAGTGATAATTTATCGAAATAAAAAAGTTCACCTTTATTTGTCTTCAATAATTATGAATATGACTTTTTGGGTTTTATAGTATCGTAGTCCTAGGATTATAGTCTCATAATATTGCAATTTAAAAAAATAAAATTTTTTCTCCCTAAAAATCCTCCCTACTTTTCTTTTGTAGATAGGAGGGATTGAGCAACACATGATTAGAATCTTTAAACTAAAGATCATAGTATAATCACTTCTATAAAACATGAGAGCAATGGTATAAAATTTAAAATAGAGCATTGTAGAAGGCAAAAATTTTGCAACCAATCGGATGGTGCCACGTGTAAAAATTTGATCAATTACAAATTATCATGTGTCACGTTGACTTTGGTGGGCCCGCTTGGTCAAGATTAAGTTCAGCCAATTAAAAGCCACCTCGTGTCATTAATGATGCAGAAATTAGTAATTATTTTTTTTATTTAAAAATAAGAAAATAATTATTGGGCCTTGGCCCAAAACCCGACTCTAACCTTAACTGGCAGAGCCTATAAATAGGGGTCCTCTCCCTTCATTTGGAGCATTAAGCATCTGCAAAATTCAGGGTTCGGACAGCAAGGACCATCCAGCTACCAAACGAGAAGGATCAAGACTTGCAAAGCTTCAGAAACTACAATCAACCACTTGCAGATCAAAATCAAGAACAGTATTTAGAGTTCTTCAGCCGATTTGCATCAACCGAGATCAAGCATCAAGCCCTCGGAATATTCAAGTTATTAGGAGATTGAATAAGAGGATTAGTCCATTGTATTAAATTCAGAGATTGTACCCATATACAACATCAATACAAATTTCAATTTGTTTCTGAATTTCTTGTCTAATTTATTTTAGGCGCGAAATTTTGTGTTTACAAATTTTTGGCACGCTCTATAAAATAGAGCATATCAAAAGTCTTGACTTCCATTAAATGGATTGGGGGAGGAAAAAAAGATTGTTTTGAGAGAAAATGAGGAAATTTTAAATGAAAATAGGAAAATTTATAGACTGAGTCCTAACACAAAACACTCATATTTTAATAAATATTATTTAAACTGAAACAAATATAAGAACAAAAAACTAATTTCCTATTCTAACTCCAACCAAAAAAACCTAACATCCTTTTTTGTTAATAATTGATGCTCAATCCTGCATAAACACATCATGATCAAGATCTTGTATGATATTAAAGGCACAAATAAAAATCATTTGCTGACACGTAAAATGTGACAAAAGAAGAATACTTCAAGATTTAGTGCCATCCACATAATCAAATGCATCAACTTATATACATAGATACTAGAATAACATAATATAGGTGAGGTCCCTTTTCTGAATAAGATGAAAATCTATGCATTGTGCAAATTGTTCATCACATCTGGAATATCAATAAGATATATAAATTGAAATAAAATGTGAGATGCTTTAAAGAAAATAATTTATCTTATGCAAATTTATTCAATGAACTCGTAAGCAAGATTATCGATAAGATGATAACCATAAAGCTAAGATTTAATTAAACCAAAAAATAAACAATAACAGTTGTGTTTTTTGAGTTTTTAAAATTAAATTTGGTATAAATCTCACAGCAAAAACATGTTATTCGAGAATTGATTTGGAAATCCGCTTTGGATGCTTTTACTTGACATTGATTTAAGGATGAATCTTATTATTACATAGGAACGTTAATTTAACTGCTTTATAATTTATAGATAAATTAGAGTTTAAAGGGAAATAAACCCCCACGTAGGGAAATATTTAAGGGAAAAGGACTCTTTATGTATGTGGGTTATTACTCTATTTTTTATTTTTTGGTTCAATAAAGTGTAGATAATGACCAATTTGACCTTATAATTCCCTCTTAAAGAATGGCAAAATAGGGAAACATAAATTATACACCATAATTCCCCCCCTCCCCTCTCTCTCTCTCTCTCTATATATATATAAGTGAGTTAGAGTGTTGCAGTTGTTACACGTGTCTTGTTAAGCATTTATTAAATTTTATTTAAAAATAAAAATTTAAACATTATATGATTTAAAGTCATCATAATAAATAGTGTTTTTTCAACTACTTCAATGAAGAGAAAAGAAATAAATTACAGATATATTAATATTATTATTCCTAAACATTTAAATAATATTTCTAAAAATATTTTAGCTAAAATTTAAAACAAACTGTGCATACCATGAGTTTAAATGCCAGTGTGTGAGTGTTTGTGTGTATGTTTATATATGTATATATATATATATATAATTGAGTCCTAACGTTCTAGTAGTGACATGTGTCCTGTTAAGTATTTATTAAGATTTTTATTTAAAAATAAAAATTTAAACAATATGTGATTTAAAGTCATCATAATGAATAGTATCTTTTTAACTATTTCAATGAAGGAAAAAAGGAAATAAATTACAGATATGTTGGTATTATTATTTCTAAAAATTTAAATAATATTTCTAAAAATATTTTAGCTAAAATTTTAAAACAAATCATGCGTAACACGGGTTTAAAGGGGTGTGTGTGTGTGTGTGTGTGTGTGTGTGTGTGTGTGTGTGTGTGTG
>JACYFF010031954.1:14401015-14415628 GCA_017589665.1 Selenicereus undatus | reverse complement strand
GTCCCTTAGCCCCTGGAAGGGCTAAGAGCGTAGCGACCGGCCGTGAGACCGTGCTCAAGGGCCTTAGCCCCTGGAGGGGCTAAGAGCGTAGCGACCGGCCGTGAGGCCGTGCTCAATGGCCTTAGCCCCTGGAAGGGCTAAGGGCGTAGCGACCGGCCATGAGGCCGTGCGCAGTGGCCTTAGCCCCTGGAAGGGCTAAGAGCGTAGCGACCCGCCCTAAGGCCGTGCTCAAGGGCCTTAGCCCCTGGAAGGGCTAAGAGCGTAGCGACCGGCCGTGAGGCCGTGCTCAATGGCCTTAGCCCCTGAAAGGGCTAAGGGCGTAGCGACCGGCCGTGAGGTCGTGCTCAAGGGCCTTAGCCCCTGGAGGGGCTAAGAGCGTAACGACCGGCCGTGAGGCCGTGCTCAATGGCCTTAGCCCCTGGAAGGGCTAAGGGCGTAGCGACCGGCCATGAGGCCGTGCTCAGTGGCCTTAGCCCCTGGAAGGGCTAAGGACGTAGCGATCGGCCGTGAGACCGTGCTTAATGGCCTTGGCCCCTGGAAGGGCTAAAGGCATAGCGACCGGCCGTGAGGGGCCCTTAGCCCCTGGATGGGCGAAGAGCGTAGCGTACCGAATGCAAAGAAAAGGGCACGAGTAGTCATTCACAGGAATTAAGGAGTACATTACAACTTAAACGTGATATTTCCTTAAATTGCTGCTATGCCATGCCCGGGGAACAGGAGTGCCGTCAAGAGTTTCTAGCCGAAATGTGCCGGGACGAATTTGCGAGGCCACCTTGTAAGGCCCTTCCCAATTGGCTGTTAACTTGCCGTGTTCCGTTGCGCGGGCAACGCTCTCCATGCGTCTGTGCACCAAATCAGCGACTCGGATGGGTGTCATTCGGACTGTCCGATTGTGCCTTCGTGCGATGCGGAGTTTATAGAGGGCCTCTCGGAGCATAGAATCGTCGTGGATCGAGGGGAGGAGATCCAGGGCCTCTCGTAGAGCTGCATTGTTTGCTGCTTCCTGAAATGCAGTTAGACGATGTGTATGAAGTGCCACTTCCACGGGAAGAACGGCTTCAGAGCCGTAAGTGAGCATAAACGGTGTCTCGCCGGTGGCAGTCTTCTCAGTAGTCCGGAGGTTCCACAGGACGCCGTGCAGCTCGTCTGCCCAGTTACCATTGGCGTCATCAAGTTTTTTCTGAATACCGTGGAGGATAGATTTGTTGGCTGCCTCGGCCTGTCCGTTAGTCTGGGGATGCGCCACAGCCGTGAAGCGAGTCTGACATCCTAAACTACTTAAGTAGTTGGTGAGTTTGCTAGTATCGAATTGCCCGCCATTGTCGAAGATCATGGTGCGGGGGACGCCGAATCTGGTGACAATGTTTCGCCAGATAAATTTGCGCACCTACGCGGTGGTAATGGAGGCGACGGCCTCAGCTTCGATCCACTTGGTAAAGTAATCTACGGCCACAAATAGGTATTTGCGCTGGCCGGTTGCCCTGGGAAAGGGTCCCAGGATGTCCATACCCCAGGTGGCGAATGGCAGTGGGCTGACAATCGGCGTCATCAGAGTTGTGGGAACGCGTTGAACGGGTCCGAACCGCTGGCATTTGTCACAAGTCCGGACTAGCGTCATTGCATCTTCCCGTAAACTAGGCCAGTAGTAGCCAGTACGGAGGGCTGTTACGGCGAGCGCCCGCCCGCCGAGGTGCGAGCTACAGATGCCTTGGTGCAATTCTTTCAGAACCTTTCTCCCCTCTGCTGGGGTTATGCACCTCAGAAGGGGTCGGGCAAAGGAACGCTTGTAGAGGATTCCTTCGTACAATACGAACCAATTTGACCGCTTCTTGATCTTCTCTGCTTCTTTGGCGTCAGTGGGCAACGTGCCCTCAGCGAGATATGCACGGATAGGCTCCATCCACGTGGGGCTCCGGTCCAGCCATGCGACCTCATGCAAGCCGATACTTCTATCCATCAAGGTCTCCCACTGAATGTTCTTCGGTCGGCCGTTGTCAGAGGAACTTGCGAGTTTGGACAAAGCATCGGCCTGCCGGTTTTCAGAGCGAGGGATGTGCGTGATGGCAAAGTGCTTAAGCAGCTTGGTGGCTTCGCGAACCCTCCTGACGTAGGCGGCCATAACTTCATCCTTTGTTTCATAGTCCCCGTTGAGCTGACTTACGACAAGTTGCGAGTCAGAAAACGCCTGGACGTGCTCGGCCCCTGCGGTGTAACAGAGCTCTATTCCCGCAATGAGGGCTTCATATTCCGCCTCGTTGTTGGATGCCTTGAACATGAATTTGAGGGCGTGCTCGTAACGTGCTCCGGATGGGCTTTCCACAATGAGACCGGCCCCACTACCCTCCTTGGTGGAGGAGCCGTCGACATACAAGTTCCAAGGGCGCGGTTGGGAGTGTTGCCCCACAGGTGTCTTACATTCGGCGAAGAAGTCAGCCAACGCCTATGCTTTGATGGCTCGCCGGGGCTCGAAGGCCAGATCGTAGCGCGAGAGCTCCACAGCCCATTTCAAGAGGCGACCTGATGCATCCAACTTCTGAATGACACTTCTGAGGGGTTGGTCAGTTAAAACCAAGATCTTATGGGCCTCGAAGTAAGGCCGCAGCTTCCGACTGGCCATTACCAAGGCGTAGGCGAACTTTTCAATGAGGGAGTAGTTTACTTCTGCGCTTGCTAAGGCATGACTTATGTAATACACTGGTACCTGCTCCCATGCTCGCTCGGCCACTAGGACCGCACTGACCGCATGTTCTGAAACGGCCAAATATAAAGTCAACACTTCCCCCTCTGTGGGACTAGCAATCTGCGGCAGTCGAGCTAAGTATGACTTCAGCGCTTGAAAGGCCTCATCCGCCTTTTCATCCCACTGGAAATTACCCCGACGGCGTAGAACGCGGAAGAAAGGTTGGCACCGGTCGGCTGATTGAGACATGAAACGGTCGAGGGCAGCTACACAACCTGTCAAGCGCTGAACTTCCCGTATAGTTTTGGGGGGCTGCATGTCCAGGACGGCCTGAACCTTGTCTGGATTTGCTTCTATGCCGCGATTACTGATCATGAAGCCAAGAAATTTTCCTGATCGCACTCCGAAAACGCACTTTTTAGGGTTGAGCTTCATGTTGAATGCTCGGAGGATCTCAAATGTTTTTCGCAAATCAGTGGGGTGGTCAGTCTAGAGCTTGCTCTTGACGATCATATCGTCCACATACACTTCCATGGTCCGCCCGATTAATGGCTCGAACAGCTTGTTGACGAGGCGTTGGTAAGTGGCCCCGACATTCTTTAAGCCGAACGGCATGACTTTGTAGCAGTGGAGTCCGCGGTCGGTTATGAACGTCGTCCTTTCCTGGTCTTCTGGGTAGAGGGGTATCTGGTGGTACCCTGAGAAGGCATCCGTAAAGCTAAGTAGGGCATGGCCGGCAGTGGCGTCCACCAGCTTGTCGATTTTTGGCAGGGGATAACTATCCTTCGGGCAGGCCTTGTTTAGGTCCGTAAAATCCACGCACATCCTCCATGCGCCGTTGGGCTTTTTCACCAACACCACATTCGAAACCCACTCTGGGTACTGGCATTCTCTAATAAAGTCGGCTTCTAGCAGCTTCTGGACTTCCTGACTTGCCGCGGCTGCGCGCTCAGGGCCCATGTGGCGCTTCTTCTGGACAACCAGCTTGTGCCTTGGATCGGCATTTAAGTGGTGCTCCATTACCGCGGCAGCTATGTCGGGCATCTCGCTGGGGCCAAAAGCAAAGATGTCCTTGTATTCTTGCAGAAGATAGACGAGGGGTTGACGCTCTGAGTCGGCCATTCCGCGCCCGAGTTGTACCGTGCGCTCTGGCCGCCCCTCTTCCAATGGTATATGTTCGACTTCGTCTTCAACTTCTGCCCGGCGTCGCGAAAGTTCGACGGCGACGGAATGAATTACCAAGGTCTCGAGACCCATCGCGGTAGGATTCCCCTTTGCCCTTTTTGCTGTTGCGAGTGGTACTGCGACCTCTCGCTCCCGGGGTCGTTCGATGAGGGGTTTTATGCTAACTAGGTAGCACTCTCGGGCCGTCCGTTGATCCCCCCGGAGCTCGCCGACGGCTCCGTCATCAGTCTCAAACTGGAGCTGGAAGAGATAGGGTGCAACTACGGCCTTAGCCTTATGGAGCGTGGGCCGTCCGAGAATCACGTTGTATGCCGTGGGTACATCGACCACAAGGAAATCAACTTCCAAACTTCGAAAACGGGTCTTGTCCCCGAAACGCACCGATAGGCGAACGGTCCCAGCAGGAGTCACCTCTTGTCCTCCAAACCCCAAGACAGGGGTTGTAATGGGATTGACCGCGCGCCCCGGGTGGGAGAGTTTCTGGAGGCAGTCTTTCGTTAGATGTCCACGGAGCTGCCGGTGTCTACAAGGATACGGCGCACCAACGCGTTTGCAATTTTCATCTCAACCACCAGCGGGTAATTAACCGGGGGGCATCCTTGCCTCCAAAGACCATGGTGGGCGCCATGAGGCTAGACTTCTGTTCCATGGTGAGCACCTGTTGCGCGCTCCTCAGCTGTGCCTTCCAGGCCGAACGTGTCATATCCGGCATGTTGCCGCCCGCGATGGTTGCCACAATTTCTGTTGAGCACTCTTCGTCCCGTGGCTGGGATGACCCGGGGTTTGGCTCCTTCCACAGCAGGCGCGGCCCTTTTCTTAGAAAGCGATCGATTTGTCCTTTGTCTGCGAGCTCATGGAGAGCTTTCTTTAGCTCTCTACATTCGGTTGTGGTGTGGCCGCTCTGTTCGTGGAACTCACAATATTTCCGTGCGTTTTGTGGCCGAGGGGCCATTGCCATTGGAGGCGGTCGACGCAGCATCGGATGCCCTCGTACCTCCATCAGGATATTCCTTGCGTCCGTGGTGAATCGGGCATCTAGAGTTTCCACTGGTTGCCTTCTGTCACGGGGAGCGGGGTTCCTTTCACCGCGAGTGAAACCCCTATCCCCTGGAGCCTTCCCCTTCTTGGGGGCGTCTGGTCCCTCGGCGCAAATTTCAGTGGCTCGGATGAAGTCCGCAGCCTTTCTTAATGCTTCAGCTAAGGTGGTTTCTTTCTGTTCCGCCAAAGATAACTTAAAACGTCCATTCTTGAGGCCATTCAGAAAAGAGGTGTACGCCACACCGTCTTCTAATTCCGGGATGAGGACTGCCTCCTGATGGAACCATCTGACGAACTCGGCTAGGGACTCCTGCGGCCCTTGCTTAATTTTTGACAAGTGAATGCTGGTTCGCCGTTCTTTACGACTCGCAATAAACTGTCCAACAAACTTGTCAGCCAAGTCCTGAAAACAGGCTACGCTACCCTGGGGAAGACCATTGAACCAGGATTGCGCTACCCCCTTTAGGGTGGCGGGGAAGTAACGGCAATACGAGGCATCGTCCACGTCTTGGACGTACATTTGAGCTTTGTAGACCCCAGGTGCTCCTCTGGATCCCCGGTTCCGTCATACAGATCAACCATTGACATCTTCACTTTTCCGCATCTTGGGGCGTTTACGATCTCTGGGCAGAAAGGGGTTGAGAAAGAGGGGGCGCCCAAGCGGGCGGCCGTTCCCGACACCTTGATGGGAGTACCGTGGTGTCGTTCAACCTCTACCACAGAAGGACTTCTCGTGTCCCCGATGGGATGTAACCCGCGACGGGGGGAGCAATCCCTCATGCGGAGCTCGTAGCCACTCGCTTCCCTCACCGGGGGACTTCGCTCCCAATCTCGGTTACTGCGATGCTCCGGGCTGCGGCGACGACCGCGCGACTGCTCCCGTATGAGCCGGGAAGTATGTTCCTGCTCCTGAAGCCAACCGGATTGTCGCGAGTGAGTGGTGTAAGGAGTTGAGGCGGTAGTAGACGCTACAGTACGCCCGCGCTCCGACCGACAAGCGACATCAAGTGTAGCACGGTCTTTCTGTCGTTCGTCTTGGAGATGGGGTACTTGGTACGACCTTCCCTCTCGGGCGAGGCCCCGTGAGTGTAGGGACCCCAATTCTTCCCTGGGGGACTCTGCCCGTGGCTAGAGGTGCCCAGGAGGGTTGGAAAGGTTCCTTGCGCCATTCATCTCCAGAGCCCTCTGGACCTGCTCGGTGACCTGTCTCGTGATGGCGTCTGCCATGGTGGACATAAGACCTTGGAGCGCGTCAACCGTGACGTAAGCTGGAGGTTCTCGCTGCAAGGCCCCCACTGGCCGAGGACCTGCCCTGGAACTTTCGCTGGCATCCTCAACCGTGGGCGGCGCAGAAGGACCCACGGCTGGCGCGTTTTCTCTGCGCGTCCTTGCTCGTGTCGCATCGCTGACTACCATCGTTACCGCTCCTTCCCCACAGACGGCGCCAAACTGATTCCGTTAGGAATCTGTCTCGTGATTGTGTTGATGACGTGGGGCGAAAGAACAGGTTTATCTAACAGCTGGCGATCAACACGGCGTCGTTCTCGTCTCCTTCTCCGACTTGCAAAAAAGGCCAACCCCGGGGTGTGGTCCGGGGAACGCCTCTCCGACGGTCAAATCAATTAGATGTTCCAGAAGGTGTGAATGTTATAAAGAGTAAATTCTTCCTTGTCAGCCTCCTCTTTCCCGAGGGAAACAGGTCACTATTTATAGCCTGTTTCTAAAAGGGGTAAAAGAGTAATATTACCTTAACTGGTTGCCTGAGTATCCGGTCCTGTAGCTACTGGGCCTGGAGGAAAGCCCCAAGGGTTGCGTCTTGGGCCTCTTGGGATGTGACCTCGTGAGTAAGCATAGGCTGGATTCCTAAGGAACCTTGGCCCACATAAGCGATCCGATCAACCGCACATATCCTGGGCCAGGCCCAAGAGGTGATATGTTTTTCCCAAATCAAATCTATATGTTAAGCACATATCAAAAATATATATCAGATTCAGAGGTTTTTAGTTTAAAACATAATTTTTTAGCTTCATTGATACTATGATGGTGTTCTCCATTTGTTTAATTTAGGATTTCAAAAACATTAACATTATATAGATTTACTTTGTACATAACATATGACCCTTCCCATGGACACACAAATATACGCACTAACGCACGCACACACACATACACACACACACACACACACACACACACACCTGTGTGTGTGTGTGTGTGTAATATGTGTGTATATATATATAGATACATAGATACATGCATACATACATACATACATGCCTACATACATACATTTGTACATATATGAATGTACACACACACACATGCGCATATACATACACACGCACACACACACACACACATACACATGTGTGTGTGTGTACGTACAGGCGGGGGCATGTGTGTTTGTATGTATGTATGTATGTACATCTGTATTTATCTACACACACACACACACACATGTACACACAATTGCATAAATTACATCTTTTGCTGAGTCCTGTGGATCAAGTCGTTAGAATGTCTACTAGCCAAATAACCTCGCTCCTAGGTCTTCGGCCCAAAGACTGGCGATTCGCAATCTATTGTCCCGTGTAGGTTTGAAAAATGAAAAATGAAAGTGCTTGTTATTGTAATAGGCCTGCTATATTACTTATAAACTATGTGATGATTCCCTATTCTTTTGATGTGGGACACGAGATGTTAGTCTCACCACTAAAGAAGTTATGTCATCATCAAAGTCTGGATTGTCTATCGAGATAATAGTCGTGACTGTGGCACTGGTCATTTACTTGTAATTCCTCTTCAAGGGTGTAGAGTAATTTCCCAACTACCTATCCCAAGGTCTGCTTTGATATCATCTATAACCTTCACCACATAATACAAATCTCTAATGCAGAGAATTCGATAATTGGGTACATTATCTTCAACCATTCAAGTAAAAACCTAAAACACACTATTGATGGGTTCATGAGTATAAAACCTTTTATATTTAGTGTCTTCACTTATATTGATGACATGGGACCAAGTCCCATGTATGAGAATGTTGTTGATGAGTGGCCATGGGGTCCTAACTTGGGGCTCATTGGCCATGGGCTGTTGTCTGGTGAACATTTATTGTGAAAGTGCATCGATGCTCTTGAAGTGATGAAACTTAAGAGTGATGTATAAGATAGATTTTAAGTGTGGTCAGGGGACATTTTATAAGAAATGTACAAACCCATAATTTCATGAAAAACACCTAATCATCATCCAAAAATGTTAAGGGATAATCGAAGGACAATGAATTTGGATTTCAAGGGATAAGAAAGACCTTTCCATGAGATTATAATGTCCGTGTCTTGAATGGAGGTTATAAAAATGACTCAATGGTTGTGAACCATGAGATTACCTAACGAGTGATGAAAACCGTCATTAGACTACTTGCTTCTTAGTTGCCTCTACCAGTGTAACATCTCCAATCTCAAACCAAAAGACTGGGAGAATGTGACATGGTTTATGAGTAATATGGTGAGCCTATTACGAAAGCACGCACTTATCTATTCAAGCTCAATTGTGAACAACAACCTGTTAAGGCTAGTCTTTGGGCAAAAGCGTAGAAACTATTTTGTTCATCAGAGGCAATCAAATGAGCTGATCCATTTAGTTGGAGCACTACAGATAGTATCAAAATGAATCTTGGGCCGAACAATTGTGTACCACTCTGCACTCACGAAAAGGAAACTATGGGTTCATGATAAATGTTACTACCACAACTTCCAGCGCCAATGATAGTGTAGGGCTTAACAAGGATGTAATTTCTTTAAGTTGAGGAGATTGCAACATCCCATGTCATACATCAAAAGATTATATGATCATGGCATGGTTCATAATTCTCCTTTTCTAGCTCGAGTGAGAACAACGAGCTGTAAAGAACTAGCCTTGGGGCTAAAAGGCTTAAAGGATAGGTTGTTGGCCAGTAAATTGTCTAATGATCTGATTTGTTGAATCGGGGAGTTATAATTAGAAATGAATTTGTTGAACTTAAATTTTCAGGTTTCATATATGCAATTGATATTTTCATGAATTTATTGTGTGACAAACTTAGTCATCACTTTACTATGCACATAGTGTTATTGGAAACACTAAAAGAAATAAACAAATAATTAAAAAAATATGAAAGGTCAAAGTAAAAAATATTTACATAAAACGACAATGAAAATAAAGTGATAAATAGGTTGGTTTTTGGAATTTATAGCCCTCAAAACCAACCTTGACCCAAGGGGTTGGTAAAGCTAGGATGCGCTTGATTTCTTCCAAATTCCTAGTGTGTTAGAGTAAAACGAAAGATAGTCCAGAAGAAATTTTTAGAGAGACTAAGGTGCTCTCAGTAGGGTTTTGTTATCGAAGATTAATTGAATTAGTGAAACGATTTGTGATGTGAACGATGGAGAAGGTTGGTCTCCCTAATGTGATGCCTTTGATTTCTTCCAAATTCCTAGTGTGTAAGAGTAAGACAAAAGATAGTCTAGAAGAAATTTTTAGAGAAACTAAGGTGATTTAAGTAGAGTTTTGTTATCGAAGATTAATTAAATTAGTGAAAACGTGTGTGGTGTGAACAATGGAGAAGGGTGGTTTCCCTAGTCTGATGAGAAGTCTTAATTCTCCCCTAAAGGCAAGGAGGAGAGTCGGCTGTTTATACTGTAAGAAAAATGATTAGGCTAATTAAAGTATCTTCCTAAGTAAAGGATCAAATCAATTTGTTCAATCAAATCTTCATAAAATGGATTAGAGATGTATTGGATTGAATAAATTAGGTATAATTTCAAATTTTACCCATTAATTAGCCGGATTTTACAGTAAGGGAGCAAGTCAGGCCTTGCAGCACCCACTTGAACCAGCCGTAGCCGCTAGGCTAGCACCTAGCCGCAAAATAGACCATGTCACCAGCCCAGAAAAATGTTCTATGAAATTTTTTTACAACACACTGTCACCAGACAATGCATCACCCCAATGCTTATACCTTTGCTCATGCATGCTCAAGGTCTTAGGGGTTTGCACCCCCCTAATGTTAGCATATCACTTAAATCATAGGCTTTTGTGACTTTCGCAATTATTTTTCAAAGTTTTCGGGCTTATGAAAGTTTTAAAGCTTTTAAAAATTTTCTGTCATGAGAAAAAGATATATTTTTATGGGGACTACTACTTAGGAACTAAAGTAAGATTCTGTTTTGGTCTTAGTGGATTAGATAGTTATCATCACTGAGTGATAATGCATGCAGCATGCAAGTATATGGTGGACCAATATCCCAGGACATGATTTTTAGTGTCTACTACATAGTCGCAAGCATAAGGGTATTACAAGTCCTTCACATAATTCTCAAGGTCATCGTGTCTCTTCACTAAACAGTGTGGGCCTCCAGGGCCATCAACACTTTATGTTGTAGCCACCAATCTCTATGCTGCCACCACCGACTCATCAACTAGATCATGGGTTACCAAATAGGTCCAATGTGCCCACACATTCACATTGTGCAAAAAGGGTCGCTATGATACCAAATTTAATGGATTGACTAAATAAGTTAGGTATTGGATTGTATAGCTTACCAAACAACAACCTAGCCTCTTCGCCCATCAACTAATTACTCTTTATAACTCGTCGTCACATGACTTAAAAAGGGAAATCGCGTTAGAGTAGACTTGTTATACCATTTATGAATTATGTCATAATTTCTTAATCTTTTGATGTGACCTTGAGATGGCACACCTTTTTTTATACTATAAAAGTTCAGTTTTTCAATATTTAAGTTTAGAATTGTTAAAGTTAATACTCTATTATCGAGCTAAATAATTTTGAGGCTCAAAAGTGTGCATAATATATAATCTTACACATAATCGCATAAATCTTTTTTAATATATGAATAATTCAATATCTTGCATTTGTTAGTTCACTTGACAAATTACACAGGAACTGTTATTAGAGATTAGGTTTAAATCCGACATGTCGCCCCTTACAGGAGATATATCCTAGTATATGGAACATGAACTAGTTATTGACCTCAAATGCGATCATGTTTTCATCCCCCGAAACGCCACTGTATTTTTTGCTCGTATGTCCTTGCATTGTTTATCTCTTCCCAGATGTCATTATGCTTTAGGGATTTATACCAAGCACTATTGCATTTTGTGCTTTTTTGGGGGGGGGGGGGAGGATGGACATAACAACACAATAGCACACAGGTTAAAAAAAATGGCGATAATTTTTTTAGAAAAAAATGAAAGCAGAATTACAACTGATGTCATCAACTTAATTAAATATGAGCTTTGGGTCTCGTAGAAGTGTGCGACGTTTTTCCATTTTTTCGTTAGTTTCTTTTTTTCTCTCTTTAAAAATTTTTAATACATGTAATGAAACAATCACGTGGATGCATAGTCCAATTCAAATTCTCATTTTTTTTCTCTTCCTTTTTTTGAACTATTGATAAGCAATAAAGTAAAAAGAAATTTGAAAAAAAGTCTTCCTAATCCTTACTAAATATTTTTATTTTTTTTATAAAAATACAATAAGAATTTGTCACAGTTTGTAATTTCATACTCATATCATGATTTTTTTTCTTATGACATCTTGAACAATGAATTAATAGATTTTATACTATATGCATGTTCTTTGTTATTTTCAGTTAAAAATATCAAAAATTATGGTCATGAACCTATTCTCAATTTATTTTTATTATAAATGTCTATTTTTGAAGGGATAAGCATTTAGTGACAGGTCACAAGCATTGAACTCACCTTTTGGGGGGCAGGGCTAAAGATCTCATCACTATTCAAATAGTCATGAAATACAAAAACAAGGTTCAAACTTTGTCTTTCCAAACCTTGCAACTCCTCAAAGGCCATGCCAATAACACACCATTTAGCCAAAAAAGCATGTAAATTTTAGGCTGGCTTTGCAGGAACAACAACACCACCACTACCACTTCCCATTGTCGGGCCCTACTTTTGCAGGGTCTAGGTAGATCCAAATGCAGGTAGTTTTATCCCTGTAAATATGTGTGCATGTAGTGAAACTGATTCCAATTGACCCACAAAAAGAATTTAAGAAAAAAATTTTGATGGGAGGAAAATTTGTTTGAAACACATTTTGGGAATAAAACCCATTGGAAAAAAGGATATCAAGCACATTAGATATGATCAAAAGTAAACGTTATGGACAATCAGGTGGGACACCCAAAAACCAATAACGTTAATAACAACAATAATAATAACAATAATAATACCAACAACAATAACAACCACAATAACGACAATAACAACGCGTACATCGATAGAACCTACAAGAACAATAACAATAATGACATCAAAACGACAATAGTAATGACTAACAAAGATATTTGAGAAGCTAGTAGAACTACATCACTGTCTAACATACAAGACCACCTCTTCACAACTTCTATCTTAAGTCATGTTCTTCGTAAGTCCCAATCATCTCATATCTCGTCTAATCACCTCATTCCAACTTTTCTTAGGTCTAACCCTACCCTTCTTACATTTCGAAAGATCAATTCTCTCACACCTTCATATAGCTGCATTTATATCTCTTCTCTTAATATGACCAAAGCATCTAAGTCTTACTTCCCTCATCTTAACCTCTATGATTGCCACCCCTGCTTTCTCTCTGATCACTTCATTTCTAATCCTATCCAATCTTGTATGACAGCATACCCATCCGATTATTCTTATTTTAGACACCCCCAATCTTTGAACTGGTTCTTAAGTGACCAACGTTCCGAGCCATACAACAAAGTTGGTCGAACCACGACGGGGTAAATTTCCCCTTCAACTTTATTGGGATTTTCTGATCGAACAACACTCCTAATGCATACCTCAATTTTTGTCGCCCAACACTCATACAGTGAGCAATGTCTTCATCGATCTCTCAATTGCCTTGTATGATCGACCCTAAATATTAAACTACTCAACTTTTGGTATCATTGTACCAGTAATGGCGACCTCTTTTATCTTTTCATTTTCTCCTTTACTGAACTTACATTCTAGATACTCAATATTCAACATACTCAGCATTCAACCTGCTTAGCCTAAAACCTTTGGACTCTAAAGTATCTCTCCATTTTTCTAACTTGTTTCGTCTAAAGCTTTGTAGGAAGTAATTCCTAATTTTTCTTTTCTTGCACCCTTGACCTCTTTTGTACATTTAAATTATCACTTATCTGACAATCTGTTTTATGCTTGTCTTCTTATTTTGAAATCATCTAGTATTCCTTTTCTAAGTACAAGTAGCCAAGCTGGCTGTGAAAATTTGTTCGGCACTTTAAGCCTTTTAATGTTGAACCAACTCCATAATATTCCATTTACAGGAAACCTAAACTTGCAACGGGCTGCATATTTTCTTCCACACATCCTCTAAAATTCTGAGTATTTGCATTCAAAGAATAAGTGAGCATGATTTTCATCCAGTTCCTCACATAGAACACATTGCATATCATTTATTCACAATTACCATAAATTTACATGTACACAATTTTACATTCACAATAGTTGCTTACTCATATGAGGGAGTCTCGAGTGTTCAAATATTCCTGATGGTACTCTTGCAACTGTGATTTTTTTTAAAATACAAAGGAGACATGAAATCTAGACCTAAATAATCGAAACTCTAAAAACTTTTACTACTTGAACTGACTGACACTAGCCCATGATCGTGACAGATGAATTGAACTCTCGTACTCATCACGAGAACTTTACTTACTTGTCTAGCTCAATATTTATTCAAGGAATGACAGTTTAAACTCTCCCAAAGTAAAATACTTAACTATTCTGTATAATAGTCTTAGAAATAAAAGTCCCATTTATGGGCTCGTTCTTTTCAACTTATCAATTATCATAAGTACTTATCATCAGTATTGAGCATTGATGAGTACTTAGTGAGATTTCCTACTCACAATCTTAACGTTGACTGATTAGTACTGATCAGTAATAAATTACTTATGATAAGTTTAAAAAACAGATCTTATATCTCATAAAAATTTAGACTTGTAGTTCTAAGAGCACGTATAGCGCATGACTCGTGCGCCCAGAGTCTGGTTGAGCGGCTCGTGACATTTACAACTAGACCTAGCAAATGGGTCATTTGGGTCGGGTACGGGTCGGGTCTTAGTCCGGTTCGGGTCAATTTCAGGTCAACTATGATCAGGTCGGGTCCGGGATCAGTTCGGGTGAAGTTAGGGTTTGGGTCACTTTCATGTCAACCATGTTCGGGTCGGGTTTGGTTCAGGTCGGGTGAAGTTCGGGTTTGGGTCACTTACGGGTACCATGTTTGGGTCGGTACGGGTTCAGTTCGAGTGGAATTCGGGTCGGGTCTATTTCGGGTTGTCTACAGTAGCCTTGTTCGGATTGGGTATGACTCAAGTGTAAT
Source organism: Selenicereus undatus (assembly GCA_017589665.1). Classification (NCBI taxonomy): domain Eukaryota; kingdom Viridiplantae; phylum Streptophyta; class Magnoliopsida; order Caryophyllales; family Cactaceae; genus Selenicereus; species Selenicereus undatus. The sequence continues at coordinate 14,401,313 of JACYFF010031954.1, read as the reverse complement.
TGGGCCGAGTTTGATTCAGTTCAATGTTTGGGCCAATATCGGGTCAGGTGCAAATCGAATCAGGTATAAATTAAGTTGGGTTAATTTCGAACCATTGTTTGTTTTCAGTGTAGCCATCTTTAGTTCTTTACTCTTCAATTATATTTAAAAGATAAAAATCGTTTAATTAGACAAACTCATTTATTCTAGATTTCTCTTTTAATTCATATGTTAATGATAATTGACTATATATATATATATATATATATATATATATATATATATATATATATATATATATATATATATACACACACAT
>JACYFF010031954.1:14340433-14400915 GCA_017589665.1 Selenicereus undatus | reverse complement strand
ATGGAAAATTATATGGGGTTAGTTCTAAATTTACTAAGAAAGTTAGTAAATTATAAATACAAGTATACAACTCATCCCTAGCCCTATATCAAATGTGTTGTGCAATTATCCAAAGGATTATGTGTCGTTAAGCAAAGTTTTAATCATCTCAGTTGAGTTCATGCGATGACAAAATAAGTGAACCAACCTAACGCAAATCATTTGTCAATGGTCTCATTTGTGAGTCCCAATACCAAAATATACCTTGAAAAATGAAAAAAAAGAAAGAAAAAAAGAAAATTTTTATTTAAACCCTGGTGTTTGTTTATAACTTCACGTTTATCATATTTGGAGTTGGAAAATAGAAACAGGTTGGCTCAAGTCGACATTTTTGGTAATCGAATCAATGTTATTTGATAACTTGTTAAGTGATCATGCATCAAAATTCAAATATTTGTCTTTGTAAGATTAACAACTTGATCTGCATTTGCTCAATGAGTCAAAACGAAAATGTAATGACAATATGTGAACACGTGTCAATTAGCATTACATTTATGTGTGATTATGAATGCTCGTTAGCGAAACTCGAGACTTAGAATTTATTGTCCAAAATTCAAATGAATCACATTATTATGAGATCATATTCAATGATACATTCTTAAATATGATTTTGTAAAATTAAACATGTTGTGAAGGTGATTTCGAATCGTAGATCAGTAGTGCAGAATTTTTGACAGTAGTCACAGAATGATATTATAAATTTATAATCATAGAGTGCATTGCATTAAGTCATTAAGTGAATCAAATAGTAAAATAGGATTACTATATCCTAATAAGTTTAATAAATTGTTAATTATACTTATCTTTTCTTAATTCCTATTGTGACAAAATATTTTTTTTCTCTTATATTTTTACTACATATCTATCAAATTAAAAACTTAAAACTATCAACTACTGTGTTTTTTTCTCTTAAGTTTTTCATTGATTTCATTTGTAAAAATTTCCACTTAAGTTTTTTCTTTTCCCACCTAAACTTAACTAATTGAGTTTGAAAAATTCAAAATTCACCCCAAAATTAGAAAGACTAAAACCCCCAAAAAAAGTTACTACTTATTCGGGTAAAATTGAGTCGGGTAAGAATTGGATCAATTTTAAATCGAGTATGGTTTGGCTCGGGTTCGGGTTGTCTTTTTTCGGTTCACTTCGGGTCGGGTCACCATGGATCGGGTTTAAATTGGGTCGGGTCATTTCTGGTATGGGTCATTTCGGGTTATGCTACAATTCGGGTTTCGTTTGGTTGTGGATCGGTTTACTTCGGATGTTTGGGTCCAAATCGGTTTATCCCATTTCAGATGTCGGTTCGGGTATAGATCCGAGTCGTTCGGTTCGGGTTTCGGGTCTCGGGTCAGTTTTGTCAGGCCTATCTACAACTAATGAGTGAGCGAGCGGCTTGCGAAGCGAGGCTGTGAGTCGCGAATTGGCTCACATGAATCCCTTTTTATTTTTTTAAATTTTAATGGGTTTTTCCTTTTTTTCTTTAAAAGAAAAGTTGTATGTTGCATAATGTGTCTATTTTATCTTTACTTTTTTTGGTGCGGAAGCAGGGCTATGGCCCAAAATAAATTTTATTCCGTCGTGTTTCTAGGCCATTCGACTCCAACCACATCTGTATTCATAGCATGCATAACCTATTTTCGACGAGATTGAAAATAAACTACACCTAAATCCTTTTCTATGCCTAAATTAGGTAGCCTATCAAGAACACGATTGGTTTCACTATGACAAAGTGAGACCTGCACTTCCCAATCTTCTCGAGCAATGACGTCCGTGCGTTTCATAATCAGAGGCTTGTGAACTAAGTTCCGGGAGCCTTGACCATGCAACATCCCTACCACAATTATTGAGTCCACTTGCACCCACACCTTCTTGAACCGCATTGAGTGAGCCATTTGGAGTCCCTTCAAGACTGCTTTCAGTTAAGACTTCACTGAGGTGCATATGCCAAAAATTTCATAAAAGCCCCTAATCCATTCCCCTTGATTACCACTAATGACCCCCCACCCGATGTTGTGGCTAGGTTACCTTTAGCTGCTCCATTAGTATTAAGTAAGACCCACCCACTAGGAGGCACCTCCCAACATACCAATCTATCCAAATTGGGATCTCCAATCTCCCATTGAGGTCCAGATCCAATCTCAGAGCATTTTTTTATTCTACAAACCGCATTAGTAAGAACTCTCCCTTTTTCTCAAGTGCTTCCTCACCAAAACAGTGGGCATTTCTCCACTTTCACGCATACCAAAGTGTTGTAACAAACTTCGTGGCCCAATTCGGGTCCCCATGTTTACCTTTCACGTTATCCGCAATCCACTCATTAACTAGCCCCTGTGGCGAGACATAACACATAACTCTTGTTGCAAGAAACCGCCAGACTCCCTTTGCATTCGGACAACTTCGCCGGATGTGTTCAATCGATTCCCTAGCATGCTAACAGATCCCACATGAGGGATCATTAGTAAGGCCTCGTTTCACACGATTAATGTTTGATAATATGCAATCGTGCAAAGCTAGCCAAACAAACATTCTCACATGTTGTGCCACCTCTACCTTCCATACCACTTCCAACTCGCCTCATTTAGGTGTAGTGGTTGATTTTCGATGATACAAAATGCGATGAAATTGTGAATTTATTGCTCACGTCTCCAAGCCAGCAAAAGTTATCGTCGACTACTCCTCCAACAGCTCAAACGATGTAATCCTGACTAGAATCTACTGAGGCAAAAGGTTGGCCAACTCATCCCATCTCCAACCGGCTTCCGTTGCCCAATAGTTGCACACTTGCTTCTCCAGTTCAGCCGTCAACACATATTGGGTGGAAAATACTAGCAACGGCGAGTAGTCTCGCTAGAAGCGGGTGTCCTTACCATCGTCAATTGCCATGCCAACGCTGCGCCGAAGGAACAAGACCATCTCAGTGATGCCGCACCTCACGTTAGAAGGACTGATATGTGCCACCACTGCAAGGGAGTGGAGGAGCTCCCTCCTGTGGCAATATTTATTCCATAAAACCCTAGCCCATGTTGCCTCCAGATCTGTTAAAAAACACCATCCTAGCTTGAGTAGCAGACAGTGTTATAAGGAGCACATAGGCCAAAGCCCAAGCCCGCCAGCCCTCATTTGGCCGCGTAACCACATTCCACGTGATTAGGTGTATGCGCTGCTCTTGCCCTATGCCTTCCCACAAAAACACCGAATTTTCCTATCAGGCTTATCACAAGTCGATCTGGGTAGTTTTTCCGTCTGCATTGTATAAGTCGAGATTGCATTATTGTGAATTGAATTAACTTGACCCGTCCTGCTAATGATAGACACTTATTATTCCAACCGGCAAGTCATTTATTGACTCTATTAGCAACTCCTTGGTACGTTACCCTAGTTACTCTCCCATGCAATGTGGGTACCCCTAAGTATCTCCCCAAGTCCTCCGTAGCTGGCATTTGTAACTCCCCATAAATAATTTCTACAAATTGAGGACTAACATTGCCTGAAAAATAGACACTTGACTTTGCATTGCTTATCTTTTGCCCTGAGGCTGTGCAACCTATTCAGACATGTCTTAATTACACTAGCTTGTTCAACCGATGCTAGTGCAAAGGGTACTATATCATCCATGAAGAATAAACTTGAAAATTTTGACCCACGTTTGCTTTTCGGGAAGGGTGCGCAATTACCATTTTGAACCTCTAACTCAATTAATTGAGCTAATTTTCCACGCATACCACAAATAAATACCGGGATAAAGGATTTCTCTATCTGACTTCCTTGAAGACCTAAAATTTCATTGTGGGTTCGCCATTCCACAAAATATTAAGCGAACAAGACGAAACACATAGCATGATCACTTCAACAAGTAACCGAATAAAACACATCTCCATTAATGTGTCTCACAAGAAAGCCCACTTCAATATACACATCTCCATTAACGTGTCTCACAAGAAAGCCCACTTCAATATATCGTAAGCCTTATCCGGGTTAATTTTGATGGCCATCTATCCCTTCAAGAATCGCTTCTTTCACATGGACTGCATGACTTCCTGCATGATGACAATGTTGTTATTGATTTGCCCATTCGACACAAAACTGGACTGTAATGGCAAAAATAGCTTAGGTAGGGCATTCTTCAATCTCTGAACTACACACTTGAAAATAATTTTAGACACTTCATTGCACAGTCCAATAGGTCGAAACTGTGTGACCCTCTCCGGATTAGTCACCTTCGGTATAATAGAGTTGGACATATCCTTGAGATCTGCAGGAATAGATCCTACATTCAGGACCCCTAGAATTGTATTGCACACAAAATTTCCCACTGTAGAACAGTAATTTTGAAAAAGTTAAGCATGAAATCCATCTGTGCCTGGTGCCTTAAGAGGAGACATGGACTTCAACGCATCCCAAACATCCTTCGACGTGAAAGGTTTCTCCAGCTCACGTACTAGGTTTGATTCTAGGTGGGGAAACAACCCCCAGCCTTCTTCCCCATCACCATCATCCGACAGAGCTGTGTATATTTCTACAACGAAGTCCTAAACCATAAATTTTACTGCATCCGGTTCTGAGACCCATTGTTTGTCTAGTTCTTATAGGACTTTAATACGATTAAATCTCCTCCTGATCACTGTGCTAGTGTGAAAATAGCGCATACTCCTATCTCTATCCTGTATCGTATCCATTCTAGCTTTATGTAACACCTCAATATGATCCAACACTATTCTTAACTCCTTCTTTAATTGCCTCTCTAGTTTGAGTAAATAATGTATATTTCCTCCATTAAGGTGGATTTGTATGCCTTGTAGCCGAGCCTAGATCTTCCTCTTACGTTTGGACAAATTTTCGAATGCCTCTTTATTCCAGGTATTCAACTCCACAGCTAAAGATTCTAGTGCTGCCACAACTGGCAGGTCAGCTTTCTAGTGTCCTTCCACCTCTGCATCAAACAATTCATGCGAGATCCATGCAACTTGAAACCGGACAGACCCCTTAAGATGTGGCAAGAAACCTCTAGTCCCAATTAGCAATGGTAGATTATCCGAATAACCTTGTACTAAATGCTGCACCGCTTCTTCCTGGAAGTGCGTTCTCCATCGTATATTACCAAGAGCCCTATCCAATCTCGTACATTTCCTGGTGGTAGAACTATTTCCCCTCATCCAGGTGAATTTAGATCCTGAGAACCCTAGATCAATCAAACTATTATTTTCTGTCCGGTGCTTGAATGTATCACATTGCCTCAGCATTTCAATTCCTCCATGATTACGCTCATCAAGATTGATAATATCATTAAAATCCCTTGCCAGTAACCATGGATGTTGGACTATTGCTGCAAACTGTTGCACATCTTCCCAGAACCTCTCCATATCTTGCTGGTGTGGGCTAGCATAAACTGCTAAAAAAAGTCAGGGTTCAGCGTGCCCTTTCTTCACCTAAGCCGTGATAAACTGGTCATGAGTCTGAACAATATCAACCTCTACATCCTGTGAATTCCAGAGCAACCAGATCCCACCCTGGAAGCCTTATGCCTCAACTCGGTGCCACTGGTCAAACCCACTTCGATGGCACACCTCGTTTGCTCTTTCCCAACCGATACGAGTTTCAAGTAGAGCCATAATTTGTGGCCTATGGAGTCGTAAATACTAACTGAGCTCATTCATAAAATGTCTATTTCCCGCACCATGTACATTCCATGTTATGATTTGAACTTCCAGCAACCCTTCTCCTCTTCGAGTAGCGTTACCATTATTCATCATTCTTAAATCCATAAACACCGGAAGTGAACAAGCAACCCCAATCAGGTCAATTGCCCATGTGCAAGTTCGTCCGGTTGTCTCCTCAGGGACAGTCTATACCCGTGAATACTCTTATTCCAAGCCCAGACACTGCTACTCCAGCCGCCTCCATAACTCGAGTTTGCCTAGAAGGAACCAAACCATGATCCCAGCCAGATTGCTCCATGTTGGTGGGGGCGTCACTACTCTATTAAGTAACCGAGGTTGGGTACCTCCTCCCTGACCCTGAGGACCTATCTGTCGTCTCACACCGATTTCCAGTGCAGGTTTTAGCCTTCTTGGTTAGCTAGTTTTTTGGGAAGTTCTCCTCTCCTCATTCCCAGGAGGACGGGTTCCCAGCTTGGAACCTCTTTGTGTTCTTCCTGTTTTGGGAGAAATTGACTTTGGCAATTAAGGTTGGTCTTGTGCTGCATGGGGCACTACAGGCCCCTGTTCATTAGTCCTTTCCTTAGGAGAGTTCTCCTTATCTCGTGCAACCTGCTCATCCTCCTGAGCCCCAAGGGCTTCCTGCATCTCAACTTCTCGTGCAGCTTGGTCAACTTCTTCTAGCTCTGGGATGACATCATCCATAGCATGGTGATTTTCTATATCTTCTTCTTGGAGCACATGGAATCTAGATCCTGTCTAAGGCTCCTCCTGGTAACTATTCCTTCTACCCAACTCTTCCGCACTTGCATTAAAACAGCCACCGTCTCCGGCTAAGTTCCGATCCATACCTATTATTGCATGGCACGCCCGTCAAACCCCAGCCGTTGACTTGGTAGACTTCCTTCTAGGATTGCGTACAATCATCAAGTTTCCATATGTGGCTTGTTTTTTCGGCGATTCTGCCTCGCCAAACTTTGAACTATTTTGTTGTTCCCCCAGGCTCCCCATCTTGCATAGGCGCCTTAAGCAAACAATTTTCCTATGTTTGTCCTTGCTTCCTGCAATTGAAGCAAATCATGGGAAGACCCTCATATTGGATTCTCCAAATATGACCATTCAGTCTAAACTTCCACAGTATGAGTTTTGTGAGATCCACTTCCACGCACATTCTAGTGAATTACCCTTTCTCAACATTAGCTGTGGTGTTGTCCAACTTGATTACTCTTTCTATCTCATTTCCAATTTTGTTCCAAAGGAAGTGCTTGTTAAAATACTCAACCCTTAGTTTCGGGATCCGAACCTAGGCCATGAGTCTCGTAATTTGATCCTCCTCTGGGACGAAATTTGGCTGGCACTCCCGAATGAGTAAGTAATTATCTCCAATCATTGTAGGATCATCCATGAGAACATGTTCATAGTTCTCTCTGTTCATAAACCATGTCACATAATAAGCGTGTCCAATATCAATAAGGGACAAATCTCCTCAAAGCGTCCATTTTGTTCGTAGCCTATTTTTCAATTGCATATAGGTCACCCCTTTGTTAAAGAGCTTCACAATTACAACATCCCTCCAAGGTTCCCTAAGCATCATTTTTTTCTTGAGCAGTTAAAAGAACCGTCGGACATGTTTTTTTCTTGAGCAGTTGAAAGAACCGTCGGACATGTTGGCTCTTCAACCTCAGGAGCCTCATCATCTTCAGATGCATTGTCGGAATTGCCAATGCTCCAAATCGGATTATCACTCATCTCAAAGTGTAGGTTAGGATTATTCTGTTGGAGCATGTCCAGATAAGACATCCCGTTCTCACCATTGGACTCCCGTGGTTCTCTCGCCCTCCCCTGCTATGAATATGGTACTCTAGAAGATCCCAAATCCATCTCCTCCTCACTCTCACATACTTTCGGTTCGGCCAGTGCCCCATCTCGCTCTGAAGGCTTCATCTTCTTTGTGGAGTGATTGACTTGGTCGACTCCCTCAATCATGGCCTCCACCATGTTCTCGCCACTGTTCATCACGACCCCTCTTGCGGTGGTCCATAAGCTGCCATTGTCGCACGCTCTAGTGCCCCTTGAAACCCTATCTTTTCATGTTGCAATCTAAAACATTTTAGGAAGCATAATGTATCTATGGGTATTATTTCACTTTGTGAGCAAAAACTGTAAATCTTACATTATGAGAAGCAAAACTTATGAATCAAAATATTGACTCATAGACTAATGTAAAAGAAATTGACTCACTTATGAGTCAAACCTTTGGCTCATAATGCTCTAAAACAAATATTTGAAGACGGAGGCAAGAACAGCTCCCTAGAAAGGCCTGCCGCGCTGCCACGATTAGCGAAAAGGCTTCTGCAACTTGGCTTTTCAAATTAAGGCAATTGATTCTAGTATTAATTCCCAGTAACTCTCCTTTCCTGGTCATCAGTTTTGCGTTTTTTCTCTCAAAAGAATTCTAAACAAACAAAACCCTTGAAAAAATTTCTGTATTCCCTAAATTTTCTCTCTCCTGTCCTGGGCCTCTGGTCGTACCCTGTACCCACTCTGTTTCTCCCGCCTTTGCACGTTGGTTGTCTGTAAGAAGGTAATTTCATCTTGAACTCTTTTGTTCAATGCAGCTTTTTGGCTACTTTTTACATAAAGAAACCTAATTTAGAAACCCTTTTTGTTGTACCCCAAAACCCTCTTTCTGAAATTCGATTTTTGTGCTTAAATTTTGTTTTGGGTTCTTAGGGACTACTCACAATATGGTGGAATTTTAAAAAGATAAGAGTCTTTCTGCATGTAATGGGAGCTAACTGCGTGATTCATGAGTCTGCACTTGTTAATTTTCTGTTGCATGTAACAAGAAACTCAGGCTGAAATTTTTGTTGATGTCATTCCCAGATTTCTATGGTCTCCATTTAATAAGTATCCATTTTTAGTAGCATAGGGAAGGAGAGGGTTCAAGAAAAGCAATGGGTGATCAAGTGCCTAGGGACATCACAGCTGTTGGTGGTAATTAAAAAAAGAAAAAGAGTAGGGAGATTCTTGGTTATTTCTATGAACTTATAGCTTTTGTTTGAACTTAAAATTTATTTTTATTTATTTTCCCTTTAGGATTTGGCTTTTAGTGGTATATCATTTTTGTGGTCGTAAGAATAATAATGCTGAAGTTTGACTGCCACTATGACTGAATGTCTGAATCACTGCTGATCGTTTGATAATTGTCATTGTTGTGTACTGGAAAAATGGTACATTGTCTACATATGATCACTGGAAGACTTTATGTTGCTTTTATGAAAAACTGATCGTGGACAACTAGTCTACATATGATGGTTTAATGTGACTTTCCTCCTTTTCTGGGTTGGGTTCTGGTTCTTTTTTTTGGGGGGGGGGGGGTGAATTGAAAATTTACTGATGACGGTAAAGCCTTGTGTATAATTGGGTATTTGAGATGATGAGTCTGCTATCATTATCATCAATTCAATGCTATCATTATCGTTGCCCGTCATATTATGTTTAATTTTATTTTGTGCTATGCTATTCTTATTTATACTCAATTCATCTTCAGTCAAGTTTTTGTTGGATCCACCACTACTTTGACACCATGTTTGGTAAGAGCAAACTGTGCTGAAAATTCAGGAGCAGCATATTTTCCTCGAGAATAACTGCTGTTGTTGAAGGTGCAAATTAAAGATGGGAGGAAGCAGCCTGAAAAGGAAAAGAGGAAGTAATCCAATCTTGCATGGAGCTATTCATGACATTGAAGATGGTCAAATAGATGAAGCCTATGCAAAATATTTGCATAATCTAGAAGGTTCATGGGAACCTGATTTTGCAGAGGACAATGAGGATGATCCGACATATATGTTGTTTTTGAAAAACTTGAAGGCATGTGGGAATGCATATATGCTTGATGTGTCAAGGAAGCATGGTGTGTCCTTTCCCATTAGGTATGAAGTTGAGAATGACCCTTCTGTTGAGCTTGATCAGAAGACCGCAAGATCTTATGGGCGTGCTTTAATTCGGGAAATAGCAAGCTTAGATGTAGATGATGATGTGCAATCAGGTCAGGAAAATTCAGCTTCTCTGAATGGTAATGCTCAGAGGGATACTTTAACCAAGAAAAGGAGAAGGCCGACTTTGAATCATGAACTGAACTTGGGTCTTAAGAACTCTGGTCTGGTGACGCAAAGTGTTCTGAGGCGTAGTCCGAGAATTGTAGAGAATTCTTCAAATTCACGGAAGGTTGAAGTAAGGCTCGATGTGAATAGTGATTTGCTATCACATTCAAAGCATTTAGGTTTCAAGAAGGAAGATACGCGGAGTCATAGTTTAGTTAGAAAGTGGAGGAGCTCGCCTGCTGATTGTCAACTGAATTCAAGTCTTGGAAACTCTAGTTTTGGGAAGGAAAATACATTGAGGCACATTGCCAGAGGTGCGCAGAATTCTTTGGATGCACCTAAGAAACAATCCTCTCGTAAACTACATCAGGAGGTTGGCTATCACCGTTCGTCAGAACAGGGCCGCATGTCTAATTTTAAAGCTGATGTTATTGTTGATGAGTCATATAGAAATTTTATTTCTAGTCTTAAAGTTGTTGGGGACTCTGTTTTCTATGAATATGGAGATGGCAAACGAGTATATTATGAGGGCAATGATCAGCAAAGATCAAGCAATGTTGAAATTGAACCGCGGGACATTCCTTCTGCTCCACTAAGTATGACACCAAGACCACGAACTCCTCCTCCAAGACGACCAACTCCTCCTCCCCCAAGACTATTAACTCCATCTCCCAGAGCACAAACTGCCAAAGAAGATAGTCATAGGTTGAGGACATCTGTAAGTGCCTTCTCTAGCTTTCTTAAATTTTGTTTGCTTAAGATGTTGCTGAATCTCTACTTTTAGATCTAGTTTCCTTCTCCTTGAGTTCTTTATTCTAATTCAGACAAAGGAGGTCACAAAGAATTTGAAAGCCTTCCCTAGTAGTGATTCTTCGTTTTGGAAAGCCATAGAGAAAGATCTAAGAAGGCCCTTTGACCAAAAGGAGTACGAAGACCTTTTGGAGAAAGTAAATGCTCGGAAGCCCATATCTGTTCACAAAGAGACACGTCGCGGGGGCTACAAAACGGAGTTTCTCTCCAAGATGGGCAAATCTTACCTGGATTCATTTCCTGGTTAGTGTAATTGGCATGGTTGATTGGCCTGCCTCTTTTCAGTTTTCACTGCCCTCTGAATATTTATTAAATTTGTTCTTTAAGAAGGTAGTACGTCCTTGTTCATGTTTTCATTTGGTTCATAAAGAGGTTCTTTTTCATTTCTGTTTTCTTCATTATTGACTTTTAGTAACAGTGGGTAATGAATGTTTAGTTAGTATATTGATGCGTGGCTTCCTGTAATCTTCTATGAAAGAACTGGCTGGAATTAATTTTTGCTGGATGCTGAAGCATGAATGACATGAGACTGCCAAGCTATGTTGGCTTCATGCCCACCTGCTAGCCTTGGCACCCTGCCCATGATCTGCTGGGGGAAAAAGGTTTTTGTTTTTTTGGGGGGGGGGGGGTTTGAAGGAAAATGAGATAAGCTCTGGAAATCCGGAGCTCCTGTCTATGGTTTCTTCTCATAAGCAGCCATCAGAGTATTCATTTCTCTTTTGCCTTTCTGAATGCGAAGTTGTATGTTTGTGGACTTGCTGATTGCTGCCAATGGTCTCACCTGGCTTTATTTAGGTGTGCTACCTATTCTAGTAATGCTGTTCAACAACAAATATTTCTTTGCTTTCATGCTACTATAATATGTTTTATGTTGCCTTCTCTTTAGCAAAACTCTTATTGTCATCTCCAATTCTTCTGCGTATTTTGATGTCTCAGATCTGAACCATGAAATTGAGAAGGCTAAGTCTGACTCCTTCAAGGTTGTGAATCTTCTACGAGGTTTCTTCTTCTACTTGAAGGTAGCCATCTCATCTTGTTGCACATAGTTGTCTAAAGTTTAACTAGTTCTTCAAATCTCAGTAATCAGATCATTCATTTGCCAATTATCTAGATCACCTCGCTGTACTCCTTGTTTGAGGGTCTGCAAGGATGAAAACTTTCAATGATGCTTCGCAAAGCAAGTTACTCATGACTAAATTCCAACCTTGAAAGTTCCATGAAATTGTATAATATTCTCATTTGAATTTCATGGTGCATTTCTAAATCTTTATCTTCCTGGATTAAAAGTTTGTCTTCTAAATTTTTGTCTTCCTGGATTAAAATTAGTAATTTCCCTTCTTCTTTGGTTTTGTTTATCAAGTTCTCCAGTATCTTAATAACAGTGGCAAGATCACAACTCACAACTTTCTTGTTGATTTGTGGTCCCTTAAGAGCCAGATCATGGGATCATATCCGTGATGTCTCCCACTCAATTACTGGTATATGTGAAATAGTTCTAGTATTCTTCGAGGATATGTTCTGCATCTACTTTTCATGTTCCTGGAAAAGTCTATATTGGGCAATTTTTTCAGCGGTAGGTTGTAGCGTATTATGGCACGGGTTTCTTAAAACTGTCCTGTGCTTCTTTTGTTTTGTAATAGTAGGCAACCAATACCTTTTTAATCTATTGTCACAATTCAAAAAAAAACAAAAAACCTCTTTGTACTTCTATTGCAAGGAGGTCATGTACATTTCTAGGGTAAGTTTTCCGGCCTTTCAACTACATTGCCAAGCCATAGTTGAAATGGTATCGATATTGATAGAGTTGAAGTTAAACCCTTGTTTGATTGGCAATTGGCATAGAATGAAAACTCCCATCTTTAATTATGAGTTGTCTCCTTCGCAATGTTGATTTGGAGGTCTTTCAGATCCCATTTTCATCATTGAACAAACCCCTCCTCCTCCCAAGCGGAAAAAGCTAGTGAATTTTCAGAGTTTTGAAAAGGCAAAAGCACATGTTATCCAATGGGTTGAGTAGATCCTGGTGTGTGGGGAGAAAGTTCTTTAGATCCTTATCCTGTGCCCATGGATTTAGCATGAAAGGAAATCAAGGATCTCCAAAGGAGCTCAGCAGAATGTAATGCTGGTTATGGAGTGAAACTCTGCAGCTATTGAGTGTAATTTATTGGGTAAGAATGGGTCTTAAAATCCAAGCCTGAGCAACCATGGAGACTGGGGGTGTGGTTTTGAAAATCCATTGTGATCTAATTTGTCAATTGAGGAGGGTGGGGCATTGGACTCCGCATAATGGGAAGGGATAGAGGACAAGAAAAGTGGTTGGGCTCATAGACGATTGGTAAAATTTCCTCCCAGTGAGAGAGCATTAGAAGGGCCTTGGTGATTGCTAAGGACGGGGGATGGGGAGCGTATCTATCATTGGACCATGCTGCACTGGTTGTGAACTTGACAGGAGAGAAATCAAGGGAGTTGTAATGGAGATTGGATGTTTTTGGTGATATTTCACGTCAAAATTTTTGATACGAGTAGAGTAGCTCACCTCTTAGCAAGGCAGGTTTATATTTCACGTCTGACAGCGACTAGTTTGTTCTATAGGCATTTTTTTTCCACATCATTTTCAGGTGGTATAAATCATTTTCTTTACTACATAATCCATTGAAACAAAAAAGGATCTGGTGAGGTACTCATCGAGCAGCCCATGGGAATAGCAGGAATGATGAAAGGCCCTTTTGTGTGATGAAGTAGTTCGTTCTATATTTTTATATTTCTGTCTTCTTTTCATTTTTTGTTTATTTATTATTATTTTTCATAATATATATCTTATTATAATATAAATAATGTATATTCTATTGTGATTGTGTTGGGAATTTTTTTATTGAATATGTAGAATTTATCTAACTGATTTGCTGTTTATATAAAGTAATTTGTGCCTAGAAGTGGCTGTGGTGAGTGGTGACTGAAAATTGAGCTGTTTCAGACTATTAAAAAAGAAAAAAGAAAGAAGTGACCAGTATCCATAACACTGGATTGTTACTGAGACAACTAAATAAGGCAACAATTTTGAACCAAACTCAAATTCACCCAATACAAATGGAACCAACCTTGGGTTGTCTTACATAATATTGATTGCATTTTCTTGATCAGCTTGTTAGGCAAAATTGACAGCAACCTGAAATCATCTAACAAGAATCCAATCTTACCCGAATATCCTATCCACCTTTTCTTAGCCAATTTGAAGTTTAGTTGACATGACCCTGACCTCAAAATAGGCCATTTGCCATGTCCGTTAAAAGAGGGTCATCAAGAGTAAGCTTGGGCTTGTGGTGTTTTTTTGACACAATTCACTTTTGAACATTGTGCTATCTCAGCAGTTTTTCGCCTTCTGACTTCTCTCCCCCCCCCCCCCCCCCTCAAAATTGCTTCAGAACCTTCCCCATGGAGTTCCTAAGCCTTGGAAGAATGAATATTGCAAGACAATTATGCCAGGAACAAGATGTTCTTGAACATTTTACGATGGCCTCACTTGTGTTTTGTGCCCAGAATGTTCATGTTTCACAAAAGTATTTTGAGGAACCCCCCATCAAGTCTGGTTGCTGCCGCAGTGTAACCGGAACAAAGCAGGGCAACAAGAAAGCAGAGAGAGGGGGTGTCGCAATGTGAAATATGAACCATAAAATGGCCAAGCAAAATTTTTGGAGCTATGGGTATAAATTTTTGTATGGGATATACCCAATTAGATGCTTACATTACCTGTGAAGTTATATTTGGATCATTACTAAGTATATTACTGTACATCCTGAAACTCACTGCTGCTGAATTTCATGCGGGGTTTCCCCATGCTGAAGTTGAGCACTCTTGCATTCATGTTGTATTTGATCTCACCATCGTACAACAGCTTTCTGATGTAATGTTCAATGTCTGAGCTGATGAGCCGCAATGTGTATTCTGTCAGTGGTGCGCCCTGTTTCAAATTTACAGATCCATTGTCAAATTTACACCACTTTTGTTCATTTCTGAATAGGGTCTGGGAACAGGCGAACAGCAATAAAAACCAGTTGCATTCCCTCCCCCCCCCCCCCCCCTTTTTCCGCTCATTTTTTAACACTCTCACTTTAATATTGAGGGTGTGGGCCGTGTAGCAAAGATAGATAATATTGCAGGTAAACAACGTTTGCATACTGCAGGCTTCTAGCATGAGGTCTAGCAGACTGGTGGCATACCTGAAACTTCATTGAGGAAATTTTTAACCAACCCCCCCCCCCCCCCCTCCTTCGAGTAATTGCCTGATCTGAATGACGCAAAACTGGACCCAAACTAATGCAACTCATCATAGACTCAAGCTCAAATGGATCCAGCTACATAACCCAAACCTATACAATCTACAATTTGCTTTACTTAGTGAGTTCATCGGACCGCAAACAATGGATGAATATGATTTAAAACCAAAAATGGCTTATCAAAACCTGATTTGACTTGAATTGTATTAATTAATTTTGATCCAATTTGAAGATTATTACTTGCCGTGACTTATTTGACCAATCTACCTAAAAGGTTTAAGATTTGAGCTTTATATGTATGTAGTTTTCCGATTGATTGAGATCTCTAAAGTTGCAAAGATTAGACATGCCCAAGGAAGAACAAAAAACCATCATCACTGAACCGGACGTACGTTACCTCATAGTGATCAACAAGCTCCTGAAAATAAGCATAAACCTTGTTACAAGTGTCATCAGTCCACA
This sequence comes from Selenicereus undatus, assembly GCA_017589665.1. Classification (NCBI taxonomy): domain Eukaryota; kingdom Viridiplantae; phylum Streptophyta; class Magnoliopsida; order Caryophyllales; family Cactaceae; genus Selenicereus; species Selenicereus undatus. The sequence goes on along the minus strand of JACYFF010031954.1, from coordinate 14,385,573 downwards.
CAAATTCATCGATAGGATCAAGAATAAGGGTGAGTTTATCTGTCTGGGTCTGATCCATGTCACATGTTTCAGGGTCAATATATGCAGCATAAATCCTGACATGTCTAGTCAAACTACTTAGCCACTGTCCTCCATACTCTCTGCTCATATTCCTGCTCCTCACATTCACTTGGGGTTCTACTGGTCTTAGTACTGTCTTCTTTGCCTGGTTCTCCTGCTGCTATTGTTGTTGATTCAGTTGCCGTTTTCAGCTTCGATTTGTGATTCCTGCACCTCTGCTTCTTGCTGCTGGGCTGTGATTCTGAAACTGAGGTGCCTCCTGAAGGGTGAGGGTGCGGGTGCGGGTGCGGGTGATACCTTGGCGTTGATGTTGAAGGAGATTATGAGGGGTTTTGATGAAGATATGTATGATGATGAAGCTGCTGCTAATAATGATGCCATGGTGGGGTTTCTGGGTTTGGGTTGGTTATGCACTGGCTTTATTCTGGACATTGAGTTCTTGCTTTGCTTGATGATCTGTGAGTTTGTGATGGCCATGGTTTTGAGGACAATTCATTTCGGTCCTCTGTCTTCTGGATAAGATGCTACAAGTTTCGGTCTAGTTTTGTTTCTTTTATTTTCTTTTTTTGGAGGGGGGGGGGGGGGGGGGGGGGTGTGTAGACATTGGGGGTTAGCAGAGTTCCAAAATATTGGTCATATTTAACAAACAACTGTTAGCGGTTTGTATTAGCTATTAATTATTTAAATCAACTATTTGAGTAAGTTATTTTTGTTAATTATTTCTAGAAAAAGTGTTTGATAAAATTAGTTGTTTCTAAAAAATGTTTGCTATAATTCCGTTTATGCTCATATATCAAATTCACCATATAATTGAACATGATTCTTAATTTATGCTTAATTAAATTTTCTTTTCAATAATTTATTTATTTTCCTCTTTAAAATGTATTAAATTTTATAGGACATTTGAAATATTTATTATGTAAAATTTATTAGTTTCAATAATAGATAAATTTACCGAACACATTAGTTTCAACCGCTAGTCTAAACAACTATTGACTAACAACTAAATTAGAAATGCTATCCGCTATCTAAATAACTATTCGCCACCTGAACCGCTATCCACTACCTAAACAACTAATTTTGCCGAACAGGACTTTAATGTCAAAATAGTTTATAACGACACTTCCCAATTTAAAAAGAGAATTACTAATCCTTGAAAATCTTTCTATTTATTTACAACAGTGCAGAAATCCTATCTGCACATACAACACCAAAAACAAAAATAAAAAAAGCAATGTTTGTTGGAGTAAAACTTTAGTGCATTATTGTTGAATCACAATTTCTTTTTCCCCTTTCTCTTCTTGCAATCGGTTTAACAACACAAATGAGCCATGTCATGAGCCATGTCATCAAAGCAATGTGATAAGAGGGGGCATTGAACAGGGTCAAAGGGCAATTACTTTTATTTTTAGAATATATAAGGGTATTTCCTATCATTAAACAAAGGTTTGAGGTTATATTATTTTTCGGACTAGGGGATAGCAAGGATCGTGAGTAGTAGTATTAGATTCAAATGTTACTTCTTTTGTTTCTGGGGGCCTGTGTGCAAATATGACTTGGTTATACATGCAAAAAGGTGACAGTGGTTGTTGTGATATTATAACTACAGTTGGAGTAACATGACTCGATATGATAATATGAGTAGATCATGTTTAAAGTTAGTGAGAGAAATATGAACTTGGCACAAATCAAATAGATTTCTACCTGAAGTCGACACAATTTGACTTTTTAGTAAATTTGTGTTATTTTTAAGGTTGACACAAAATTGACTCGTTTATTAAATAAGTCGACTCGAACCGACTCGTTTTTAAATTAATTACAACCAACATATAAATGAGTAATCTCACCCATATATGATATATGTATTCAATTCTATTAAATCTCCACCATAGATTTTTTTCATGTACTTGAATTTAAAATTTTACTTCTAATTTTTTTTTTTAAATATAGATCTCCAAGATATGTATGTTCATATTAAATCCCATCACCATACGCACACAGTAAATATGAAGCGTATTCATTTAGTAAATATTCTTTAAAATTTACACCAAAACAAAGTCTAATGTGGGAATGAAAATTTTTAATAGAGAATTTTTTATTGTTCTGGGGCCATAATTGATAAAGTTTAATTGCAAATTTAATTAAGATATAGTCATATAAAAAAATTTAGAAGCTGCCATAAATTGAAGCTAAATCTCAAAATGCGTTTTCTTTTGGTCTGATAAGAAAACGTGCGCCAGTTTCTTGTCAGCCGTCTTAGCTCAGTGGTAGAGCGCGTGGCTTTTAACCACGTGGTCGTGGGTTCGATCCCCACAGACGGCGTTTTTGCACTCTTTTTGTGGTAGAACGTTTGATTCTTTGAAGTCACAACATTAGTGAAATTTTGTAATTATTCTCAATATTATTTCATCCAATTAAGATTCATTTTGATTAACTATTCTCAATATTATTTGATCCGATTAAGGATCCATCTTGATTAATTATGAAATCTAGTTTTTTTCTTTTTTTATTTTAAAAAAAAACCATATTCAGTCTGCAAAACGTATTAAAATAACTAACGCTTCCATTTTTATTTTTATTTTTTGGTTAGTCAGAAGCAAAAAATGACTTCCTTCCGAATGGAGCATGTTAGCTTTTGAGCTTCGTTTCCGCAGAACCACACTAAAATTATTGTGCAGAAGCACTTTAACAAATGAAGAAAATTTTGAAGGGGGAAGGGGGCGGGGGAGATCGAGAGAAATCTAGTCAATCAATTGATTTCTATGTAACACCCTTTTCCAACTGATTTCTATTAACACTAATTTTCCTTTTTTCTTTCAAATTACAATTGTTAGCACTGTCATCTTACCCTGTAAACAAACACCTAACAGAAGAAAAAAGAAACAAAAGCAAAAACTCTTTACAAAAGGGCTACACAAAGGAAAATCATCATCTTCTTCCCTGCAGGCTCTCCATTGCAAGTACTGACTTAATGCCAATCCAAAATGCGCAGAGGCAATATGAGTTCCTCGAGATCATCCAACTCAGAGTTTACAACCTGATCATCAGGCAAAATGCTCATTGGCTCTGCAGTTGGATCATCGTTCTCCCCTAGCTCATCATCACTTACATCAAGGCTGATAAAATCTCCCAATTCTCCTCGATTTTCTTCAAGACCATTCTTCTGTGCAATGATCTTCTCAGTCATATCTATCTCCGACTCTGAAGTGGTTGTGAGTCCAGAACCAAAATAACGTCCTCCAGAATTCCTCTGTTCTTTCGACGTTTTCCTTTTCTTACCCTTTCCTTTCTTGGGATGGTACAGTTTGCATTTGGACCCCTGTGGACAGCTACCTGTGGCTTCAAATTCCGGGCAGATGTAGCTATGCTTCTTCAGGCACTGCAAATTTTGTAGACAGAGATTTGTTCCACTTGTTTTAACGCTCTAGAAAGCTTCTACTCAGGCAGACATACATGTGGCAGCTCACAAGTATGCATGGGAATTCAGGGAAAGAAATCGAGGAAATCATAGCATAGACAAGCAAAAATGAAGTTCATACTCAGACTCAAACCCAAACCAGAAACTAGGATGTTGACCTTGAAACTGACATACAGAATAACCACCACTAATAATAGTGACAATGACAACAGCAGCAACAACAACATGCTCTTAGGCTGAAATTACTACCATGAATGGCATTGAAAGGCTTTAGGTGACGGCAAAATCTGATTGTCTAACCCATTTGAACGTAAAGGGGAAAGTAATTCGCTTGAAACTGACATACGGTATAACCACTACTAATAATAGTAATAATGACTACAACAACAACATGCTCTTAGGCTGAAATGACTACCATGAATGGCCTTGAAAGGCTTTAAATGATGGCAAAATGTGATTGTCCAACCCATTAGAAAGTGACGGGGAAAGTAATTCGCATTTTACCTTTTTCTTTTTTGCTTTACTTTGATAAGAGCACAAGCCCGCACTTGAAGTGGGGCTTACTAAAAGTAAGGCTAGAATAGCTTTGTCTCCAATTTACAAAAACTTGATAGTCCAACTTCAAGAAATCAAGTGAAACTAATTCACTTCTACTACCTAGCTTTTCATTTAGGTTTGGTAATCTGTCGGGAAACCACCCCCCCCCCCCAACAAAAAAGAAAAAGAAAATAAGTGCTAGTCCAACACCAGAAACTCAAAACTGACTATGCCTAAGGGAGAGGGGGCCATTCCACAAGGCCACAAACTACTGCAAAGAGAAACTGCACAAGCGCTTGCACACATTTGAAACCTACGTTGATACGAACTGGAACAGCAGTATCAAGGCTGGAAGTGGAAGCTTAGGCTCCCAAAATCCTGATTCACCATGTGACGTAAAAGCTATGGATTCTTTCTTCTCAAGGTTGGGGGTGGAAGCCTTTGGCTCCTAAGAATGTGATTTTCATTATGTGATGTGAAGCTACTGATAACTTTCTTAAGATAAATGATCCACAAAGGAGCTTAACTTCAGAAGATATTAATGAGTTCCCTCATATTTCTATTTTGAATGAGGAATGAGCTCTCCTACTTCTATCCCACAAAATCATTCTAACTTTGACTGTGTATCCACACCACATATCTTGCTTAGAAAAGGTTTGACCTGACAATGAAGATTGGATTATAAAGCTAAAGTAGTTTATCGTTCAACTTCATAATGTTGTATAAATACCTCATTCCCCTCAGCACAATAGCCCCTCAGGAAGTTTTCACATACAGGGGCTTTTGGATTCACATTTACGTGTCTGTATGGACAATTCTCATTGGAGCATGAGCCTGTAAATAAAAAACATCAGTATTTTGCATCACTAATATGATGTTAAACGAGGCATGAAAGACAGAAAAACACCTTGCAAGAAAAATGAACAATCGGGCATCCTTTCAGGAATAACCTGCACACGAAAACAATAACCAAAATGCTTTTAAGCCAACTACAGCTAGAAAAGATATGGCACAACCCTGCACGAATCCCGTCATGAAACATTAAGTGATCAACCTTATGGGTCAATTTACAGCTTGGATCACCACATAAACCATTCAGGAACTTTGTGCACACAGCTATTTTAGATGGATCATGGATATATGGACATTTTCCTTCACCCTTGTTGCATTTGCCAAATCTAGTAAAAAACTGGCAAAACTTCCGTTTCTTGGCTGATCGCATCCTAGCTGTGTGCAAACTCCATCGAACCTTTTCACTAGCCAAAAGGCGAGTGCGTCTTTTTGGGTCTCTAACAAGCTTATTACCGTTGCCGATTCGAACATACCTGGCAAACAAACAAGTTTTCATCCAAGACCAGAACAGAAGTTCATCAGAGGGCAAGTAGGCAACATCACAATTTTATTTTGAGTTCCTTCAATACAGCATAATCATTAACAAGTGAGAACTATCTCATGAACTTTAAAGAAAAGGAATAAGTAAACATACTCATTACTCCCAATTAGTAGTCTCTTTGGCACATAAGTTTTTCTCGCACCATGTTCTGGCTTTGGAGCAACTGAGTTGGCTGATGCTTCGTCTATTAGAGGGTCATGGTCAGTTCCAATAACTGAATGAAGAAGAATTAAAAGTTGGCAAACAAGGGAGAAATTAGCAAGATAAGTTGAGCTGGAAAGCAGTGAAAGATTCGCCACAAAAATGTATGGTGGTCGTGTAAATTGGAAGGGGCACCATGCTTCGGAGACAAAAGAATCATCAGTGAAGTGCAGCAACAAATCTAACCTATCTGGAATGAGTTGCAGGTTCTTGGCCAAAATCAGTCTAAGAAATCTATGGCTCACTAATGAGTAGCATAAACAATGGGATTTTGTCATCATTCCCTGCCATATAATCCCCACGAGGACAAAGTAACTGAAGCATTACAAGGAAAAGAGAATAGAACCTGCAATTCTCTGAAGCGTCCTCCTTGAAGGATCCATACGGTATCGAAACAGACCGATACGAAATATTCGCTCTCCTGCCATATGAAAAATACTTCACTATGATATTGCAGTTACAGCAGCCAATGTTACAAAAAGGACCTTATTTAGAACATGAACGCAAATATTGCACTTTGCCCAAGATCTCCTCAAATAAACTGGACAATAATATACAATTGAAGCTCCTCAGTGTTGGTTTATCTGGATGCAGTTTCAGGCTATTATCAACCCATGAATAATAGTTACCTATACTGTGTCCCAAAAAAAACAATACCTGACGCACCAGCTTTTGGCCTTTCCCCAGAATCCACTTTAGCAATTGCCCGGGCAGCTTCCTGCAATGGTTTTCAAACAAACTAATGAAGTAAAACAGACTTGCAAATGAACCACACAAACTTTTATACTGGTAGATCCATATGCCACTCGAAAAGTGTAGGAAAATATCTCATCTCCGTGCACAGTACAATCAAACAATATTATGACTAACCTCATCAACCTTCTTTGAACGTTTTTCCATGGACTTCGACCATTTTAGACTATATCCAGCAAGACTTATCACCTTTGACCTTCTTAAAGAAAAACCACGTCCAGACCTCACATAGACGGCAGCCCTTTTTTTTGGAGAGAGCAATTTTCGACTAAAACAAAAGTAATATAAAATTTTAGGGAGATAATTGGATCAACAAATACACTAAAGTCTAGAGCATTAAAGAAAAGCATACGTTATCATCAATGACGAATTGCTAGAAAGGTTGGCTGAGCTTTGCCAGAAACTTCTCCAATATGTAGCTCGTTTCCAAGGCAGCAGGTGTGACAATATTTTCCCACATCTTAATGGATTAACAACTTTGCCAGAGGATTTCGGATCACCCAATTTCCAGACAAGTGAAACTTTTGGAGGCTTACCTGGATACAGGGGCAATGTAAGTCTACAGACTACAATCAAGCAATGCAAGTACATATAATAGCAACAAGAATTATCGCCTGACTGCATCTGGCAGTACCAAACGGGGACATGTAACACACAGCAGCGAAGCTGTCAACCCACTTATAGATAAAGAATGTTATCTATTACTATCATAAAGAATAACTATCAGAAATGACAAGGTTAGAAAGACCCCAAAACAACAGACATGATATCCTCATCAAGGAAGGCCTTCCAAAAACCTATAGAGGCAAGCCACCAAGCTAGAATCTTACCACTTCATAAGCTTCCCACCACCACCCCCCCACTCCCAATATTTTCTTTAAAATAATTTTTTTTTTATTGTTTTTCTCTTTTCTTCTTCTTTCTTGTCCCTCTTCTTCGCCGCTTCAGGTCAAGCAATGTTAGCTGTATTTAAGCTCCGTACAACACAAGGTTGACAAGCATCTTATTTTCTCAGCTAAAAAGAAAGATGATGTGAACACCACTTTATTTCATAATTGTGCAATTAAGGGAAAAACAGCATTATATACTCATATAAACTATAGAATCTAGAAGTATTTCACATAAGTGTGTGCCTTGTTTCTACAACGGGGAGTCTAATAAGCATCTCTTATTATCTTGCCCCTTTGTTTATATGTTCATATGCATCTGTTGGCTCCACTCCATAAACATTGGTCCCCCCCCCCCCGGGAAAAAAACTTGCAGACATTAGATAGTGAACACCACTCAGACGTTCACAAATAAGTTGCATTATTTACCGAAACCAGCTACCCCCCCTCCCCCCAAAAGTCCATGATCCATATGCATTTTCTAGAGTGCATCTTCACAGTATCATATTTTTAAGCAGAAAGTCAATAAAACCAAATAGCCTTAGACGCATTGACTTCCCATTTTCCTTTGCACAAGACATTTAATGGATGAGCAGCAACAGGGACGGTGTGTAATAATACCTTTATTAGACCGTCTTCTAGTAGAATTTCTGCCAGAGTAGAGATTGAGGGCCTTTTGTGGTTGTGAGTTGGAAATGTCATCAATTTTAGACAACATATGCTGGATATTACCTTCAGAAGAAGCTCTAATGAGTTGGTTTTTCCTTCTTTTATAGTAACCATTATCGGAAGATAAAGCCGGTGCCTTGTCCATCTTATGCACAGGTGGTTTAGAAGGATTTGAAGCTGCAATCAGCTGATTTGACTTGTGCCTTATATAAACTATGCTTTTTGAATCAGATGCTGGGAAATTTCCATCACTTAGTGTACCTGGATCCTCCAAACTTCTGTCCATGTCAGTTTCAGGGTTCCTAGAGGAACTTGCCGCAGTCTCAGAGGACTTCGCTGCCTCATTGTGAATTCCTTCATATTGGCCTACCGGTGGGGAAGATTGCCCAGTTTCATGGTCTGGTACCGTTCCAGTACAAGGCAAAGGAGGTGTTCTAGGCATTTCAACATGGGCGTTTTGCCCTCCTGTCATGAGACGATCAGGTACAACAGTAGAGTCAATCTCAAGAGAGCCTGTTGCCTTGGTAATATTATTGGCATCATTTGACTTTGACTGGTTCATGGGCGCACTGAAGACACCAGGACCCATGGTTGCAGCTCCTGAAGTTGGATTTCTCACGAGAATGTTACCTTTGCGGATGTAAGAAGTACTCTGCACTTCTATGGTTTTACCAATCGGTGGTCTTTGCGGAGGAACAGTGCCTAAACAAGGTTTCTTCACAGGCGTGTTTGACACTGGAAAGTTATCTGTCCGACGCCATGTTCGTGGCTTCACAGGGTATGTTGAAAGTGCTTTGCTAGGAGTGGCGACAGAAGAAGCACGGGAAGAGGGAAAATTAGCATCAGCATGAAGCACATTCCTTCTGATAGGCTGTCGGTTCACAGGATTTACCCTGGATGCTGAATTCATAACATTCTTCACAGATACTACATCTTTATGAGCAACTGATTGATCTGCTGCTGCTGCTGCTGAAATGCCAGGCTTTGAGTTCGTAGCATACTTTTTGACAAGTGAATTGGAGTGCAATGGCAAATAGCTCTTTGTGACTAAACTTTCACTTGATTTCTTAGCATCCGCCCCCAACTTTCCACCAGATGAAAAATTGAGTGCTGGAACAGTGTCTGAGTGCAAAGGGTGAATACGAAGAGAATCAGCTTCAGAAGAACCATCATTGGAGTGCGTACCCATGTCAAAGCCAGTAGTTGCTCCATCATGCGTAAATTCAGCATGCAACTGTGGACAATCAGACCCGATATCATTTACAACCATATTACCTCCAAATCTAATATCCGTAAACAGGGGTCCATGACCTGAATCCCCAGTACGGTCATCAGTAGTAGCTCTGTCATTAGTGCATTCATCATCCGTGTGGAGACAATCAGACCCAGACGGCAAGTTATCATTTGCAGCAATATTATGTTCACATACAACATCTGTACCCAGAGATCCATAGCTTGAATTCCCAATCTCGTCAACCTCCATGCAATGAATACCATCATTTTGATTATTTGTTGTCATTCTACCTTCAGATTTCAATGCAATCGACTTATCAATGGTTCCAACCGTTACTAAATTCACATCACCCTCCTGTTTGCATGACAAACAAGAAGACCATTTCTCAGCCACAGGGGCATTCTCATGGACAGATAAACACTGATCTCCATTACACAAATCAGCAGTTGAACTATCAGGAACGCTATGCCTTGTTCGCAGCCTGTCACTTGCTCTATCCACTACATTCTTATCCAGAAGTACAGTGTTGGACAGCTTGATCTCTTCTGCTGGTGGCGTTGAATTCTCAATAGAAATCCATGGAACCTCAGCCATGGATATCACAGAACAAGAAGGTGCAGGTATATCACAGTTCTGAGAAGCTGATGCATCAGAGAGAACTGATTCAAAAGGAAGGATTTTAATTTTCTTGCTATGAGGGGGAGGATATTCACTTGCATCTGAATTGAGACCGTGATTCGTGGAAGTTATGCTCTCTGGGCAGCTATTCTTCAGTCCCTTCCGAAGGGGAACACCTGATCCAGCACTGCAGCATGGTAAACCTAAAACTGTGGAACCAGGCTTCTCTATAGGAAGGTTTGAATTCATCATCGGATAGATTTTAGTCCCAGCAGTATCACATGGAGACGCCGATATTCCTGAATTTAAATATTGTAGCTCATACTGAGATTTTCTCTTCCTATTGAGTACAGGGCCAGAAGGATCTCCTTCCCCAGAAATCAAAGTCAAATCACCTTCCACAGATATAAAAGACTTTGAAGGCCCTTCTCTATCTGCACCACTGACAGACAAAGTGCCTTCATGCCGACATTGTTCTTCTTGAATGTCATTTGTAGCCTTGGGACCACGTATAGTAGTAGACTTTTCATAATCAACAGCAATGTCAACATGACTGAAAGTACCACCTGTTTTGTCACTGGATATATAAACTTTTGAGGATTTTAGCAAAAGCCTAGGATTCTCCCTTTCATTCTTGTTGCTATCATTAGCATCAAAATGCTCTTTCCCACATGATTGCTCAATAATACCATTTTCAGGTGAAGAGATGACTTTAGTTCTACAAGGCCTACCAATGCAAGATACATCAACCCCCTCTTGTACCTTGACAGGGGCAGTAAGAGGACTCAGGATAGAATTACTAACATCTAAAGTGTCATGCTTTTGCAAATCTTCAGAAACAATGTCAACATTATCCACATTGCATCCGATGAAAATAAAAGGTTCTGAAGATCCTTTCCCAGAATCATTATCAACCAACTCAGGAACCATGACCTGGCTCTCATGACTGTCACCTTCAATACTAGAGTGTAAAGTACATCTGTTTACAGATTTTGTTGCGTCTTCATCTGCATTTAATACTTTCTGCATGTCGTCCACACCTCTATTAACGTTTCGGGGAGTCTCCGATACACTGGGACCTAATGCTCCTGATGAATCAACAGTAGACTTTAATATGCCCTTCTTCCTCATTCTCTTACGAAAAGGTGCCTCAGAACAAGTACGACCTACAGCTTGAACAACAACAATAGGAGATCCATTGATGTACTTTTTTTCAGTATTTATGGTTGTACCATTCTCAGTAGACCCAACAACCTGATCACTGGAAGATGACTCCTTTCCTGTCTGCTTTATGCAGACATCAGACATAGAGCTGCCAGATGGATGATGAGCTAAACTGCTCCCATTAACAAGTTTAGCATTTGTCTTAGAAGGGGAACCAGATAGGCGGGAGAGAAGCCTGTTGGATTTTCTTTTCTTCCTAATACTTGGAGAAGATACATTACCAGGACCAGGATTTGAGTTATCATTATCTGAGATTTCACCTTTTGGAGATCCACTATGGGAACTACGTCCATTCAAACTACTAGACTCATTGGAAGGCAACTCTGTATTACTGCCACACACATCCACATTACTTGGAAGACCAACTCTCTTCAAAGCAGGGGAAATCCTAACCCTTTTCTTGGTATGTTTCTCTACCTTACTAGATACACAGGAATTACCTCCACAATTCCTGTTACCTTCTTCTTTTGAAGGACTCATACTGTCTATCCTAATATCCAAATCATTCGAAGAGGAATTTTCAGTAGGGTCCACCTCGGACTTTGAAGGTGCAGCCATGATTGCCTTGGCTACTAAAGAATTGGATTTAAAAGATACATCAAGCTCAACAGGGCTTCCATGTCTCTCTTCACTTAACCTATGACCTAAAACCTCTAAGGACTCTTTACCTTTGTGTGGACTAGGAGTTGTATCATTCCTGTTCCTAAGGTTACTATGTTTCAACGGCTGTATCCTAAGAAAAGCACTCTTCTTTCGCAAATTCTTCCTCGGAGTGCGACTACAGTCTTGCATCTCTTGTCTCTTCCCTCTCTCATAATATCTTCCTGAGTCTGACCCACGGCTCATCTCTTCCTCATAAAACTGTCGAAACCCATCATCTCTATTAATCCCTCTGTTCCGAAACTTAATTGGTGAACAAGACATTTCTCTTGAAGAAGCCTGAATATCATACCTAACATTGATATCTTCATCCATTATTATACCATCTCCGCTATCTTCGAGCAATAGCTCGTCAGCCATGGGCCCTGGTACACATTCAAGGCGGCCTGGATTCAAATCAAACTCCCGTGGCAGCATCTCCGGATGGTACTGATCATGAAAACGATGATCCTCCAATCTATCCCTCTCCAAATCATCCATAATTCTCCGATCATCCCTCCAGTCCCCCAATTCATCGGACCTCAATCGAAGACTCTCCAAATCATCCCCAAATCTATTAGGGCTATGTCTGAATTCATCAATTTGAATTTCCCTAAAGGGAGGGGACATACGATTGAAATCAACAGGCCGATCGAACCCACAACTAGAAATTGGGGGAGCAATCGAGGCAACAGCGGAAACCCTAGGTGGTGGCTCAGGCAAATAAAATCGGAGACGATCATCATCGCGATAATGATTATAATTATCATAAACGACCCCTTGATTGGGCGGAACCCTAGGAGAAGGGGGGAAATCAAAAGTACGCTCATGGTGGTGGATAGGAGGCGAATTAACAAAATTGACCTCGTGAACACGCCGCTGGAGACCATGCTGGCGGTGGTGGTGGGGGAGAGAAGGCGGAGGATGTTGAGGAGGAAGAGGAGGAGGAGGAGGAGCTTGCTGAATGATTTGAGGAGGCGGACGATACTGTGGTGTCGGCGGCGGTGGAAGTTGTGGTGGTGGGTGGTGGTAGGGAATGTGATGGTGGCGAGGCGGCGGAAGAGGAGGAGGAGGGGGATGGTGGTGGTGGTAGAGATTAGGGTCTCCGCCATGGAAGGGGCGAAGAGGGGGGTGGGAAAGGGGAGGCGGGCGAACCGGGAAGTACCTGGAATCCATGAGTTCGAGGTTGTGGTGGCGCTGCTGGTGGTGATGACGGTGGTGATTCATCGGAACGCGGCGGCGGAGGGGTGGCGCCCTCGCTTTCTGTCTCCTCGCGTGAAAGGGATGAGAGAGAGGAGCAAGTTTCTTGGTGCAAGTTTAGTCTTGAGTCTTGAGTCTTGGACCCCTTCTTTGGTTTTGGTATCCAAAACCGCAAAGCAGTGGTGGTTGGCACTTGGTAGCCACTCTTGCGGAAAACTATTGTATTATTGGATACGTGGCCACATATATTGGCCTATATCCGGGCAAGGGTACAGTCGTGGGCCTCGTGGCCAAGGCGCAATTGTAAGATAATCCAATACGTGTAGATTTTATTTAACAAACAGCTATTAACTGTTAATTATTTATTTTAATTATTAATTATTAATTGTATTTTGATTTAGCTATTTAAATCAGTTATTTGTTAAAAAGTTATTTGATAAAATTAGTTATTTTTGATAAAGTTATGAAACAAAAAAGCTTATTCTTCAAAAAACTCTTCTAAAACGCTCACGGAATTAAAATTTTCAAATTAACTTTTCGGACAAAAAAAGCTCTTCTAAAAAGCATTTTCACTAAATACCCAAATTAACTTTTTTACTTGATCAAACAGCAAAACCTGGTAAAAAAAAAGCTCTTTTTGACACAAAAACTCTTCAAAAAGTTATTTGCCAAACACCTCGCAATTTCAAAATTATACACAGCTAGCCTTTAAATCCATACTACGCACGGTTTGTTTTAAAATTTTAGCTAAAATATTTTTTAAAATATTATAATTAATCATATAATTTAATTTTTTAGAAATAATAATATTCACATATCTGTAATTTAATTATTTTTTTCATTAAAGTAGTTAAAAGAACTCTATTCATTATGATGAATATAAATCACGCATTGTTTAATTTTTGTTTTTAAATAAAATCTTAATAAATGTTTCAGACGACACATGTTATGACCGCAGCATTTAGACCTATATATATATATATATATATATATATATAGAGAGAGAGAGAGAGAGAGAGAGAGAGAGAGAGAGAGAGAGAGAGACAATATTCATTTTTACATTACTAGTATGGACCCGTACTATGCACAGAGTATTTAAATTTAAGATATATTTTTTAAAAAAAATAAATTAAAAATTTGAAAACCAATAACAAAGACTCTTATGGTTGTATATGTGTAGAAATTAATATTGTGTACTAATCAATATTTATCAAATTTATCCATATAGGAAGTCAAACGCTTATTATGTTTTAATTTAAGTTTTTCAACATTAAAGTTTCAGTTAACATTGAAGAATATATTTGTTTGCATTGAATTCGGATTATAAATGCCATATAGGAAATCAATATTTATCAAATTGTCTTTTTTTGAAAAAACAAAATACATTAATTATTGAAAATTGATTAAATATAGAATATGCTTGCTCATTTCAACACCAAAACATGTACAATATTGATGCTCATTTCAACAACAAAACATATAAAATATTGTTGCTCATTTCAACACCATACACTATTAGTAATTATGATTTGGAATAATACAATCTAAATTCCTACTATAAGTAAACTTCCATTACATAGCTACTACAATGTTGAGAAAGGAAATTAAAATATACCACATAACCCTTTCTCGATGCCTAAAAAAATAAACATGTGCTTTTGCACGGTGCCTAATAAAATAAACCTTTGAAAAATATTATTGAAAAGATAAGTTGACCATCACTTGAATAAACTTAGGATTTTCATGATTTTTTATCCATATAGTAATAGTCTTGTAGCATGCCATAAACATGATCGGAAATCAGAATTAGAACTTCCGAACAAATGACTAAACGGCAAACAATAAAACAACGAATGACAATTAATAATTTAATATCTCCAATCAATTAAACAAAAAAAGATATTTAGGTAGTTAGGGAAAGAAATTACTTTTTAAGTGCATCATTCAGTTCAGAAGTGACATCCTTGGCCTCTTAGAGTCTCGGCAACGGTCCAACCACCCTCAGATTTTCCGCGTCCATCCGGTCCACGATCAAACCGCCATCCACGTCATCGGCGAAATCCCAGTTGTCAACGCCCCAAGCCGCCGTCTGAATCGCCGGTTCCACCGTCAAACCATCAGCTTGCTCCAAGGAAGACGACACAACGTCGACCGAAGCCGGTCAAACCGCCTTTGACACCAAACTCGCTGGAAAATCAGGGGGATGAAAGTTAAATAGTAAATTTTAGATTAGGGATTGTACCTAAAGAGGAAGAAAATTGTGACAATTCTCCCTATTTCTTATCTCCGCCTTCTCTCTCATCTATCTGTCTCTCTTCCCCCCCCCCCCCCAAAAAACACATTCAATCTATAGAGAGGGTGATGTGGGAAGGTGTGGAAATGGGGGGGGGTATCAATTAGTGAATTTTTATGAATTTTAAAATTTAAAATCAAATTAACTTCTAACTGTTTTGAGTATTTTGACAGAACTAATGAGAAACTTGGATTGAGGGAGGAAAGTATTATTAGGTTACCATTCATTTTTACACTTATCTTATAAAGATGTATATATAATTCTTTTATTATCTGCAATAACGTTGTTAAGATTAACTTTTGCTTTTTATTAAAAACCTTACATCGCAAGGGCATTGACCACAATATTAATCAATGAAAGAGTAAGTATGTGGAGATAATTAGTTCAACCCTTATTAGCAAGTTTCATAGTAAATTAAACCTATCTTATTTCATGCTTTTCCGCAAACTGTAGACAAACAGAAATAGGGAAAATAAATAAATAAATTGAACAGCGAAAAACCAAAGGAGGACAGAGAAACAACTCTTCTATCATAGCCAGGT
The DNA here is from genome assembly GCA_017589665.1 of Selenicereus undatus. Lineage (NCBI taxonomy): Eukaryota > Viridiplantae > Streptophyta > Magnoliopsida > Caryophyllales > Cactaceae > Selenicereus > Selenicereus undatus. Next base: position 14,369,905 of record JACYFF010031954.1, on the reverse strand, counting down.
TTCGATCATGGGACCTGTGCGAGAAAAAAAAATAAAAATTGAAGAGCAAAAAAACAAATGAGGGCAAGGAAGCAACTCTTCTGTCAGAACCAAGTTTCGATCCTGGGACCTGTGAGACCTGTGAATTCTTATGAATTTTAAAATTTAAAATCAAATTAATTTTTAACTCTTTTAAAATTTAAAATAATGTGAATAAGTAAAAGGCTAGGATTCACTGTAGAGTTTAAATCCACTGTTGCTATTTGAAGAGCAAAAAAACAAAGGGCATGGAAGCAACTCTTCTGTCAGAGTCAGGTTTCGATCCTGAGACCTGTGAATTTTTATGAATTTTAAATTTTAAAATCAAATTAATTTCTAACTGCTTTAAAGTTTAAAATAATGTGAATAATTAAAAGGTCATGATTCACTGTCGAGTTTATATCTACGGTTGCTATCTATTGAAACTCCACAAATCACTCTTTATATCGTATTTGAGAATTCTTCAATTATAAATACTCTACCTATTTTAATATTTATTATATAAAGATAAAGATTTGTTGTATAAAGATAAAGATTACATAAATGAATATTCTTCTTCGATTTGTTTACGGTTACTCAGAAGGGGACGCCAAACGAGATGCAGGATGGGGTTATAATATCAGCGTGTGGATGTAACTTGCAAGGCTGCCCCCTTCAGGCCTTCAGGGCCACCCGGCCTCGTCCCCAAAAAAAACCAAAAAAAAGGTTGGTGTAAAAGGAAATTGGGTGTGTTGATCAGATCAAATTGGCATGGTGTTTTTGGCAGGCCTTGTTTAGCAAAGAGTTTTTTGATCAAAAAGAACTTTTTTTTTATCAAAATTAGTTTTTTGACCAAATGAAAAAGCTAATTTGGGTGTTTGGTGAAAGAGCTTTTTTAAAGAGTTTTTTGGGTCCAAAAAGCTAATTTGAAAAAGCTAATTCCATAAGTTTTTTGGAAGAGCTTTTTCAAGAATTAGTTTTTTGTCTCACAACTTTGTCAGAAACAACTAATTTTACCAAACAGTTTTTCAACAAACAATTAATACAAACAGCTAACTCAAACAGCTAACATCTAACAGCTAACGACCATGTTTGGTAAGGAGCTTTTTGGGTGTAAAAAGAGCTTTTTGGGGGTATTAGCTGTTTGACTCTGGTCAAAAAGCTCTTTGGGGTGTTTGGTTGATTAACTTTTTAGATTAGTTTTTTATTTCCAAAAAGCTCTTTTACAAAAAACTCTTTGGGATAACTTTTTCAAAGAGCTTCTTGATGTTTACTATTATAATGACTATACTAACCTTATAATTTGGACAAATTTACATTACATATCATTCACAAATGATATTCCCAAATGTTGGATGCTTATACTTTAAATTTTTCAATTTATTTTTTTTCTCTTTTGAGACAAGAGTTGTTGATGGTCATGATGTTGAAGGTAATGCTTTCAATTTTAATACTTTAATTTAAAAAATAATTTATGGTAGTTGGTCTTATATGATATATAAATATTTTTTATATCACATAATTTCAATTGCTATTAAAAAAGAAAACATTTAACATTAAAAATATATTTTGATGATAAGTACTAAAATTAGGAAAAAGTATAAATGTAATTTTATATATCACATTAGTCTTAATTCATAATTCATATTGAAAAGAAAAATAAATATCCAATGAAAAATTATTTTGTTAGAAAAATAATGAAATTGAGTAATGGGTATAAGTGAAATTTTATCAAATAGATTTGTTAAAAACAGCTAACTTCACCAAACACTTTTTTCACAAACAGCTAATGCAATCAGTTAAGTCAAACAGCTAATACAATCAGCTAACAACTAACAGCTAATGCAATCAGTTAACAGCTAACAGTTAACAGCTAATTGCCAAACAGGGCCAATATGGATGTCATGACAGCTCAACTTATCAATGTATGTAAAAGGATGGATTTATTCTATAAGAAGAGTGGTGGATTGACACAGTATGACTACCAATATTATTCAATATACATGTGTGGTTTAAGAAAATCACACACACACACACACACACACACACACATATATATGTGTGTGTGTGTGTGTGTGTGGAAGATTCTAAAGTACTAAATGTGTGTGTGTGTGTGTGGAAGATTCTAAAGTACTAAACTTTTAACTTGGATGCACTTTGTAATAGTACAATTTGGCACATGGTGTTAAAATATTGATTTTGCCAGTAGGGGTGTGCATAAAAACCTGCAATTGAAAACTGAACCGAAAAATCGAAAAAACAGAACCGAAAAATCAGTTAACCGAATAAACTTTTTAAAAAAATTGGTTTGGTTAACCAAACCGAATTTTTTTTTAATTTTCAGTTTGGTTACGGTTTGGATAATTTGAAAATTCGATTAACCACCAGTTAATAGAACCAAAAATAATTTTGTTTTTTTAAAAAACTATACATAAAAAATAAAAAATTTAGGTAAGAAAGTGCACTTTTTTATTATTTATAAATGGTTACCAAAGTTTAATTTTAACAAAAAAAAATTTAAACATAAAAAAATGAAAAATTTGTGTAAGTAAGTGCACTTTTTTGGTTCGGTTATGGTTTGGGTTTTGGCCGAACCGAAATTTTCGGTTCGGTTACGGTTCAAAATTTTTTTGAACCGAAAAATCGGTTAATCGAAACTCTGATTAACCGGTTTTGCACATCCCTATTTGCTGGCGCTGATGTACAACCTATAAGACATGCCACATGGCATAAATTTTAAAGATATAAATATAAAAGTTTAGCATTTATATACATGAAACATGACTTATAGCCTGAAGCCCTGAATACTTGAGACTCATGAGCAATCACGTTCATCTGCATGACTTGTAAATTGTAATTATATATTCTTCACAAATAAATTACAGATCGATATATATACTTAAATATTAATATGTATAGTGAAAAATATAAATATTCATCCAATAAGATCTGTATTAACTCAAAACTCAAAACTCAAAACTCAAAATTGTATTTAATGATTAAAATGTGCTACTAAGCCCTTTCAGTCATCATAAATTTTTCCCCCCAAATCTATATGCGATAAAAATGTTAGCTACAAACTTAGTATTTTGTTTAGATTCACCACATATCATTAGCTTTTGGTTGTCTTATCATAAAGTGTTTAAAAAAACCATTATACTCTCAAATTATGCTCATAAGTGAACTGTCGGGCGACTTGTACATGTTGCAATTGAGAAGAAAAATTAACCGAAATAAACAGGACCAAAAAAAAAACCTTTCAAAACAAAAATGTAACAAAAAAAAGAAAAAAATACACGCTTTACATATGGCATAGTCGGGACCTTAGAAGCATGATATCGAGATCCAAATCCATTAACCCAAAAATTGCATAACCAGGCAAAATATGGAGGGTTTGATATAGCAGTTTTACTCTTGAATTGTAAAATGGTTCTATTGGACGCTAAATTTGAAAGTCATAAATTACCTACTACTTCATAAAAATAGAGTAAAAGAAATTTAAAGAGTCATTTTGCTTTAGTTAGCTGCAATCTAAGCTGAAAAAATAGTCCAAATTTGGCCTTTTTCAACTATACGGATTATGGATCATACATAACAAATTCGATGCGGAAAATTTTCAGAGGTTTGTGCTTAATTCCTAATCCAAGTCCTAACCTAATTTCAAGAGTGTGTCTGTGTATCTGTGTGTGTGCACGCGCGCGCTAATCATAATTACTATTGGTATGAACGAGAAAGAATATACTGTTAATTTGAAAGTTACAAGTTTGCCTTTACCACCCTTTATTATTATGTTTTATAAAATCATTATTGATATACCAAATGAATTCATCAATCAACTGCTATTGGTTATCTCTCCTTATCTCTCAAAGAATTCTAGTCTTCCTATGAAAAACCTTAATTTTCAATAAGGAGCTGCTGCTATCCATAATTGCTGGTGTTACGCCCTAATTTTCATACTTCTTGGTGTTTTATCTAGTATAATGTATTTGACAGTATTTTTGTCCATTTTCAATAAGTTTCTCTCTGTTGATGAGAGTTAGGTTATTTATTTTTCCTCATCATTACTGTGAGTCAAGTTGTTATCACATCCAATGTCAGTTTGTCATTGCCTTTGTGCTATTTCTTGTAGATTTGGAAATTTAGAGAGTTATTTTCTTGTGGAGTATGATTTGGATGTTACTATATTAGATCTAATTTTTTTAATAAAAAAATGAGTTAATAATGGAATTTCATGTGGTTTTATTATGAAGATCTTCCTTCCAAAAGTAATAAATCATGCCAATTAGACACCGACTCCAAAAAATTATACTATAGCTTGTTGACATTTGGGAAAGACATATTGATGTTGAATAATGTGGTTTCCGGTAAGAATAATACTATAAATTTAGAGTCGGTCAATAATATGTCTACCATTAGTTTTATGAAGCATTTATTTTGATGTTTTAGATTTGCTTTGTTAGAAGATATTCGTCGTAAGTGTCGTATTGTTCATTTTTAATGAATTCTCCCTCCTTATTTAAAAAATTATTGACAAGTCCGCATTTAACGATGCAAGAATTTCTATATGATTAATTATTAGAACATTATTTTTATTTTTTATGAAATTAAAACTACTTTTTTCCACATTATGTATCCATTAACAACAAAAAAATTGTTTTCTTTTTTTGGATAGGAAAATGGGAAATTCTTTCATTCAACATGCAACTGATTACAAATATCACCACCACCCAAACCAGAATAAGGTCCAATCCCTCATTCAACCAGACCCGAGGAGATGACCATAAGGTTGAAGATGAGTTAGGGTGTGCGCTATCCTATTTCCTGTTCTCTTTACATGATTGAAAGTACAAAACTGAAAGCCGCAAGATAAACTCAAAATGTCGGACATCACCAAGCCTAGCTCATTATTTGGACATTCATGTTTCTCCAGCTTCGCAATAAGAGTCCAGCAATCACCCCCCACAACCACCATCTGATGCCCATGAGCTAGAGCCATTTCCATCGCCCACAAACAGGCCCTAACTTCAATGAACTCCACCCCCGTAAAGGCCGGCCCCTGTGTCACCCCAGCCAGACAAACTGATCCATCCCCACCCCGAATCATCACACCCAAACCATAACCCCACTCCCCCAGCTTTGCTCGGTCAAAATTTGCTTTCACCAGTCCTTGGCACGACGCTACCCATGATGATGGCGACCCAACCTGAATAGGCTCAAGCTTCTCATTGGCAGCATAGAACTCAATCACCATGTCTATGGATTTTTGCACCAATGTCGATGGAATGTGATCAAGTGTCCCAAATAGTCTCTTGTTTCTTGCAGATCAACATGCCCAGGCTATCACAATAAAAGTTTCCCTTCCCCGCTCATCCTCCAGTTTTGCCCTCTCAAAGACCTCCATCACCGTCCTTAGCTCCCTCCTCCACAAAAACTCACAAAACTACTTTCCCTCCATAAGGTTTGAGCCAAATCACAATCAAAGAGGGCATGTTTGTTGGTCTCAACTTGTTCCCCCTAGATAACACAACCATAGTCCAGCCCAGGAATCCTCCTCGCCAATGCCGACTTCACTGGCAGTGCAGCACTGGTAGCTCTCCATGCAAAGAGCTTAATTTTCGGAGGTAGATTTAGACTCCATATGCTATTCCAGAACCTTTGCCTTCGACGGATCAATAGACAATGCGCTAGAATAGCTCAATGACCGGATAACTTGATAGGTAGATTTAACGAAGAATAAATAATTTGGATGAAAAATGTCACATCAACCAATCCCGGGGCCATGATGTACGAAGAGGGATAGCTTTGATTATTAACGCATCCACCGGCAAAAAGATATTATTGACCATGTCAGTCCTCCACTCTCTCGTATCCCTATCGATCAAGTTAGCAACTCGATTAATGAAAATTCATCCCACTTGGCGTGATAACCTTGAAAGAACTTGGTCTCAGAACCCACTTAGACTCCCACCCATTCAATGAAAAATCGTCCCCCACCAATCGCCTAGTCCCCCGATAAATCACCCAAAAAACCCCATGAATGCTCCTCCACGTGTAGCTAGGCTTGAACCCTAACTTGGATTCTAAGATTGCATATTCCAGGAAATATTTGGCTTTGAGGACTCTAAATAGTAGAGACCCATCTGAGTGGATGAGACGCCAAACCTGTTTTGCCAAGAGGGCCACATTGAAATCTTCCAGGTCGCGAAAACCCATTCCACCGCCCATCTTAACTTTGCATAATTTTTGCATCCCTATCTAGTGTATTTTCCGAGCCCCTCCTTTTGCAACCCACCAATACCGGTTAACCAGGGAGTGCAGATCATGGAAAAAGTCTCTTGGGAGCCTGAATACGCTCATAGCATAGGCAGGGACAACTTGGGCTATCGCCTTCACAATTACTTCCCTACCTACCCAAGATAGATTTCGACCTATCCAGCCCCAAAGCTTCTTCTAAATACGATCCTTAATGGCCCCAAATGCATTCTTCTTAGAACTCCCAATACGGAGACCCAGATACTTCTCATGAGACAACACTTACCGCATGTCCAAAGTGATAATGATCTCATCTCTGCGTTGTTGAGGGACACCTTTGCTAAACACAACACTAGACTTGTTAAAATTCACCTGTTGACCAGACGCTCTTTCATATAGCAACAAAATTGTTATAAGTAAGAGAATATAATTTATCCAATAAAAAATAAATGAAAATAAATGTGTACATTAACTAGAGTCATTATCAATGCTCTCGTTAAATAAATAAAAAATTCTATTGCCAACTTTTGAATAGCCGTAACATTTAATTTCACTCGTTTATGAGTAATTCAATATGTTATGGCTTTGCAAGAAATAAGGATATCATAGAAGCAAAATGATAAGTGTCTTGTTACAAAATACTTTTTAAGTGTCTTGTTTTCACTTAAAATGTATATTGCACATATTAAATTGGAAAAAATTGACATGATTGAAACGTGGAATGATGTCAAAACATATAAATTGTGTAAAATCATCATTTCATGTATAATCTTTCGCATTTACAAAATTACACATATGATATGTGTTTGCGGATGGAGTTGATCCGGTTACGATATCAATTTGTATTTGTTAGTATAATCGATGAGTATTAAAGCTTTGTAACTTATAATAAGTTGTAATTATTAAAAATTTGATGATTTTAAATCATAAACATATTAGGTTGGGTTAAGATAAGATATTTAAGAGTGTCTTGTAGTAAGACATGTATCATCACCTATCATAGAATAGGCTTAATGAAAATAAGAAGTTCCAATTTTAAAGTATACTCAACAAAAAAAATTTTTGGGGGGATCATCCAATGTCTCTCATGTCAACTTCCACTTAGCTAGAGGATGATTTTTATATGATGTTAGATTGATATTGAAAATACTTTAATTTTTATAAGGTTATTGGATAGAAGTACTATGTTATAGATTCTTTTTTAGTGTGGTATAGACTATATGTAAACACAAAATTTCGAGCCTTAAATAAATTAAACAAGAAATTCAGAAACAAATTGAATTTTTGTATTGATATTGTATATGGGTACAATCTCTGGATTTAATACAATTAAATAATCCTCTGATTCGATCTCCTAATGACTTGAATATTTCGAGGGTTTGATGCTTTATCTCGGTTGATGCAAATCGGCTGAAGAACTCTGAAGACTGTTCTTGATTTTGATCTGCAAGTGGTTGATTGTAGTTTCTAAGACTCTGCAAGTCTTGATCCTTCTCGCTTGGTAGCTGAATACTCCTTGCTGTCTGAGCTCTGAATTCTGCAGATGCTGAATGAATCAAATGAAGGGAGATGACCCCTATTTATAGACTCTGCCAGTTAGGGTTAGAGTCGTGTTTTGGGCCTAGGCCCAGTAATTATTTTCTTATTTTTAAATAAAGAAAATAATTACTAATTTCTGCATCATCAATGACACGTGACAGCTTTTAATTGGCTGAACTTAATTTTGACCAAGCGGGTCCACCAAAGTCAACGTGACACATGCCAATTTGTAATTGGCTGATTTTTTTATTATTTATATTATTTTTTTACAAGTGGCACTATCTGATTGGTTGCAGAATTTTTGCCTTCTACAAATGCCCCCTCGAGAGTCGGCCGCGTACACGAATTTGAAGCGGTTGAATCTCGAAAACTTCGATGATGCTGATGATGAAAATTTTGATGGGTAACCTCTCCTTTCTTTTTCTTTTAAGAAGCCCAAAAACACCCTTCTTTTTTTTCTTTTTTTTTTTGGATGGAAGATTTTGCTCCAGTCCCCCATGCTTAAGCAGCCTAGCCTTCAATCTTTTGTTTCCCCTTTTTTTTTTTTAGAAATCCCCCCTTTTTGGGGTTTTTTTTTGGGGGGGGGGGACTGGTGCTCTCCTATTGCCATAACATGTACAGAATATATTGGAGTATGAATATTTGAGTAGTACAAAGATAGAATTAAATACACAAGGAAAGTTTCCTGAACCCTATATTTTTCCAAAGATTCTGATCACACAATAGAAGATTAAATTGCCTGTTGCTATAAAAAAAAAAGCCTCTATGCAGCTGTCTCCAATTCATTAATTTTATTCTCCTCTATTCAACCCCGTTGCAACTTGAGGTAATTTTTTTAAATTTTTTTTTTGCAAACCTTTCATCTTCTCATATTTCCTTTGGTTTCAATTCTCTTCTCCATTGTTAACCACTACTTTGAAGAAGGAGACGAAGGAGAGAGAAAGAACAGAGGAAGGAAAGCAGCAGCGATGAACGAACAGAGCGCCACTTTATTTGCGAAGCAGCGTTGAATTACGATAAGTTGTGCTCAGGAGCGTCGAACTACTACAACGTGTTGCTCAGGAGCGTCGAATTACAACAAGGTGTTGGCCACGGATATTTTCCCTCCCACGGGAAACGGAAAATTTGCTGGCTGTGTCCTGTTTTTCTGTGCGACAGCGTGCAGCCTTCTGATTTTCCCTTAGATGCTTTAACCAGTTTGCTTTTGGTGTTTTTGATTCCCTTGTCTTCTCTTTTTTTTTTTTTTTTTGAGCCCCTTGATTTTGTCTCTTTTTTTTTCCAGAGAACTTAAATTAATATTTCTTTCTCCTCTTTTTTTTTCTTCCAAGAAGCTGCTGAATCAACTTAAATTTCTTTTTTCCAACCGCGACTCCCTTGATTAGATTGCGAAGTGAGGTCGACTTCTAAGATGAGGAATCGTTTCTCCCCGTAGATTCGATTCTTCGCAGGCGACTCCCTCACTTAATCTAATTGGGGTCGACTTGAATTTCTTCCTTCCAGCCACGACTCCTCCGATTAGATCGGAAGTGACGTCGACTTTTAAGACGAGGAATCGTTTCTCCCTGTAAATTCGATTATTCGCCGGAGACTCTCTCACTTAATCTAATTGGTGTCGATTTGCACTTCTTCCGTCAGATTTGCGAAGGCATGGGTTTCTCCACTCAGATAGTGAAGGCAGAACTTCTCCGGACAGATAGGAATGACATTACTCATCGGATCAGGCAGCAAACGCAACTATCACAATCAGAAAGTAACAGCTTGACTCTTTCGATCAGACAGATGAGGCATGACTTATCCAATTAGACAACATAGGTGACTCATCTGATCAGACAGTGTATGCTTGGCCTCTTCTATCAGGCAGTGAAGATGACTCTCCCGATCAGAAAGCAAATGCTTGGCTCATCCGATCAAACAGCAAATGTGACTCATCCGATCAGACAGTGTAGATTTGGCTTCTTCTATCAGACAACGAAGGTGACTCTTCTGATCAGGAAGAGAATGCTTGGCTCATTCGATCAAACAGTGAACGCAATTATCCCGATCAGAAAGCAACATCTTGGCTCGTTGAATCAAGCAAATAAGGCATGACTTGTCCAATCAGACAGTGAATGTGACTTTTCCAATCATAAAGTGCAGATTTGACTTCTTCGAACAGACAGAGGCTTGACTCTTCCGGTCAGACAGGAAAGACATGGCCCTTCCGATCAGACACCAAATGCTTGATTTTACACATTGTCAGTGCCTGACTTGAAGGAAAATACTGCCAATTTAAAAGAAGACGCATATCTCGCTAATATGAGGAAGGATGCAATTTTACTGTTGCCCCCAACTTGAAGGCATTCTAAAAGTTTGTAACAAGTTTGTGACTGTTTGAAACTTGTTTATATGATTTGAAAATGTGCTTAGTGACTTAGGAGTCAACATCTTTGATAAAATGACTTGATAGTCTTTTACTTTGATAGCTGAGCACCTTGGACTTGATGACTTGTGAGTCTTTGAGTTTGATAACTTGGAGCCTAGAACTTTCTTGATTTTGGAGTCTAGAGCTTTGACAAGTTGGTAGTCTTTTAATTTCGATGTCTTAGGAGTCTTGAAATTTGAGAATCCACTTGGTGACTTCAGAGTCAGTAAGTTCGTTGACTTAGGAGTCTTGAAGAAACAATTTTGAAGTCTTAAAAAAGATCGACTTGGAAGTCTACGGGATTTGTGACTTGGGAGTATTTTACCGACTTGCTAGTCTGTTTCTTTGGTGTCTCCGACTTTGAAGACTTGAGATTCTATTATATCAATGATTTGAGGGTCTTTAAAGATGACTTGAAAGTCTTCAATAACTTGAAAGTCAGCAACTCTGTTTGACTTGTGAGCCCACAACTTAGATGACTTAAGAATCTTTAAGCTTTATTTGAAAGCTTACGTCATTGATGACTTGAGAGTTTACGATGTTGATTACTTGAGAGTCGTTGAATTCACTTCAAAGTTTACAATCTTATCGACTTGATAGTCTTTAGGCGACTTGGGAGCCTTTGATTTTGATGACTTAAGCATCATGTGGGTGACTTGATAGTCTGTGCTGACTTGAGAATTTAGAAGTTTGGACTTGGAAGTCTTAAGGGTGACTGAGAGTCAAAGCTATTGATGACTTGAGAGTTGTTGAATTCACTTCAAAGCTTACAATTTTCTTGACTTGATAATCTTCAGGCGACTTGGAAGTCTTTGATTTTGATGACTTGAGCATCATGTGGGTGACTTGATAGTTTGTGCTGACTTGAGAGTTTAGAAATTTGGACTTGGAAGTCTTAAGGGTGACTTGAGAGTCTTCTAATGTGACAACTTGGGAGTTGACAAAATTTGACGACTTAGGAGTCTTAAAAGTTTGACTTAAGATGTCTTAGAGTTTATTAACTTAGAAACCTATAAGGGCTGACTTAGAAATCTTAGAGTTTGGTGACTTGGGAGTCCGCTAGTATTGACGTGGAAGTCTTCGACATTTGATGACTTTGAATGCAGAATTGACTTCAGAGTCCCGCATGGTTGACTTCAGAGTCAGAGAGTTCGATGACATACGTGTTTGTAGAGGCTAACTAGAAGTCTTAAAGTTTGGACGACTTGAAAGTCCAACATGAGTGACTTGAAAGTCTATAAATTATTTGATGACTTAGAAGTCTATAGAGTCTGACTTGGAAGTTTGCCCCCTAACCGCAAATTTTGGATCGCTTTCTTCCAAAGTTTCCAATATGATCTTAATGGACGATCAATCAGATTCTTCGGTGTCTTCTTCGTCTAATGTGATTTTTCCTTCTTTTACAAGTTGCATGACTTGTCTTCTGAATGGTTTGCACTTCTCTGTAGGATGACTGATGATCCTATGATACTTGCAATATTTGGGATCATTAGTTCTTCCAATTTCTTCAGGACGACATGACTCTGGAAGTTTCATAAGTCCTTTCTTAAGAAGTTTGTCAAGCATTTCTGGTGCATCAGACTCAGAATGAGGACATTCTTTCTCTTCGGAGTCTCTAAGCACGGAGCTTTCATTTCTTGACGATGCCACTGATTCATTGAGTTGTCTTCCATAGTAGGCAATCGTAAGCTCCATATCATGAGCTCGTGTTGTCAATTCTTAGCATGTTTTGGGCTTATTTACTTATAAGGCATAAAGTATATCCCAATCCATCCCTTGGGCACACATCTCAACAGCAGAAGATTCCGGAAAGTGATCCTTGCACTTCAATGAGAGGGCACGCCAACGATTGATATAATCTATGACTGGTTCTTTATCCCCTTGCCTAGTGTTAGTCAACTCTGTTATGCTGACTACACGGCGCGTGCTATAGAAGCGATTTAAGAATTCATTTTTCATTTGCCTCCAACTATCAATGGATGCAGAAGCGATGTCTGTGTACCAGTCAAATGCAAGACCTTTAAGAGATCGCACGAATTGCTTCACTAAGAGGTCGTCACCTGTGCCAGCATTACTGCAAGTCTCAATGAAGTGCGCCATATGTTGCTTCGGGTCGCCTTTGCCATCAAATTGATGAAATTTTGGAGGTTGGAATCCCTGAGGCATCCGCAGTGCATCAATCCTTTTTGTATAAGGCTTGCTATAACAATGAGTTTTATGAGAACCTCCTTCTAGATGGGCCTTGACTGCATTTACTATTAAGTTTTGAATTTGCTCAACAGACATTGAGCTTAAAGAGCGCTCATTCTTTGCCTTGCGCTCATCGGTCAGGTTCTTCACTGTGATTAGATTCTTTATCAGAATTTTCAGCGCCTGAACCTTTGTTGGAAACTTCAATGCATTTCTTTTCCAGCTTCTTCACCAGCTTAGCAATCTGCTCGTCTTGACGCTTGATTTGGGCATCCTTTTCTACGCTTTCCTTTGAGAGCTTATCGAGCTTCGCCTTCATGTCTGCCAATTGTGTCATCTAAGTTTATAACATCTATCACCATGACTGACATGACGACTATGTTGGAAGACTCAATCTCTGATTGGGAAAAATGCAAATCCCTTGAAGATGTTGCTGAAGAATCACTGTTATCATAGTTGTCATCGTCTGCACCGAAAGGCTGAAAGGCAGGATTGATGTAGGTTTGGAATTCATCAATTCCACGAGGTAAAGTCTTCCTAATATTGAAGGTAGTAAGAGGCTTTAGCTTCAAATTAGGTAGGCAAGCAGTTTGATTGACTCCATCAAAAGGCAAGTTGGAGCCAATTTTTTGAATTTTGTGTGACTGCAAAGTTGGAGCCACGACTTGTTCCTTTGAGGTGATGAAGGCAGCGGCTTTGGTCATGCTCTTAGTCATCACCTTGGTGCTTCGATTGGTATATGCAATACTAGCCTTTGCGGATCCTTCAGATGTAGCTCAGATATTCTCTCTTTTCGAAGATTGAAGAATGACATTCTTGTGAGCCATTTCTTCTTTAAAGGAGTTTGGAACTTGTTCGCTTGGAGAAAGAGATGAGAGGTTGAGACGTCCCACCAGGCGTGCCAAAAATTTGTAAACACAAAATTTCGAGCCTTAAATAAATTAGACAAGAAATTCAGAAACAAATTGAATTTTTGTATTGATATTGTATATGGGTACAATATCTGAATTTAATACAATTAAATAATCATCTGATTCGATCTCCTAATGACTTGAATATTTCGAGGGCTTGATGCTTGATCTCGGTTGATGCAAATCGGCTGAAGAACTCTGAAGACTGTTCTTGATTTTGATCTGCAAGTGGTTGATTGTAGTTTCTGAGACTCTGCAAGTCTTGATCCTTCTCGCTTGGTAGCTGAATACTCCTTGCTGTCTGAGCTCTGAATTCTGCAGATGCTGAATGAATCAAGTGAAGGGAGAGGACCCCTATTTATAGGCTCTGCCAGTTAGGGTTAGAGTCGGGTTTTGGGCCTAGGCCTAGGAATTATTTTCTTATTTTTAAATAAAGAAAATAATTAATAATTTTTGCATCATCGATGACACGTGGCAGCTTTTAATTGGCTGAACTTAATTTTGACCAAGCGGGTCCACCAAAGTCAACATGACACATGCCAATTTGTAATTGGCTGATTTTTTTATTATTTATATTATTTTTTTACACGTGGTACTATCTGATTGGTTGCAAAAGTTTTGCCTTCTACACTATAGACTCTTTTTTAGTGAACAAAATGTTAATTTTTAATGAACTATACTTTATTGTCTATTCTTCACATGTTTAATGGTAAATGATAAGGGATGAGAGAAAGTAGCATTTACAGGGTTTCCCCTAACCACTTCTCTTGTCTATCTAACTACCTTTAACACCTTAGACAATAATTGACGCCATGTTTCCCTATAGCGGAAGTAAGTAGTGATTTTTTTGGGGTTATCATCAGAACATTGGTATTTAATGCACACAATTTTATTTGATACTAGTTAAATTGTAGTATACACATCACTCATTTAACTTAATACGTACATCTGCTAATCTCCATTATAACAAGAGATTAAAACTGTACTAGAGATCATATATAGTGTAACATATCCTCATTTTACTCAACACGTACACTAAATTTGCTAAATAATCCACTACTCTGACTCTTTTCTCTAATAGAGTGACAAATTATTAACCAATAGTAATCTTTATTTGCTTATCAGCTACAACTTCTACACTAGGCGTGAGATGAATTATTTGAAGTAGTTCTCAATGCACGCTAATTAAGTGGTAATTTATTACTAATAAGCTATTGTTACATGTGTAAACACAAAATTTCGCACCTAAAATGAATTAGACATGAAATTCAGAAACAAATTGAATTTTGTATTAATGTTGTATATGGGTACAATATCTAAATTTAATACAATGAACTAATTCTCTGATTCGATCTTTGATTCCCCTTTTTGACTTCATATTCCTCGAGAAGTTGTTTGATGACTAATTGAGAATCACCGTAGATATCAAGGTCTTTGATTCCCATTTCGGTAGCCATTTGAAGGCCCAAGATCAATGCCTGGTACTCAACTGTGTTATTTGAGCATAATTAGGTTAACACGAATGAGTAGGTGAGGACATGCCTTTCAGGAGAGATAAACACTACACTGGCGCCAGCTCCATCGCTTCTTACAGCTCCGTCAAAGTACATTTCCCAAGGCAGGAGGATATCGACAAAGAGCACATCTTCACCTGGTAAGTCATCGTTTATCTCTCACTCATTAGGAATTGGGTGATCGGCTAGGAAGTCTGCTAGTGCTTGCCCCTTGACCGCTTTTTGTGGCACATAGACAAGATCATGCTGCTTCAAGATCATAGCCCACTTCGCAAGCCGCCCATTGAGGAATGGCCTCGACAGAATGTGCTTGATGGGATCGGCTTTAGAAACCACGTGCACTGTATATGCCTGCATGTAATGTTTGAGTTTTTGAACGACAAATACAAGTGACAAGTAGATCTTTTCCGTGGGTGAATACTTCAATTCAGCCCCCACCAATGTATGACTTAAGTAGTATAAAGCTACTTCTTTTCCTTCCTCATTCTTTTGAACACAGTTCTCCCAATGATTGTTCTTGAGCTGCGATGTAGAGTATAAGAGGCTTGCTAGGGATTGGTGCTCCCAATATTGGAGGGTTCGATAAGTACTTCTTGATTTTCGCGAAGGCTTCGTAGCATGACTCGTCCCAATCAAAAGGTGCTCCCTTTTTCATGAGGTGGCTGAAAGGATGACAACGTCTAGCTAGATTTGATATGAACCTTCGAATATGCCAGGCGACCTTGAAGGCCACGAAGATCTTTGAGATTCGTAGGCTCAGGCATTTTTTGGATTGCTTTGATCTTGGATTGGTCAATCTCGATCCCTTTATGGCGGACGACAAAGCCCAAGAAATTCCCAGAAGTGACTCCAAATGCACATTTGAGTGAGTTCATCTTCAACTGACATTTCAACTGACATTTCTGCAGACGTTCGAAGACGCTACGAAGATTTGGAATATGGTCGCATTTCTTTTTAGATTTGACCACCAAGTCATCGACGTAACACTCAAGTGTCTTGTGAAGCATATTATCAAAAATGTTTTGCATTGCCTTTTGATATGTTGCCCCCGCATTCTTTAAGCTGAAAGGCATCACCTTGTAACAGAAAATGGCCTTTGGGTGTGCGAAAAGCTGTGGTCTCCTGGTCTTCTGACGCCATTTGGATTTAATTATACCTTGCAGTGCAATCCATGAAAGATAAGGCCTCGTGTCCTGTAGTCGAATCAACCATGAGTTCGATGACAGGGAGCTGAAAATCGTCTTTTAGACATATGTCATTGAGATCCCGGAAGTCTACGCAGATGCGAAGTTGTCCATTTTTCTTCCTTACGGGGACAATGTTTGCGATCCAGGTTGGATATTTTATCTCCCGAACGAACCCTGCTTCAATGAGTTTATTGACTTCTTTTTCAATTTCAGGTACCAACTTTGGACAGAAACGTCGCTGGGGCTTCTTCTTTGGAGACACTCCCCTTTTGATGGACAGACGATGAACAACAACTTTGGGATTAAGCCCTGGCATTTCTTTATAGCTCCATGCGAACACGTCCTTATATTCGGAGAAGAGATTAAAGTATTGACTTTCTTCCTCGGGCGTCAGCAACGAACTTATATAAATGGGGCGAGGTTCGTCTGTGGTACCAAGATTCAATTCTTTTAGAGCATCGACCGTTGCTTGCCCCCCGTCCTCAAGGGTTTTAGGAGTCTTTGCAAGCCCTGTCTCTAAGTCTGAATCCTCGCATTCTCGACCTGTGATATGGTGAGAGGAAGCCATTTCACCTCGCTCTTCCTCTTCCTCCTCGTTCGAGTTAGGGTTACTTTGTTGACTAGCGAGGATCACAGTGCTCCTTTTCACTCGCAATGAACCTTCCGTCTTAACGTCCAAGGTTGAAAGTCGTTTCATCCGTGAAGGAATAGAACTTCATACTTCATTTGTATCACCTAGACGGTTAAATACGGAACCTTTGAACTTTTGGGAAGACGTCTTCGAGGGCTCGATCCCCTTCTTGATCCTATTGAATACTGAAGGCTTTGGCTGTGCCCCAATTCTGGTGAAGACATATGGTCGCCTTGTTGAACTCGACGATTGTAATCGGTCAAATACAAAAGTCCTCTTGCTAGGTGGATCATCCTCTTTTTCACTCTCATCTATCTCCTTGGCAGAGATGTGTTAAACGACTGACTGCTTGTTGTTTCGTCGCCCCGAGATTTTGACTAGTTGTAATGGTGTGTAACCAAATCCGACTTTAAAGACACTCACTGAACCTCCTTGCTCTTGGATCATTTTTTGAGTATCATTGAGGCCATGACGCTTGACTTTGATTACCTTCCCTAAGGTAGCTGGGTTTTGAAAGTTATAACCAGCTCTTTCCATAAGCTTGTATGCATTTGGATCAAATCCGTCCTTGGTACGTGTATGCGGCAACACCTCTTCTTCTTTCAACAAAGCCTTAGAAGAGGAAACAAACCCAGGGAGGGGGTGTCTGCTCACCTTCGGTTGGTTCATGTTTTGCGTTGGCAACGTAACACTTTCTTTATGGAAGTTCAAATTAGCCCCGCTATCCTTCTTCATAGCCTTACCTTCCGTATTTCCATGTACAGCGCCACTGAAAGGTGATTCTCCTTCCCTACGACGGGATTTCGAAACATACCTCAAAATCAGTGTCATGGAGTTTGTTGAAGCAGCCACCTGGTTTGCGACCTGTTTAGTGGGTTGTGTCTCACTAGCTTCTTCATCGTCTTCTTTGCCTTGTTGTTGTTGTTGTTTCACACCATCGTGTTCTGTGGTTGTTTGCAGATTCTTGGTAACTTTTGAGTCACCTGTGGAGGCAATCGTAGATATCATCATCTCTTTAGGTGACGCAGCTTCTTCAAAGAATTTAGCATCAGCGAAATGTGACTCTGCTTTAGTAAATGGCCTAGCATCCCTATCAATCTTTCTTTCTCCTCCATGATAGTACTTGAGACATTGATCGAGAGTTGAAGCTACTACTCCATGCTCATGAAGCCATGGGCTTCCGAGCAACAACTTGTAGAAAGTCTTAGAGTCAATTACATGGAAGATCGAAGATGTCGATAGGTCTCCCATTATCGGTTCCACGCGGATCATACCAATCGCGCGTTGACTCTCTAGGCTAAATCCCTGGATCAACATTCGGCTCTTAGAAAGCTCTTCCACTGTGATCCCCAAGTCGTTCATCGTAGACTTAGGCATGATGCTAATAGCTGACCCTCCATTTACAAGGATCCGTCTGACTTTTTGCTCCCTGATGTAACCGGTGACGAACAGGGGGCGGTTATGAGGCTTGGAGCCCAACAGTAGGTCATCATCAGCAAAAGTGATGGCGGTGTTGCAAGCAGCATAATGAGCAACATCTTTCATTGGTTGACCCGCACTTTTCACCTTGTCAACATAAAGTTTTGGGTGCTGCAAGGCAGCAACAATTTGTGGACGCATCTCTTTTGGCAAGCTGAAGATTTGCCTCCAATCGTCATAGATCAGTAAGGTCTCTAAACTAGTTAGAGCCTCACCATCATTTTTGGGAGGTTTTTCTAACTTTGCTTCCTTCTTATCTTCCTCATTCTCCATCTCATAACACGAAATCATGTTAATAGTGATCTTCTAAAAAAATCTCACTGGAAAAAATTCCTCCAGTGTGATAGGAACAAGCGGCTCTTGCTCGAGTAAGTCAATAGGTTGGACTTTCTGTCTCTTGCTAGCCTTTGACTTTTTCTTGCTTTTCGCACATCGAGGAGTCTTCTTCCTGCCTTGTCTCTTTCTTTGGTGAAGGGGCGATGGCTGAGCTTGTTTTGGATTCCTTGGTCTCCTTCGAGTGACAAGCGCCTACTCTTCTTCGTCTTCGGCCGGATTGGAATTTGTCTCCATCACCGGTCCCCTAGCCGTCAAAGGAACGATAGCAGGTTCCAAGCTTCCGAACTGAATGGTGAATAGTCCTTGAGAGCGAATTGTGCTGCTCTCCCTTTGTTGATAAGATCGAGTAGGCCTTTGTTTCCGCGATGGAGAGTACTCCACATCAGCAGAAATATGATTAGCCCCGGTGGAGTCATCCAGGTCCAATATGATCTTTCCATCCCTGGCTAGTTGCATAATGCGCTCTTTAAGAGTAATGCATTTCTCTAAAGGATGGCTAACAACCCTGTGATAACGACAGTACTTCGAGTCGTTTGTCCTTCCAGCTTCTTCTGATCACTTAGGTTCAGGGAGTTCGATGATCCTATTTTCAATTAGGTCATCTGACATCCCTGAAAAGTTCGAATCAGGAAATGGGTACTTCTTTTCTTGGAGCTCCTTTAACGTAGGTCGCTTCCGTCCAACATCCCTCGAGAATGCTCATGTCTTTTCTTCTAGCCTAGATTTCCCTGAAATCCGTACAAGTTCCTCAATGGAAGTGACCATGGATTCCTTTGCTGGTGCCTTGGAAGGCTTTGAGTTTTTCTTGATCTCACCTTTGTCCTTCGTGAACTCACATGAGGAGGATGGCTTGTTGCGACGATTTGTTATCGCCATTTCCATGCCATGTGCCTTTGTAGCTAGCTATTGGAAGGTCCTAGGCTTGCTTATCTGCAAGACATAAAGTAGGTCCCACTCCATGCCCTGAGCACACATCTCGAAGGCGGAGGCCTCAGACAGATGGTCTTTGCATTCGAGACTGAGAGATCTCCAGCGGTTGATGTAATCGAGGACCGGCTCATCCTTCCACTGCTTAGTATTTGTCAACTCCGTCATACTAACAGTGCGCTGGGTACTATAGAACCTGTTGAGGAATTCATGCTCCATTTGTTCCCAGCTGTTAATAGACTCGGGCTCCAGGTCCGTGTACCAATCGAAGGCGATTCCTTTGAGAGACCGAACAAACTGCTTCACCAATCTGTCTCCCTCGGTGCCAGCATTGTTGCACGTCTCAATAAAATGGGCGACGTGCTGTTTGGGATTTCCCTTACCATCAAATTGGTTGAACTTAGGGGGCTGGTATCCATGAAGCATGCAAAGAGCATCGATCCTTTTTGTATAAGGTTTTGTGTACAGATGCGTCTTGCGAAATCCTCCCCCTAACTGGGCTTTAACAGCATTCGCGATCAGGCTTTGAATCTGTTCAACAGACATCGACTCCAATGAGGACTCCTTCTTCTTCATACGCTCGTCATCAGAGCCTTCGCTGCGGTTAGACTCCTTGTCAGACTTTTCTCCGTATGAGCCTTTGCTAGAAGATTCGAATAGCCGCTTCTCCAGCTTCTTCATCAGAGTAGCAATCTGTTCACTTTGGCGCTTGATTTGAGCGTTTTTCTCTAGGTTTTCTTTAGCGAGCCTCTCCAATGTTGCTTTCATATCTGCGAACTGTTCTTCTACATTGGTCGCCTCTGTCACCATGGCTAGCACAATAATAGAATTGGCGGATTCGGTCTCCGATTTAGCGACCAACTGTCTTGGCGATGTTGGTAAGGAGTCACTGCTAGTGTAGCCATGATCTTCTTCACCGAAAGGTTCGAAGGTGGGGTTTGCCTAAGTTTGGAGCTCGCCCACCTCTTGACACATTGTTGGGTGCATTTTGAAGCCCGCAACAGATTTTTGCTTCAAAGGATGCGAAGGGACTTTGTTGACTCCTTTAGGTAAGCTGGAGTCGAGGCTTGGGATCCCGCGAGACTGTGACGGGACAGTCCCAACTGATTGTTTTATGGCAATCACAGCAGCAGTTTTTGCTATACTTCGAGTCATAACCCTGCCAGACGTAACGCTAGCGGTTGTTAATCCCTGAGATGTGGATCGGACAACTTTCCTTGAAGGTTGAGGGATGACGTTCTTTGGCGCCATATCGTCTTTGGGAAAGTGTAGAGTTTGTGGTTTGGAGAAAGAGATGAGAGGCAGAGACGGTCCCACCGAGCATGCCAAAAATTTGTAAACACAAAATTTCGCGCCTAAAATGAATTAGATAGGAAATTCATAAACAAATTGAATTTTGTATTGATATTGTATATGGGTACAATCTCTGAATTTAATACAATGAACTAATATTCTGATTCGATCTCCTAATGACTTGAGTAGTCCGAGCGCTTGATGCTTGATCTCAGTTGATGCAAATCAACTGAAGAACTCTGAAGGCTGTTCTTGATTTTGATATGCAAGTGGTTGATTGTGGCTTCTTAAGCTCTGCAAGTCTTGATCCTTCTCGCTCGGTAGCTGAATGCGTCTTGCTGTCTGAGTTCTGAATTTTGCAGATGCTGAATGCTCCAAATGAAGGAGAAGAACCCTTATTTATAAGCTCTGCCAACTAGGGTTAGAGTCGGGCTTTGGGCCTAGGCTCAGTAATTATTTTCTTATTTTTATATAAAGAAAATAATTATTAATTTCTGCATCATTGATGACACATGGCAACTTTTAATTGGCTGAATTTAACTTTAACCAAGTGGGTCCACCAAAGTCAACGTGACACATGACAATCTGTAATTGGTCAAGTTTTTACACGTTGCACCATCCGATTTGTCGTAGA
The DNA here is from genome assembly GCA_017589665.1 of Selenicereus undatus. Lineage (NCBI taxonomy): Eukaryota > Viridiplantae > Streptophyta > Magnoliopsida > Caryophyllales > Cactaceae > Selenicereus > Selenicereus undatus. The sequence continues at coordinate 14,348,614 of JACYFF010031954.1, read as the reverse complement.
ATTATAAACTCAATGCATGCACTTTCTCTTCATCATGATTCAGATGATTGAGATATTTTGATCAGGGACACTAATTAATGGAGAGGGGGGGGGGGAATCAAAACATACACGGTTGGCGAGTACGTATGGCAACGGAAGCAAAGTTATCTTCATTTTGATTTCTTGGTTACTGTTGTTTTCACCAAGGCCCCATGATCCACGAGATTCATGATCGCGGTTCTATTGTCAAAAGATTGTCCCAATGCTACTTAGTACTAATAATTGTGGCTCCCATGCATTTCTTTCTCAATTGACTTGTACAATTACACCTTTTTAAATGACCCATCTAAACATTTAATGTCTATGGTGCCCCTTTTGAGTATCGTTATATGTAATCAGCAATACTTAATTTTTATAAATGTCCATTAAAAATTATGTACGACGTTTACGTAGATAGAGTTTTGTTCCCCCTCTTCTGATGTCTCTATTTTGGTCTTTGATTCTATATTTTAATTATATATTATACTAATGCTAAACCCATGCTTCGTATGGATTGATACATATTTTTATTTTAATAAATCTCTATCTAATATGTCAATATATATGTAATAAATATATTATTTGGTAAAACCCATTTTGCCATCCACCAAAATAAATTAAATATTTTGATAAATAATAGTCTAAAATTCCAATATAATTTTAAGTCAATAATTGAAGTATATAAAGTTAATATAGCCCCTAATACACCTTTGTCCACAAATTATGAAATACAACTTCTAGATTCCATCATTGCTTAGCCCTATCACTCCTTGACTATAACTACACTACCTTTTAAAAGGGAAAAAAGTTGTTACAATTACTTAAGGTTAATACAATGAAATTAATCCAAACATAATGAGTTAAATGAAGAAGCCTTAGTTGCAAATATCATTTAATTACAAAAGTTTGATTCAAAGAAAATTAAAATATCATTAATTAAATATATTTCTCTATGAAAATATGAAAAGTATCAAAACATTAAGGAAAATTGGAGAGTTGAAAGCATTTCATATATGCTTAATTAATATCATGAGTACAACTAAAATCTGATTTTTTAAATTAAGTTGGCGAACTAAAATATTTGTAAAATATATATTAATGAAACTATAATAAAATAATTTTAATTGAAGTCGTAATTTTTCAAAATAATTTGTCTAGTATTATTGACCTATTATTTTACAATTATAGTTATTATATTAAAATTATGAATATAAAATTTACACATATTTTTAGAAGATACTAACACTTAATTTTTTTTAAAAAAAATAAAGGATGAAACACAAAATTGAAAACTTAGTAACTTTTCCAATATAAAGTGAAACCTATAAATTGAATGCCCACATTAATGGGATCTAATTACTCTTGCTAATACATTTCAATTAATATCTAAAATCAACAATTTAGAAAAGAGAAAAGAAAACAATATTCACATCCAATGAGTGATCACCAAATGTCTAGTCAAGATGTGATCACTCAATTTTAAGTATAGTTATATAGATATTTTAATTTAAATGTGTTTAAACCTCTAACTATTCAATCAAATGATGTTGAGCATGTTTCTCATCTCTTACTGAGAAACAATACATTGTTTGCACTCATGGTAACCAAGGGCTGCAGTTTGCGGTTGGTTACGGGCTAACACGAGTTCTATATATATGAGATGGGAAGCACGTGGTCAGCGAGTTGAGATGGCCGAGTTGGTCTAAGGCGCCAGATTAAGGTTCTGGTCCGAAAGGGCGTGGGTTCAAATCCCACTCTCAACAATATTTTCTGACTTTCAGCTTTTTCTCGGTAGAATTTCAGTTTCGTGTTTCCAAGCGGAATGCCAAAATCTCTGATACTTGAGTAAAAAAAGAGTATCTTTCTCTTTTTTTCTTTTCCTTTAAAAAGAAATTTTTTCCGTAGGTATTTCTTTACCTTAATATTTGTCTAACTAGTTTGGACCCGTGCTTTGTACGAAGTATATTCAAATAGACATTCTGTAGATATGTTATCGAAATAATAAACAAATAGTTATGGTATACATGATTAATATTATAATTTAGAGGATATAATGAAAAAATTCAATGAAAAAGTTAAATGTACAGCAACTTTGTGCATAACTAATTGGATTAATAATTAAAAAGCATATGATTGTGACAAAAGTCTATATAAGTATGATGGAGACAATAGATAGTGAATTTATCACAAATCACGCTAACACATTGTTCTTTTCGTTGGGAAATCAACCCAACCCACACTCACCCACTCTTTCCCCCCTCTTCCCACTCCTTCGCACACTTTAAAAAAAGTATCACTCCTTCCTACACTCACCCACTCCTTCCCACACCTATATAAAACAATCATTTCTCATATTTTGAAAATTTTTACAATTTACGTAATTGTGTGTATGAATAATCTGAAAGCAATTATGAGCAGCTTTAATTTTTCGGATGTCATAAAACAATTTTATTTTTTTTGTTTTTCATTATTTTTTTATTTTTTATTTTTTATTTCTATTTATTTTTTTTATTTCTATTTTTTGTTTTTATTTTTTATTTCTATTTTTTATTTTCTATTTTTTATTTTTTATTTATTTATTTATTTATTTATTTTTATTTTTGTTTTCTTTTTTTATTATTTTATTTATTATTTATTATTTTTTTTTATCATTAAAATTTAAAATTTTTAAATATTTTGCATTTATTTTTATTTTTTATTTTTTATTTTTTTTTAAATTTTTAAATTTTTTGTATTTTTTGTATTTATTTTTTATTTTGTTGTATTTATTTATTTTTTATTTTTTATTTTTTTATTACAGAAAAACAACCAAAAAAAAATTCCCAAAAAAAATAAAAAATAAATACAAAAAATAAGAAAATAAGAAAATAAAAAATAAATACAAAAAAAAATTAAAGTTGAAAAAATTAAAAACATTTAAGAAAAATTAAAATTAAAAAAATAAAAAAATTACAAATTAAAATATAAAAATATAGAAATATAAAAATTTTAAAAATAAAAAAAAATAAAAAAATTAAAATTAAAATTAAAAATTAAAAATTAAAAAATAAAAAATAAAAAATAAAAAATAAAAAATAAAAAATTTAGAAATTAAAAATTAAAAATATAAAATGAAATAATAAAACTATGAAAATAAAAAAAAATAAACAAAATAAAAAAGAATGAACAAAAATAAAAAAATTTCATCATCATTAATTACTGTCACAATAAAATTATTACATTAGAAAACAAAAAATTATTAATAACCAATATTTCAACTTCCTTCAACTACATTCAGCTGTCACCCACACTCAGTCGCTCACCTACTTCTTCCCACACTTTAAAAAAAATACCACACCCACCCACGCCTTCCCCCCTTTTCCCACATTCACTCATCCCACACCTCTCATTTCCCACTGAAAAGAACATGGCCTAAATTGGGTGATGATAAGTCAATCTATGATGTCAATGATGAAAAATCTACCTTCTCCTCTTGTTGTTCAGCAAAAATTTATGAAGTGGCTAATTGTCTAGTGAATTTAGGTATAAACTATTTTGAAGTCAGTTTAGTTTCAGTTTTACATGTAACATAAATAAAATTTGTATTTCAACGAAAATAATTTGAACATTATATTTATGCTAATACATAGCTTTTTTGGCTATTTAAAATGACCAATTAGGGGACGCTAATACAATTAAGTGTTCATAATTCGTACATTTGGCTTTCATGTCAACAGAATAATTTCATGGCCTTGGATATAAACTTCTCATGCCCTTATGTTGTCTTGCAAGAGATGGGTTGAATTCAGATTTGTGGGTTTAGATATTTCTTAGTTTGAAGTATTATGGTAATTTGGGGTATTTTATTCTAAACGGTAAAATATTAATTATAATTTTAGATGTTTTATGAAGAGAATTTGATTATTGGATTTGTATGGTTTAAACGAAAACGAAAGTGATTTCAATTTTTCTTGTGCGTTAAATAGATTAGATTTTGGTCAATTTATTTGAAATGTTAAAAAATTAATTATACATTTAAGATTTAAATGAATTAAATTTAATTGTAAGATATGTATGCTTTGAAACAAAAAGAAAAATAGTTCGTTTATTTCCTTATGTTAAATAGATCATATTAAATGTGAAATAAATTCAGTTTCACGGGCCTAATATGATGATTGTGTTTTATTTTTAATTTTTTTTATATTTCACATTCAACCCTTGCAATATGTTATATCATGCTTAAAATATGTAATTTTTCAGCACAACCCTTACATCTATATGATCATAATTAATATTGACTATTTATCAAATTCAAAGAGAAAGATAACAGAGACGATAACTACAATGACGACAACAACAATAGTAAGAATGGAAATAATCATGGAAATCATATTTATATTTATATTATCTCTAATAATACATGCTCAAATGTATATTTGTATCGAAAAAGACAAAATAATAACAATAATCATGGAAATAAAAAATGTTTATTATTTCTATATAAATTTGTATATTATATTATGTGATAATAATAAGGTGTCACCTAAGGTTTTACGGCTTGTTCAGTAATTATAATTCGGTTTCCTTAAGTTAAAACTTCTAAAACATGAACTTATTCTATAATAATGAAATAATAAACACTTTTATATCCATTATACTCCCTTAATCTCTCTTTGATAATTAGATGATCATAATTAATATTGACCATGTTATCAAATTCAAGGAGAAAGATAAAATCACCGACAACGACAATGACGACAATAACAACAATAATAATCATGGAAATAATCATGGAAATCATATTTATTTTTCTATTATCTCTAATAATACATGCTAAAATTTATATTTGTATTGAAAAATACAAAATAATAATAATAATGGAAATAAAAAATATTTATTGTTTCTTTATAATTGTGTATATTATATTATGTGTTAATAATAAGGTGTCATATAAGGTTTTATGGCTTGTTCAGTAATTATAATTTCGTTTCATTAAGTTAAAACTTCTAAATTATTAATGTATTTTATAATAATGAACTAATAAAATTTTTTATATCTCTTATAATCTTTTCATCTCTCTTTGATAATTTGATGATCATTATTAATATTGACTATGCTATCAAATTCAAACGGAAAGATAATAACAACGACAACGATAATGACGACAATAACAACAATAGTAATAATAGAAATAATCATGAAAATCGTATTTATTATTCTATTATCTCTAATAACACATGCTCAAATTTATATTTGTATTGAAAAATACAAAATATTAATAATAATAATTACGAAAATTAAAAACGTTTTGGTCCGTAAGAGCTGCAATGGGTAATACAATATAATGAGGGATGAGGGAATCGAACCTGGGACCTAATGTGCCTAGTAAATAGTACAATACAATGAGGGATGGAGGAATCGAACCTGAGACCTAATGTGGTTAGTAAAAATAAATTCAAGGGCTAAGATTGTTTAAGATTTTGATCTAATGGTTGTGAAGCAACATATACCCTAAATTTACTCCCATGTTAGCATTTTCCATTTCCTCAACACTCAGCCTCTTACACATTCTAGCATTTATAATATAAAGATTTGTTGTCCTAATGACATAATTGAGATTTGTTTCTCATATATTTCAAGGGATTTCGAAAAAAAGAAACTTTTATTTTTTAAAAAAACAATAAGCAAATGCTGAGTAGATTCTCATGAATAGTACACTTCCAATAATTCTTTTTTCTTAATAAGTCAAAAAGAAAACAATATATCACTTTCTTGGCAATAAAATAGTACAAATAGGTATTACAAACCCCAAATAAAAGAAATAAAAAAGAGAAGTTGACTTACCCAAAAAAAGGAAGAAAAATTATCTCAAAACATTGTCAGATAATATGATGCATATAGCTATAGGACTTCAACTTAAAATATTTTACTTTTTTGACAAATTCATAACATGGAAAATTAAGTTAAGTAACATAAAACAATATTTATTGTCCATTTCTAAAGACGGTAATGAGTCAAACAACTTCAATTGCGTCAATTAAGTAATAACCACAATTTTAATTAATGTATCAAGGACATCATTAAAACCATTGTGATCATAATTAATATCTATTGGATTATTATTATTATTATTATTATTATTATTATTATTATTATTATTATTATTTTATTATTATTATTATTATTATTATTATTATTATTATTATTGTTATTATTATTCTTATTGTTGTTGAGTGCAACTAAACATATGTCTTGTAGAATTAACAATTATACGCATATAGACGTGGTCACATTTGGCATGACATTTTATATTGTCAATTGTGACATCCTCCTTGGTGCTTTTATTGGAGAATAAAATGAACTCACTACTGTTTAATTCACTTGATCAAAATACAGTCAGTTTTCATTAGCACTATGTAATATGAAGTAATTTATTAAGTTATTTCGATGCATGATCATGTTCAACAAATATTTGTTAACTGTTAGTTATTAGTTGCTTATATATATATATATATATATATATATATATATATATATATAAATTATTAATTGTTAACTGTTTTAATTAGCTATTTATATAAAATGTAGAAAAAAAGAGGATTTTTTCCCCTCTTCAAAAGGGAAGATGATCGATGGCGCATTTGATTTTTTTTTTAAAAAATATAAGACAAAATGGGAAAATGAACATTCTTTAAGAAGAATTTGATCTATTCATTACTCTTCTATTAGAGGGAAAGAATCTACTGGACCAAAGACGCCCTCATACGTACTTGCACACAATTATGATCTGACTCTATGTGTTGTCAATGTTATGACCCCTTGAAGTTGCTCAATATAGTTTATGACCCCTTTCAACACAATCTCTTGATTTGCCCTTACTATTAATCAAATAATATATTAACTGATACAGTATACATAAAGAATTAAATTAAAACGAATCATTATTTGACAAACTCCTCCAGAAGTTGGTGAAATAATGACTATTAAGAATATACCAATGGTAAGTAAACTCGTACTGCAATTTTCCTTCCCCCCTTTGAAAGTTGGCACCCAGTTTCATAACCTGATAATTTCCAACTATGTAATAATTAACTTTAATTTAGCTATGAAATTAAAATAGAGGGAACAAAAGGGGTGAATCAGGACTGATATGATGCTGAGGGGGCCAAACTAGATATAACTTAAAATCAGACCCCTACCTGATTACGTCAGGATTATGAATTAAGTATACTACTATTGGGTTTGGTTGGTTTCGGCTAGGCTTGCATTAGATTAGTTATATATATTGGGGGGCACATATCAACTTTCTGGTTTCTAGTTCTACTTCTCCATATACCCTCTCTCTGTCTCTCTCTTTCTCTCTCTCTTAATCAAATTTGTTTGGGAGTGCCATCAAAATTAAGCACAAATTAACACCATATGCTTAGTTAGTTAAATTTGCTAGCTATCTAGCTTCATCCAAATTGCTCAAGCTTATATCAAATCTTATGGTAAGTGTCATCAAATTCTCTGGTCTTTAGTTTCTCTTATAAATTTTTGTTTTTCTTAGCATTCCTGTGGTGTTGGACCAAGCCAAACCAAATCAGACTCGATGTTATGATTTTATGTACAACTTTAGACTATAAAACTGCCATTGAAAGAAAACTCATATGTCGTTTATTTTTAACGTATTCAACTCTAAGTGTTAGCTCTACAAATAAGTTCTTTTCATTTATACTGTTAGTATATTGATCTGTATAGAAATAAGACATATACAACAACAACAACAAACTCCCAATGTGAGTCCCACTTTCGCAGGGTCTGGGGAGATTCAGCTGTAGGCAACCTTACCTCTATCGGTATTCCTACCCATAGAGAGGTTGATTCCATAAGACCGACAAAACAGTTCTGTGAAAAAAGTTTAAAGAGAAAACAATTGCAAAATCATTTACCGAGGAAGAGAAAAGGTTTCGGAGAGCAAATAAAGAAGGAGCGGAGACATACCTCAACAAACCAGGGGCGCTTGATGCTGTCACATCCCAGAAAAGCACGACCTGCAGACAAGCACGACAAAAACCCTACCCGCCCCACGCCACCGAAGCTGCTGCCACCTACGGAGCCGGCCTCCTACAATAAGAGATCTGTATAGAAATAAGACATATATATATATATATATATATATATATATATATATATATATATATA
>JACYFF010031954.1:14261963-14324855 GCA_017589665.1 Selenicereus undatus | reverse complement strand
TATATATATATATATATATATATATATATATATATATATATTGGGAGTGGGTAAATACAAGGTAACTTAGGTAGTCCTTCTCAATAAGGTTCTACCTCAGTTATCATCCAGTATGATGGAAGAGACCAACACATGAGTACTTGAATCCCAAACAATAGGGTGAGAAAGAGGATGGTCCGAGGATGGCCCATTCGGACCATCCAATCTGCTGCTCTGTTTGCCTCACAGTAGATGTGCTGTAAAAAAGTTAGATCTTTGAGCTTTCTGATATCACGGACTCGATAGTCAATATGCTATGGGGGTTGGACGTGTCCTTGAACTGCATCAATAACAATTTTGTTATCCCTTCAATTTGGTTAGCTCTCCATAGAGAGAGGGGGGGGGGTGAGGAGCAGGGGGAGAGCGATGGGAGATACATATAAAGAAAACTATAAACTAATTAAAACTAGTTCGTTGCCCTGAGATTAAGTTTTGAATAAACAAATGGTACTTTGAAAGTATCGCTGAATAATTGTTTGGCCGACGTCAATAAGTTGATATAAAAAAATAATGAAGATTTTAGTACAACTCAAAATAATCGAGGTAAGTCATGAAGACATTATCACTCCTACATATATTTTTTTCATAACGGCATTTTTTTAATAAAAGAAGTTTCAAGCATATATGTTTTTGGAGTATGTACCCCAACATTGCATCGGATTTAAATTTTTAAATAATAAAATAAATATTTTAAAAATAACATTACATTATTATTAATGTCCATTCTCTATAACATTCATAGAAAAATTATTTGTGAACCATGGATACATTTATTATCATACTAAGCTAACTAGAAGTCATAATAAACATTTGATATTTGTGAACATGTAGAAAGTTATGTAATTATTCATCAATTACATCAATCCAAGTCCCCTCCCCCAACAAAAAAAAAAGGTTCAGCTACACTAACTTGCACAATTTTGGCGGAAGGGGGGGGGGTGAAATACATAACCAATAACACTAACTTAGAGCAAACCCTTTAATAATTTTGCAACTCTAATACGCACCAATTCTTGACGAATTCTGTATGCTCTCTACCTTTTGCTTTTTTTGGGGGGGGGGGGGGGGGGGAGTGTTGCACAAACTCATTACACCAACACAACTCAATCCTCGGCATCCCTCCCCCCGAACAATGGCAGATCTAGACACTTAGCTTAGGGATGTCCACCTACGAATATTCATAACCATGTGTACTATAAAATAAAGTTTAAACTATACATGAAATTTGGGGGAGCAAGAAAAATTGTGTTGACATCGGTAGAGAACCTGTCATACAATTTAAAGCCCAAATATTGGTTGGCATTATCGATTTAAATAATGGACAAGTATAGTGGCTTTCTCAATTGATTAATAAATGTGATAAAAGAACATACTGCTCAAGCTAAGATTCATTAATTCAGCTCAATTTTGTAACCAAGATAGAGGTCCTCAAGATAAACATACAACATTAATGCAATACTCCTTCAAGAAAAAAAATTAAACACAAAGTTTGAGCTCACAGAGTAGGACCAATCAGCCAAACACATCCTGAACAAATTATCTGAAAGAAAGAAGCTATGCACATAGATTCAAGCATGGCGATACCGTTTATGGTAAATCAAAAAGATTCAATTCAGTGGGAAGTATTCCAAAAAACCTCTAACTTGCTAAAAACGAATCATCCATCAAGAATCCCGAATTGCGACTTTCCAACGACATATATCATGATAACAAATTAACAATTATTTACACATAACCAAATAATTTCATTAATTAATCTTTAGCTACAGCCCAGAAGCTAAGAAACAAGTAATTAGAGGTAATCAAGCAAAAAAAAAAAACTAATTTAATTGTTCAAAGATTGAAACCCTAACATGCACGTAGTGTGACAGGGGCTGGGCTGGATGAACGAAGATCAAATTGAACTCATGTTTGTCGAAACACAAAAGGGGGTTGAGAGAGAGAGAGAATACCATCAAACTTGAGGGTTTTAGAGAGAGTGGGAGTGAAGAGTAGTGGGATTAAGAAGGGGAGGAGCAGAATTAGGTTCCTTCAATACGCCATGTCCACCATCGATCAATGAAAATCAGTGAATCAACGAATGAACCATTCATTCAGAAAATCAGAAGCACTACATAAAAGTCAAGATCTGGAATTGGAAGGACAAGAAAAAGGGGATACAAAGGAGCAGTAAGTCCATTACTGCTTCGACACTCTAATCTCTCTGTCTCTCTCTATCTCCATTGTTGTGACGGGCTGAGTGGCGTGCGCTTGTGCCAGTGGTTGGGGTCCGGTTACTGTGTGAAGTGTTATGGCGGATGATGGGGCTGAGGTCGGCTGCTCGCGGTGGATCTTAATGTCGAGTGGGCGAGAGGGAGTGAGAGCCTAAGAGAAAAGGATTGAGATGTAGCTCGGAGGATGGGCCTGTATTGTCAGTCTGGCATACGGCTATTGTGTGCAGTGTTCTAGTGGTCGGTGGGGCTAAGACGAGAGGTGTCCACCTGAGACAAGAAGGAGTGAGAGCCTGAGACAAGAGGACAGGACAGGACAGGACTGAAATGAGCCTGAGAGCCTTCAATGATTGTATTTAAAAAAAAAGAAATGAAAATGTTAGTTAATGAAGCTAAAGTTGGGTTGGTCCATTCGTTTAAGTGTTAAGGGAGTCCAAGCTTCAAAGATTTTTTTTGCGGTGATTTTTAGGGGTGTCCACCTACAGCATATTTGAAGCCCTCAATTTAGCTAATTAGAGGTTTTTTTGGGTTAGGGGTGTCCACGGACACTCATGGGCTAGTCATGGATCCGCCCCTGTCCTCGAAGGATACATTTGTAATTTTTTTCACCCCCACCATATATGGGGGGGAACCAATTGTGCAAACGTCCGCGAAGGTTTCAGGTTCAAGATATACCACCCCTACATCACAAGCTCGTCTAAATATCAAGGTTCTCACTCCCCCGTTTTTAAGTAGCCTCCGGACCATAGTGGACGCCAACACCCACATAGGCCCTTATTCCATAGGACCTCGCCCTATATGTAGCAAGGCTACATAATGCATTCGTGTTAGAGCTCTCTGATACCGGTGCAAGAGATAAAGGAGAGAATGAGTTACTGATAATTCATATTTTATATATAATTTTCTTCTTCATTTCACCTACTTTTATGTCTTTGAAATATATTTTTATGGGTAAATAATGCATATTTTATGAAATTTTCAGGTAGAAATAAATATAGAAGAGTTTGGGATGAGGTTGATTAATTCTACTCGAAACTCCTACAAGTGCAATACCTAGAGTCCAAGCTTAAGCCCAAAGGAAAAGAAAGAGAGAGAGAAAAAAAAAGAAAAAACAGAAGGTCCGACCCTACTCTCTGCGGTCCAAACGCCAGCCTTCACCAGCTTGCATCCACCTTTTTTTCCCTTTCTCCCATTTTCCCACATGGCTAATTCTTAACCTAGTCAAATGCCGAAAATCAAAATTAATATTATACTTATGACTAGCCATGACCATGCATGTAACATCTCAAATTAATTAGAATTGATTCTCATTAATTTTGGGGGTATCCTAAGGGGTTGGATTTTCACTATAAAAAGGGTTCAAGGTTGAGGAAAAAAGGCACTCATATCCATCCATACACACTCACACTCATACTTTCATCCATTCTCTCCCATTCTCCCATCTTCTATCTTCTATTTTTTTTTTTTAGAGAGTTGAGAGAGTCTTTGTAAGACAAGATCATTTGGGTTGAGGGGTTAAGAAGAAAATAAGCTTTGTTAGCTATTTCTCTCTTCTATTCTCATCTCATTTGTGAGTCAAATTTGAGAGTTTACACTAAGTTTCATAATTTTCTGTAATTCAGTATAAGGTTTGGACATAGGAAGTGAAATATACCAATTTTAATGGTGTTTTTCCTAACTATGGTTGGCTAAACTACTCATTTCTAGGACTAGGATGGATCCCTGGTAATAATATTCTTCTACTAATTTCTTACGGGGTTATTTTTATCTCTTTTGCATAATCTTGAGTTTATATTTGATCATCATCTACTTGTGCATCTTAACACTAATGTTTAATCATGTTGATGACACTAGTTTAATTTGCTATCTCAAATGAATATTAGACCTTGTAGGCTAATATGATGATTATGTAATTTGGGCTTAAAATTATAATTATTTCAATTGAATAATTTATGCTAGAAATTAGATTAGTTATGCCTATGAAGAATAATTCATGCTAAGCCACTAGATAAATAATCTCATTTGATAATAATAACCATCTTTTTGACTTATGGCCTAATGCTTGTAGCTTAGGTTGAACAAGTGACAAATTGAATCCCCATTTGAATTAGTAAATCATTATTGGCATCAAAGGTGAAATCCAAAGTCCTGAAACTTTCTCCCATTGATTTCTTTCCAAACTCTTGACTTGTTTACTCTTATTTTGCTCCTTAATTCATTTTGATAATTGAAGTCATAAATTGAATTATTCTTTATAATCGGAAAGGCCAAGTCTAAAATTACTATTGTTCCTCGTGGGATCGACACCCTAATACTCGCTAGTCTACAATTAACCTTGTGCACTCGCAACTAAAAAGAGTTTTAAAACTAGAACATAAAATCCACATCAAATTTTTTGCGCCGTTGTTGGGGAACGAATAGTGATTTTTGAATTTTTTTTTCCTTTTATTTTTTGATTTTTGTTTTCCTTCCCCGCTAATCTAACAATTTTATTTATTTATTCTCCACCCTTTCCCTTTTATTTTTATTGTTTCATTCCCTAATCCCTCTTAATCTAACCATTTAATTTTTGTTATTCCCTCTCCCTTCCAATCTAACTATTTTCCCTATCCCTTTTAACCTAATCTAATCTAATCTAACTCTTTTATTTTTGTTATTTTATTTATTGTATCTAATCTAACAAATCCCCCTCCCTTTTATTTCATTTTTTTTCCTTTTTATTTTCCCCATCCCTTTTTATTTTTGTTATTTTATTTTGCTTTATTTATTTTCAATTTTCCCCCTTCCCTTGGATCTTTCATTTATTTGTTTAGTTTATTTTATTTATTTATTTTATTTTATTTTTATTTTATTTCTTCTTTTCCTTCTTATATCTCTCTTCTCTTTTCTTTTTATCTTGTTTGGTGATTTTATTCTTCTCTCTTGATTGCTTGTGGGTATATGCATGGTAGACGTTCTTTATGCTTAGATCTTGAACCATATAATCCTGAAATTGAATGCTCTCTTCGTAAGATAAGAGTTAAGAAAAAGGAATCTAAGAAAAGATGGCTGAAGAACAAACCCCACCTAAGCAACTTAAGCAGTACTTCACTCTCGCCACTTATGACTCACCTACAAGATCACGTATGCCCACTGTTACGGTGTAATTTGAGATTAAACATTCTCTTATCCAAATGTTACCGTCGTTTTATGGGCTAAAGTCTGAAAATCCTTTCAAGCACGTTGATGCGTTTTTAGAGATTTGTTCTACTGTATTCTTGAATAATATCGCTGATGATGCTCTTCGCTTGTGGCTTTTTCCTTTTTCTTTAAAAGATAAAGTTAAAGCTTGGTTGGACACTAAGACAATTATAATCACTTGGGATCAATTGCAAAATGAATTCTTGAAAAAGTTTTTCTCTATTGGTAAACTGATTGCCTTAAAACGTGTTATAACCACCTTCTCACAGAACAAAAATGAGCAATTGCATGAAAGTTGAGAACGGTTTAAAGAGTTGTTGCGATGTTGTCCTCACCATGAGGTACCTATGTGACAACTTGTCCAGAGTTTTTACTCTGGTTTAGATGAGCATAATAGACAAATAGTTGATGCATCATGTGGTGGTAGTTTCTTGTATAAAACTCCTGAAGAAGCTTGGGAATTATTTGAACATTTGAGTGAAAATTCACACTCCTCACATTCTGATTTGCCTAGGCAATTAGGAAGTAAATGGGGTATTTATGAGGTTTCACATTCAGTTGACCTTTCTAGTGAAGCTGATGCTTTAGCTAAGAAATTTGATCAATTGTTGTGCATGAACAAAGTGTCTAATGTCCCTTCTATGCAAGATGTGTGTTCGATTTGTGCTAGTTCCATGCATTCTTCTATTGACTGTCATTGTATTACTAAGTCTGACTGTGTGCCTGAACAAGTGAATGCTGCCCAAGGATTTCCTCCATCTAACAATCCTTATTCTAATACCTATAATCATGGTTGGAGGAATCATCTTAATTTTTCATGGATGTCTCAAAATGTTGAGAATCCTCAGGCCCAGTACAGTAGACATACCCCTTCTGGTTTTCAAAACTAGAGATTTGCTCCTCCTTCTTCCCATCAAGCTCTATCTAGGAGCTCTGATATCAACAAGGTACTTTCTGCTCTTGATACCTTGACTTCTGTTGTGCAAAATATGGATGCTAGGGTCCAAGGAATTGAGTATAAAATGCATATAGTTGACTCCCACTCACAGTCCATAGCTAAGTTAGAAACCCAACTTGGGCAACTAGCCATAACTATAGGTAAAAGAGAAGAAGGAAAACTTTCAAGTCACCCCATACAGAACCCTAAAAGCCAACAATTTGAACAATTGGAAGTTGTAATGGTTCTTAGGAATGGTAAAGAAGTAGATAACAAGGTGAGTGAGAAGGAACATGATAAAGAGGAAAGACTTAAGACCTTGGAGAGTGACCTTGAATCTGAAAAGGAAAATGATCCATCCCCTTCTCCTGTTGTTTCTGACTTCACTATGACATATGAGCCAAATGTTCGTCACCCTCAAGCTTTGTCTGCATCATTCCCTTCCAAACAAGACAAGCAAAGCGATGACATCCTTGAGACCTTCAAGCAACTTAAGGTCAATCTTCTCCTTTTGGAAGCAATTAGACAGATCCCGACCTATGCTAAGTTTCTTAAAGACATGTGCACTTTTAAAAGAAAATCTAAAGATGATAAGTCTAAAAAGGTTTTTCTAAGTGAACAAGTGAGTTTGATTCTGAAATGTGATACTCCACCTAAGTTCAAGGATCCTGGTGCCCCTACCATTTCATGTTTTATTGGCAATCACAAAATTGAAAAGACACTTTTGGATTTGGGTTCTAGTGTCAATTTGATACCATATTTATTTACTTAGAATTGGGATTAAGTGAACTGCAACCTTCCAACTGTACCCTTCAGCTTGCTGATAGGTTGGTTAGGACTCCTAGGGGGCGGATAGATGATGTCTTAGTACAAATTGATAAAGGATTTTTTCTTGTTGACTTTGTTGTATTGGACATGGACTCTAGTCATGCTTATAAGCAGATCCCTCTTATTTTAGGTCGTCCCTTCCTAGTCACAGCTAATGCTACCATTAACTGATGGATGTCTCAGTCATGAACACGAGGGTTAGGCTTAACATTTTCAAAGCCTCTGCTTGATATTGTCTAGCTGAAGACATTAAACTTAGCGCTTGTTGGGAGGCAACCCAATCTTTTTAGGTGATTTTGAGTCTTGTATTTTTTCTATTTTTCCTTTTAATTAAGGCGTGCTTGTGTTATTGACTGTGATTCTTCACTTGGTTTTTTGCTTTTGAGGTTGGTAATGGTTGTGAAGGCGCTTTGGGAGTGTGATTGCTTAGCTTACATGGAAACAATTTTCCTCGTGCTATTAGGTTGTGTTGCTCTTTTCTCCATTTTCCTTTATCTTATTGTTTTCTACATTGACAACAATGTGAGGTTCATGAAAAATTTTGAGAAAGATTGAACTTGAAAATTTGTGGGTGAATTTGATTTTGGGAAGAGATTGAGTGTCCTAATTGTGCATGTCTTATGCCTATTATGTGGATTTGATTCATGTGACCCATATTCACAAGAGATTATTTCTAGCTTTGACTAGTTGAAGGCCACAATTTATGCTGTGCTAATGCCACTATGTAGTCAATTTTGATTATGAGTTGTAACCCCATTTACAATGTCGTGATGAGTATTTGATATGCATTGAGTTCCTCCTTGACTTTTCAATTCAAAAAAATTAAATTAATTGAGTTATGATTTCGGTACCAATGTTCAGGTCTTGTCTTTATCCTTATCTTTAATTGACTGAATATATACTAAGTGCTTATCTAAGTGTTCTTTATTCATATCTTTATCCACTTAAGAAAGTACATGAAATCAAGTAACTTCTGAACCCCCCCCCCAAAAGCACTCAAACTCTCCAAAAGAGAGGAAAAAGAGAAAAAAAAATATTTGATTTGGCATTGGGGACTCGATTTTAAAAGATACTCTTGTGATTTTTGTTATATGGGTTGAAATTTTGTGCTTACGGTTTGCTACAAGGTTTCATTGTGTACTTAATTTGCTTGAATCTTGGCCTATTGACTAAGTTGGGGTTAGAAATTTTTGATAATGAATTGTGGGTTGGTAGTGAATTGATATATGTGATTTGGAGTGGACATTTATAATTGGGTCACTTGGTTTTCTTCCCTGATCTTATTCTTCTTGATGGTTTAAATGAATACATGCATTATTGGTGTTCTTTGCTCGAGGACTAGCAAAGTCTTGGTGTGGGAGAGTTGATAATTCATATTTTATATACAATTTTCTTCTTCATTTCACTTACTTTTATGTCTTTGAAATATATTTTTATGGGTAAATAATGCATATTTTATGAAATTTTTAGGTAGAAATAAATATAGAAGAGTTTGGAATGAAGTTGATTAATTCTACTTGGAACTCCTACAAGTGCAATACCTAGAGTCCAAGCTTAAGCCCAAAGAAAAAGAAAGAGGAAAAAAAAAGAAAAAGAAGAAACAGAAGGTCCGGCCCTGCTCTCTGTGGCCCAAACGCCAACCTTCACCAGCTTGCATCCACCTTTTTTTCCCTTTCTTCCATTTTCCCACATGGCTAATTCTTAACCTAGTTAAATGCCATTAATCAAAATTAATATTATACTTATGACTAGCCATGACCATGCATGTAACATCCCAAATTAATTGGAATTGATTTTCATTAATTTTGGGGGTATCCTAAGGGGTTGGATTTTCACTATAAAAAGGGTTCAAGGTTGAGGAAAAAAGACACTCATATCCATCCATACACACTCACACTCATACATTCATCCATTCTCTCTCATTCTCCCATCTTCTATCTTCTTTTTTTTTAGAGAGTTGAGAGATTCTTTGTGAGACAAGATCATTTGGGTTGATGGGTTAAGAAGAAAATAAGCTTTGTTAGCTATTTTTCTCTTCTCTTCTCATCTCATTTGTGAGTCAAATTTGAGAGTTTACATTAAGTTTCATAATTTTGTGTAGTTCAGTACAAGGTTTGGACATAGGAAGTGAAATATACCATTTTCAACAGTGTTTTTCCTAACTATGGCTGGCTAAATTACTCATTTCTAGGACTAGGATGGATCCCTGATAATAATATTCTTCTGCTAATTTCTTATGGGGTTATTTTTGCTTCTTTTGCATAATCTTGAGTTTATATTTGATCATCATCTACTTGTGCATCTTAACACTAATGTTTAATCATGTTGATGACACTAGTTTAATTTGCTATCTCAAAAACTTGATGTGGATTTTATGTTCTAGTTTTAAAACCCTTTTTACTTGCAAGTGCACAAGGTTAATTGTAGACTAGCGAGTATTAGGGTGTCGATCCCACAAGGAACAATAGTGATTTTAGACTTAACCTTTCCGATTATAAAGAATAATTCAATTTATGAGTTCAATTATCAAAATGAATTAAGGAGCAAAATAAGAGTAAACAAGTCAAGAAATTGGAGAGAAATTAATGGGAGAAAGTTCTAGGACTTTAGATTTCACCTTTGATGTCAATAATAATTTACTAATTCAAATGGGGATTCAATTTTTCACTTGTTCAACCTAAGCTACAAGCATCAGGCCATAAGTCAAAAAGATGGTTATTATTATCAAATGAGATTATTTATCTAGTGGCTTAACATGAATTATTCTTCATGGGCATAACTCATCTAATTTCTAGCATAAATTATTCAATTGAAATAATTATAATTTTAAGTCCAAATTACATAATCATCATATTAGCCTACAAGGTCTAATATTCATTTGAGATAGCAAATTAAACTAGTGTCATCAACATGATTAAACATTAGTGTTAAGATGCACAAGTAGATGATGATCAAATATAAACTCAAGATTATGCAAAAGAGACAAAAATAACCCCGTAAGAAATTAGCAGAAGAATATTATTACCAGGGATCCATCCTAGTCTTAGAAATGTGTAGTTTAGCCAGCCATAGTTAGGGAAAACACCGTTGAAATTGGTATATTTCACTTTCTATGTCCAAACCTTATACTGAATTACACAAAATTATGAAACTTAGTGTAAACTCTCAAATTTGACTCACAAATGAGATGAGAAGAGAAAAGAAAAATAGCTAACAAAGCTTATTTTCTTCTTAGCCCCTCAACCCAAATGATCTTGTCTTACAAAGACTTTCTCAACTCTCTAAAAAAGAAAAAAGAAGATAGAAGATGGGAGAATGAGAGAGAATGGATGAAAGTATGAGTGTGAGTGTGTATGGATGGATATGAGTGTCTTTTTCCCTCAACCTTGAACCCTTTTTATAGTGAAAATCCAACCCCTTAGGATACCCCCAAAATTAATGAGAATCAATTCCAATTAATTTGAGATGTTACATGCATGGTCATGGCTAGTCATAAGTATAATATTATTTTTGATTTTTGGCATTTGACTAGGTTAAGAATTAGCCATGTGGGAAAATGGGAGAAAGGGAAAAGAAAGGTGGATGCAAGCTGGTGAAGGCTAGCGTTTGGGCCATAGAGAGTAGGGTCGGACCTTCTGTTTCTTCGTTTTTTTTCTCTCTCTTTCTTTTCCTTTGGACTTAAGCTTGGACTCTAGGTATTGCACCTGTAGGAGTTCCGAGTAGAATTAAACAATTTCATCCCAAACTCTTCTATATTTATTTCTACCTGAAAATTTCACAAAATATGCATTATTTACCCGTAAAAATATATTTCAAAGACATAAAAGTAGGTGAAATAAAGAAGAAAATTATATATAAAATATAAATTATCAGTTACGGTGATATGTAGGATATACGACTCACATATAATCTATAACGCATTAAAAAATGCAATTAAACTGATTATCAACCCTTCTACCACTAAAGTTATCACCTATGGTTATGAGAAATAGCTTTGTTTCAATTTTGAACCACCTTTTCTTGAAGCACAAACCAAAAAAAAAAGGAATCCAAATTAAATAAATAATTAAAGCAAAGGTTTATAGTTTAATAATAATTATAGAAGTACCTACGGAGCTACAAACAAAGAAGGAAAAAAAGTCATCACAGAAGTTCCCAAACCGAAATGGGCAGAAAAACAACAAGCAAAGAAATTATACCTATTGCAACAAATTTCATCACAAATATATTTACATCCAATAAAAGACAATTTTTTCATCTTTCTAATTTTCATATTAATTAAGAAATTGATGATGGTTATGTTGCCTAGGCCCTAGAATCCAGTGTTCAATGAAAAAACTAATAGCAAAAATTTGTAGATAAATTAATTTTGTTACCGTTTATGTCTTCAGAGCAACGAACAACAAATGCTGGGACGTCATGATTAAATCAAAACTCAACAATCAAACACAAAGGATCCAAACAAACAACATAGATTAATCCTCAAGCCACAAAGAAACTTAACTGATTCCATAACCAAAATACCTATTAATCACATGATTCCTAGTATCACTTAATCACATAATCATGAAATACAACTTGCTAGAATCAATTTAAAAAATGACAGATCTTGAGAAGAAAGATTCATAGTGCACGATTTGATGTCATAACTAAGCTTAAAAAATAAGCATTGCATCAGTCAAAACTAACTTTAGGAAATAAAACCCAATCTAGAGATTTGAACACCAAATAGTTAGAATAAACACAAAGTATATAATAACACAAATTCTTATATACTGAGTTAGATTATGAAATATTGAAGAACTCACAAAAATATTCACCTCTAAAAAAAATTGCAGAGATATTAACCCATATATACTAATTATTGCTAAATTTAGAAGCTACTAATTTGTAAGAATTCAAAATCAAATAATCAAAAATTACCAACACTATCCACAAAATCCATTTTAATTGGTTTAGTTCGTGACGCTTCAATTCTGTGACCAAGCACATCATAGTTTCAAACTTCTTGATAGCAAGTGGCCACCGTGGAGAGGAGTTTGCGAGTATGATTGTGGAAATTTTTTAGTGTTCCCTTTTCACAATCGCCCCCACCTAAAAAAAAATCCCACCAAAAAGGCGAAAAAACAGGAATAGCTAAGAAACTTTTTTTAATAAGCAAATAAAAAAACCCTAACAATTTTGACCTCATGAATAAATATGGAACAACCTGCTTTGCGTCATGGGGATATGAGAAGGATGGAGACTCGTATAGAAGTGGAAGAATGCTTCAATTAATCTTAGATAGAGAAGCAAGTACTTGTAGAAAACGTGGGATAGTGGGAAGGAAGGGTTAAATAGCTTAATTATCAAAATTTTAAAAATTAAAAAACCACAATTTTTTTAACGGTTAAGATGGATGTGATATATTATGTGAACGGTAGTGTTGACAACGTTTCTCTTATATAGTATTAAATTAGATAAGGTTATTGGATAGTATTACTATATTATATGTTCTTTTCTATTGTGGTATAGGCTCTTTTTTAGTGAACAATACTTTAATTTCTATTCTTCACATGTTTTTTGATTGCTTCTTAGTGTTATTTACTTCTCTTTTGTTGTTTTTTTGGTGGACTTGTTTCGTATTTTTTATCTACTCCAAACACTTAAAAATATATTTAATGTTTTATTTAAGAATGAGATTGAGATTGAGATTGAGATTGAAAATGCCACGAGGAGGGACAAAAAAAGGGGTGGTGGACAATACTTTGGGTTTTATAAGGTTATTGGATATGATTGGATAGGAATACTTTAATTATAGTGTATGATAGGTTCTTTCTAGTGCAGTATAGGTTCTTTCTAGTGCGGTATAGGTTCTTTTTTAGTGAATAAGATGTTAATTTTTAATAAGCGATGCTTTAATTTCTAGTGAATAACATGCTAATCGGAATATTAAGATAATTTTTAGTGAATAGTACATTTAAGTTTTTTGTGAACATTAGGTTAATTTTTAATATAGAATAGGACACTCTTTATTCAATAGGTTAGTTTTTAGTGAATGATCATTTAGTTTTTAGTGAACAATCTTTGGGGTTAAAAAAAGCAACGGGAAGGTAATCAAATTTCAAGGTTGGAAAAATCAATATTTATGTTTAGAGTCAAACTTCAAACCTCAGTATCCAAATGCCAACTACTAGCCACTGCACCACATTACTTGTATTGTGAAAGGTATGCAAAGTAAAATATTAAGCTATTCCTAGGCCGCGCTTCTACCTACCTGTTGACTCTAGGATTCACATAATGATTTTGATGATAGCAAACAATGTGGATAATAATTATATATGAAATAGTCATTTATTGAATATTTATATTATTTGTAAGTTTCATATATGACGTTCTTATTGGTCCAATTCATCAAATTGGCTACATGCTTGATTAATACATGGGCTTAGCACTTGAATAGTTTAAGTCTTTGATGAAAAGCTTTGATTGATTATTAATGGAAGTGATATGATAGAATATTGAGTTTCCATGGATATTTATCCATATAATCTATGTATAAATTAATGAATTTGATTGGATTAAGTTGTTTATCCTAATATTTGTTTATCGATAGAAAAATATGTGGGCATCATCTAATATCTAAAGATTTTATTTGATTGGAAAATATGTTCTAGTCTATTCAAATTTGAAATTCAAATTTGAGAATCATATAAGATCACTTAAAGATAATATTACCTTGCTTCAATCTTATATGATTTGATCTTACTAAGTTAACTTATATATTCTACTAAATGCGATACAACTTTAATTTGTAAAATAATATCAAAGTGATATTTGAAATCTCTTGCTGCTCATTTTAAGATATTACTAACATCATGTGCAAGAAAAATATCATGTGCAGCATATCCAAACGTGGCTGATTTGCAGAGAAGATCAAATCAGAATATGCAGCTCACAAGAAAATCAAAACAGAATATGGAGATTATATCTCAGGGGCCTGAAATCATATTTCAGGATATTCTGGCTGAAACTTCGTTCTTGGCAGTTTAAGTTCACAACTTATAAGACTATAAATAGTGACTACATGAGCAAGAGCAAGTGAGAAAAAGCATTGAGAATACACGTTGAGTTATTGTACTAAGTTTTCTTTTGAGATCAAAGAATTGAGGTGAAAAGAATTATTAAGGAGTGAACTTGGAGTTTGTGAAGTCAACTCCACCCAAACTTAAACCAAGAGGTTGGTTTAAGTGATTGAGATCTCTAGAGTGAGGTGATTCTAAGAGATTGTTGAGAATTCATCTTAATAAAAAAAGTAGAGTGTTAAATTCTAAAGTTAGATAACTCTAGGCAGGGATTTAAGCCTAATTGAGGCTCAATATCGTTAAAATACCCTTGCGTACCATTCCTATTTAATTTTTGCATTTACATTTGATTTCGATTTTAAGCTTTTCCCATCACCTTATTCGCCCCCTTTCTAGGGCGATCTGAATCTTCAATTGGTATCAGAGCTAGTCTCACACTTTTTTTTGACTTAATAATCAAGTGGGTGACGATCATGGCTTTTTCAGGAGATATAAATATTAAAGAACGCTCTACTATTAGACCCCCATTATTTAAAGGAGCAAATTCTTCTTATTGGAAGAATGCTATGCAAATTTTTATTGTATCTACTGATACGGAATTATGGAAAATTGTGAACAATGGACCTTACTCTCTTCCTAAGGTTAAAAATGACAAGGGAGAATTCATTGAAAAACCAAAAGATCAATATGCGAGTGCTGACTGGAAAAACTTACCAAGAATTCAAGAGTTAAGCATATTCTTTATTGTGGTTTAGATGCTAATGAATATAACCGAATTTTTGCCTGTGATACAGATCAGCAGATTTGGAACAAACTGATTGTTACATACGAAGGGACAAGCCAAGGCCATGAAACAAAAATGAATATGTTCATACATCAATATGAACTATTCAAAATACAGACAGACGAATTGATAAAAAGATATATTCACTTGATTCACTGACATCACCTATAACTTGAAGTCGCTTGGTAAGAACTACACAAATGAAGAGATGGTGAGAGATATCCTTCGATGTCTTCTAAAGAACAAATGGGGATCAAAAGTTATTGCAGTCGAATAAGCTCAAGATCTCAAGAAGTTGGAGCTAGACGATTTTCTAGGAGAGCTCTTGACACATGAGATTCATCTTAAAGATGACGAGGGAGAAAACTAAAAGAAAGGAATAGCACTAAAAACTATACAAGAAGGTTGCACTCTAGATGAGAAAGAATCCAATGACATTGATGAAGAAGCATTCTTATTGATCATTGGAGGCCTTAACAAAATGAGGCTAAAGAAAAAATTCGACCAACGAGGATTTCACTCAAAAGGATCTACGTCAAAAAGAAATGAAAAATCCTTCAAAGGTAAGTTTTTCATAAAGACAACACTAATGTTAGTTTTTGCCATGGATGTGGCGTGCCAGGGCATTTGTTGAAGGATTGTCCACTAATCCAAACGATGGGAGAAACAAGAAGATTTAAAAAGAAAGACAACCAAAGAGTAATGATCGCAGCTTGGAACGATAGCAACACAATTGGCAGTGAAAGTGATGAAGAAAACACCGCTAACATTTGCCTCATGGCAAAGGAAGTGCAAGATAAGGGAAGATCTGAGTATGAAAGTATCGATGAGGTAGATATATTGACTCTCTATGAATGCTCTAAAGAAGAATTAATTAATGCCTTAGTCAGTTTCGCTAAACCAAAACAAAGATATCTATCTAAATATAAAGATCTTAAGAAAAATCTTCGAGAATTATATCAAACGAATGTAGCTCTTGAAAAATTGAACAATCTTCACGATAAAGTTAAGAGTTTAGAAAATAAAAATATGGAATTGCAAGCCAAGTGTGATAAAGATCACAAAATGGTCTTAAAATTCACACAAGGATAAGAAAATTTGGACAAGCTACTTGATACCCAAAGAGCATCCTTTAACAAAGAGAGAATCGGATATAATCACTCCAACAAAAAGAATACCTATAAGAATTTCTTTGTTAAATCTACTCCATATAAAAAGAATGTTAGAACGTGTGATTGTTGTTCTAAAATGAATCATATTGCATATTCATGTCCACTTCGAAAACCATCTTTAAAGATTATTCATATTTGGATTACAAAGGGAACAAGACCACTTAATATGGTAGACACTAATGGACCCAAATATTTAAGTTTATTTTGTAAGAGTACTTGATGGCTAAGCCCCCCCCCCCCCCCCCCAAACTGTCAATTCATATTATTGAAGTCCTATTATTTGTAACATTTTATCTTTGAAAATTGAGGCAAATAATTCACCTTCCTATATTTGAGGGGGAGAAAGAGATCGACAGTCCACACATATATATTGTTTCATGCACGCTTGAAAAGTCTGATTACTTTTGATTTGTCTTCTTGACTTGAACAATTAAAATGAGTCATCTTAATCAACATGATCTTGATATTGCAAGGAAGAAACATCATATATTCCTAATAGTCAATATTTTCATATCTTTTGTGATCTTATGTCTTTATTCATGAAAATGCATATATTATTTGAAATATAATTATGATAGTGTCATTTTTGCATACAATTTATGTACATCTTATCCAACATATTACTCATAGTTTTTATAATTTTATCGACCAATACACCATTGACATATAAATTATGTTATAATAGTTTTAGCATAAATTAAGGGGGAGATATAATTATTTCTCAATGGTACATGTTCCTTGCCCCTATACTTGACATCTTATATCTAATTATCTTTGTCAAGGGAGAGAAAGAATTTGATCCATATGACATATTTCTAATATGTTGTTATCTCCATGGCTACATGATTTTTATTATCTTAGACACCGGTCATACAGCTTAACTTACATTGAATTTTTCACATAAATTGGATTATACTTTTCCTCTTGAATTATCCTAGATTAATTATGAAACGGCACAGATAATAGGTTTTTAATGGCTAATAGTTTTATATGCCTTTTGAACATACACATGAGTAATATAGAAATTTTATTTCTTGGATATTAGTATATGTATTATAGATTTTGATGATAACATTTATTTTAATTTTTAAATTTACATAGAAAATCTAATGTTTATTTTCTTGGCGACATAAAATATTTTCATGCCTCTATAAATGATGTGGTCCCATGAGCAAGATTGATATTATATGCTTTAATTATATTTATGTGGGGATAGATTTCATGCTTCTATTTGATATATTTTTATGTAAGAATCTATGCCATATCTAGATATGAACCTATGACCTCATAAGCCACGTATAAATCCATCTTTTGATTATGGCTTTGTGTTGGCATGACTTTTTAATATTTTATTGCATGACAAAATGTTATGCATCTCTGTTGCATACAATATTATATACATGCTTTAAATATTTTTGTAAGGAAAAATAGCTTGATTAATATGGTACAATACCCACACATTATACCTTATAAGGCTACACTTTTTTTTTTTTAAAATTGTCATTTCAAGATTGTAGCCTTAAATATGAATTGGCGTGAATACTGTTATATGCTCAACTTGTATATCACACGCCTTATGAATTACCTTGGACTATTGATTTTCGAAAGGAAGAGATTTTCTTGATTATTTGATCTATGCCCCATATATATTTGCCTTAGGGGGAGAGGTAATTTACTCTAAATTATCAATTTTATTTTTCTTTCATATACTTGTATCTCTTCCTTCTTCTTCATAAGTGTCACATTAAGGGGAAGCTATGCTACTAATTGGTTAGTTTACATTCTACATTCCTTTTTAATGATGACAAAAAGGGGGGGGGGGGGAATGAGCTTATGATACGTGGATGCAAGAATCAAGGTATGTATACAAATATCACTTCCTATTGGTATTGTTGTTTGTCATCATTAAAAAGGGGGAGATTGTTGACTCTAGGATTCACATAATGATTTTGATGATAACAAAAAATGTGGATAATAATTATATATGAAATAATCGTTTATTGAATATTTATGTTATTTGTAAGTTTAATATATAATGTTCTTATTGGTCCAATTCATCAAATTGGCCACATGCTTGATTAATACATGGGCTTAGCACTTGAATAGTTTAAGTTTTGCATGAAAAGCTTTGACTGATTATTAATGGAAGTGATATGATAGAATATTGAGTTTTCATGGATATTTATCTATATAATCTAAGTGAATAATAGTGAAGAATTTGATTGGATTAAGTTGTCTATCCTAATATTTGTTTATGGATAGAAAAATATGTGGGTATCATCTAATATCTAAAGATTTTATTTGATTGGAAAATATGCTCTAGCCTTTTCAAATTTGAATTTCAAATTTGAAAATCATATAAGATCACCTAAAGATAATATTGCCTTGCTTCAATCTTATATGATTTGATCTTGCTAAGTTAACTTATATATTCTACTAAATGAGATACAACTTTAATTTGTAAAGCAATATCAAAGTGATATTTGAAATCTCTTACTGCTCATTTTAAGAGATTACCAACATCCTGTGTAAGAAAAATATCATGTGCAACATATCCAACGTGGCTGATTTGCAGAGAAGATCAAATCAGAATATTCAGCTCACAAGAAAAACAAATCAGAATCTGGAGATTATATTTCAAGGGCTTGAATAAGATTGCAGGATATTCTAGCAGAAACTTCGTTCTTGGCAGTTTACGTTTACGACTTGTAAGACTATAAATAGTGACCACATAAGCAAGAGCAAGCTAGCAAGCAAGTGAGAAAAAGCATTGAGAATACACATTGAGTTATTGTACTAAGCCTTCTTTTGAGATCAAAGAATTGAGGTGAAAAGAGTTATTAAGGAGTGAACTTGGAGTTTGTGAGTTCAACTCCACCCAAACTTAAATCAAGAGGTTGGTTTAAGTGATTGAGATCTCTAGAGTGAGGTGACTCTGAGAGATTGTGGAGAGTTCATCTTAATAAAAAAAGTAGAGTGTTAAATCCTAGAATTGGATAACTCTAGGCGGGGACTCAAGCATAATTGAGGCCCAACCTCATTAAAATACCATTGCGTACCATTTCTATTTAATTTCCGTATTTACATTTGATTTCGATTTTAGAAGGGGAGCCTTGGAGCAACGACAATGTTGTCTCCGTGTGACCAAAAGGTCACGAGTTCGAGCCTTGGAATCAGCCACTGATAAAGTCAGGTTAGGCTGCCTACAATACACCCCTTAGGGTGGTGTCCTTCCCCGAACCCTGCGTGAACGCGGGATGCTTGTGCACCAGGCTGCCCTTACATTTGATTTCGATTTTAAGCTTTCACAATCACCTTATTCACCCTCTTTCTAGGGTGATCTAAATCTTCACTACCATTAGATTGTGTATTTCCATTGGGCCTTTGGATTGGACCATATAGTGTGTACCATATTCCTGTACCTTAGCATGTACTAATAACAACTGCCTCATCTTATATAATGTATTGACGAAAATGAACAAATTATCTTATCAAGATACTCCTTACACAATAATCGGAATAAGAAATTCCTTCTTTTTTTTCCGACAAGGGTGATAATAATTTAACTTCTTTTGTCTAAACTTTAAATAGGATAATTTTGTTTTTAATGATTTTTTACACATTTGATATTTAGTTGATTTATTTTGAATGCATATCAGAAAAAAAAGTCTAAAACTTAAGATGTGATAGGAAATATCATCTTCGATTTTTTATTTTCTTCTTCTTTTTATCATTATTATATTAATATTTTTTTATAACATGAACTTACAATATTTGAGACATCTCAACTAAAAACTATGATCGAATTCCTGAAATACTAATGCTGTTTTCTTTTTTTAACATATATAACTCATCTTCTACTATGATATCCTTAGTTTTATCTTTTTTTCAGAAAAATATTTTCACAAAATTCTTCTTCTATAAAATATTTTTCACAAATTCCTATTTGTGGGTCTTCTGGAATCAGCCTCTCTACGGAAATGAATGTCAACAGAGATAAGGTTGTCTACATCTGAATCTCCCCAAACTCCGCAAAAACGGGACCCACATTGAAGGGTATTGTTATTGTATATAACTCATCTTTAACATTTGTACTGTTGTTCCAGTATTCCCTATATCAATGATCACTTTTTACGGACAATCTGTATATCATGGTGGTTCAAAAAACTAGTTTATTATAATAAATTAATGATAGAGGTCACGTGTAATATAATAGATCGTTTAAAAATGATCCCCTAAAAATCCTTATCTTATACAAGTACATGTATTTATATATCCACCTTCTTTCAATCATCGAATATATAAGATAACAGGTTGGCATCACATCACCTTCCTCTTCACCCTCAATAAAATACTAAGGTTATACTCTTTGCGATGCAAAGATGTAGTTAAAACATATTCAAAATTATATTATGAGTTGAACAAATAATTATTAACCCGAATAATTGCAAAATCTAAGAGATTAGATTATTCAATTTATGAATAATTTGGCATTTCTTTTTTATTCATTTTCTATTGTAATAATATATACTCTTCATTCTTAATGTTTAACTCACTTTTTTTATCCATTTAAATTATTTCTTTCTTAAATTTATATTTCATTTAAATATTAAATTTTATTACTAATCAGTAAGTGGTACTCACTTTAAAATATCTAATTGATATTATATAAATCTACACCCATTTTAAATAATTTTTATATCCATTATGGTATCCTAAGTGGCATCCAATGCAGTACGCTTTTTTTATTAATGCAAAAAAGCAATGAAAATATATCAATTTTAAAAGTAGTGATAATCCTATTACAACATACTTATTTTTTTAGTTATTATTGTTTCTTTTCTTTTTCCACTTAAATTACCACTTTAAATTCTTTTGCATTTGTATCGTAATTATTTATTTACTGTTTTTTTTCAAAATTCTCTAATATGTAAGACATTTTTGATGGGCAAATTTTAGTAATGAAATGGATGAACTTTAATTTAATTACTTTGATAAAGATTATTTTAAAGTTAAAGTCTTACTAATTACTATATAAGTTATGTAAAAAGTCAAATTTTATAATTCAATAAAGCATTGTATTAATTTAGCCTTTATGGAGATTTATGTAGCCAAAATCCTATGTGGCATTACACATATTATCCAACATATAGCTCATATATCAATTCTATCCAACATTTAATATATACCAGGGTTATACCCCTTGTGATGTAAGGATGTGATCCAAACATTTTTTAAAATTTTGTTACTAATTCAAATAGTAAAAATAAATTGAAATGTTACATTATTTAATTTATTAGAAATTGAGCATTTTATTTTTTATTCCTAATGTCTAACTCACATTGTGATTATTGATTAAGCTATTTCATTGTTAAATTTTACATTTTATTTAAATTAAATTCTATTTCTAATTAATAGTAAGATAAATGAATAACACTAACTTTAATATATAGAATTGATATTGCATTAAATCTACCTCATCTTAATAACATTCATATCCCTGGTGACATCTTATCTAACGTCCTACATATCAATCGTATATATATCCCATGAAACCTTATATATATATATATATATGTGTGTGTGTGTGTGTGTGTGTGTGTGTGTGTGTGTGTGTGTTCATATATATATATATATATATATAAATGTATGATAAGATATGATTAGATAATCTTTTATTCTTTTGCATATTAGTTATTTTTATTTGAATAGATATAAAAGCATTATCCGGAGGCACTAGGTTGTGGGCCTAGATGTGTTGCTTGTGGCTTTGGGCCTTGCATGTAGTGCAGAGCCACGTCGTATTAGACTGTGGACGTCGAAGTAAAAAGCTCAGCAAGTTAATGAGGAATCCATCTTGGGCAGCTTATCATTGATGCAATTTCTTGAACAGTACTAACCCATTGATCTATTGCTAAACCAAACTAATCTTTCATAACTTTCTTCTTTTTTTGTTACTCTTTGACCCTTCATCAAAGTCAAGTTATTGTTAGCCTATAAAAGGATGAAGTTCTTCCATAATAATTTTTTTTCATTTATTAGACTTGAACCTGAAACCTTCAAAGAATAAGTGACAAACCACTTGCTAGACTTGAGCCCGATACCTTAAAAAGAACAAGTAACAAACAACTTGAACTAGCCAATGTTGATAAACTTAATTGACTCTTAAAGTGTATACAAATCTTCGTAAGTGTACGAATGTTTAGTTCACGCCATTTGGTCATATCAAGAGCACGGTACTCACAAATTTTTTCAAGCAGGGTTTCAGCAAGAACAAAATGATTGGTCATGTCATTTGGCACTTTGGTTGATACGTTGGCTCTTGATTGAAAACTAGTACTCTCAAAGATCACTTAACCAATCAATGCACAAAGTTAATGTTTAATAGTTAAAAGAGTAGGCGATACTTTAATATCCTAAGGTATGATCACTAAATAAAATGATCTAAAAGTTTGTGCAAATAGTAATTTAGTGCCTTGGAATTTTAAGGGATGAATAATTTAGTGTTTCTTCTTTTCAACTAGAAGTTCTGCAATTTACTGCAGTTATAATAATTGTTGGTCTACAACCCTTATGAGGAGTGGGAAAGAGGAGGGGGGGGGGGGGGAGCTCGACAACAAAACATCCTTTAAACGAACATTTTATCAATAAAATGTATATATACAGAAGGACAGCAGTTTCAGCATGCCCCTTAAAATACAGCTTAAACTTTCACATCTTCATGCGTATGGTTATCTTATTCATACAAAGAACATAAAAAAACATCCACCAAAATCCATAAATCCTCACCTCTCAGACCCTGCTAATAAAGCTATTCCCATCTATTTTTTCTGTTGAAGGATCAGGCTGTTTCTGCCTAAGGAGCAAGGCACACGCATGATAAACCACCTCTCATCTCCTGGGTGCAATCTGGAAGCATTAGGCCTAAAGAAGCGAAAAAAGCCAAGAAATGGGATATACCATATACAGGAAGAATCATCTCTTTATGGACAGTTAGTTAGAACTAAGTATTTGGTTGGTTTGGATGGTTAAGATATCCCCAGGGCTGAGTCTTAATCAAAGCTTGAGGAGCGGCTCCACCTGCCTCGGAAGTACTCTTCTAGGGACATATGTTGCTCGATGCTGCTCACTGATAGGGAGTCATCCTCAACATCGAGCAATGCCAGACTGAGATGGGACTGGATATCAGATAGCGGAAGACCATCCTCATCTAACTCATTACTGCTCTCTGAGGCATTGACTTGCAGCCGTGCCCATTTCATTACATCGGCATCACCTTGCAGCAGCTTTAATATCTGTTGCCGGCAAATAGGGGAAGATATATGAATGGATATATTTTACCATAAGAGGAAAATAATTGTCCTTGTGTGTGTGCATGTGCTTTGAGTTCCCCCCGGGGGGGGGGGGGGAGCCTTTTCTAGGGGCTTAATCATGCAACGTGACACCTCATTGGTTCGTGAAAGAGACAAGGGGTAAGAAAAGGGAAAAACTCCCTGATGCTTGTGTATGGTTTCAAACTCAACTCATATGGTGTATAGGAGCTTGGCTTTTCATCAAGCAGGTCATCCTTCTGAGTTGTGATGAATAATTTATCGTAACTCTAATTCAACCAAATGGGTGTATATTACAGTACTTGAATCTCAACATTAAATAATGATGCAAACAGAGGAGTAATGAATCGCAGAAGACAAGCATCCATGCAAGTGTAAAGAAACTCTGATAATTAATAAAATGCGGTCGGTTTATTGCAAAATGTGAATGCTGAGTTTGAATGATTTAAGCTTGCAACTTACGAGGCTCATCTGAGGGCGAGCTCGAGGTGCCCGTCTGATACAGAGGGTAGCAGCCAAAACCATCCTCTCAATCTGGTCACGGTTGTGGCTGCTGCCCATGCAAGGGTCGAGCAACTTGGAAACCTTCCCTCCATTCAGAATAGGCATAGCCTGAAGAAAAATGAACACGCAATTTGTCAACATGCCCAAAAAGACAGAAGCATAATGCATGACAGAGTTCAAATAGGTATGGTAACCTACCCACATCACTAGGCTCTCTTGCCCTTTTGGCTGTTCACTACTTATGGGCTTTCTTCCTGAAAGAAGCTCAAGAAGTACAACCCCAAATGCGTAAACATCAATTTTTTCAGTCACTTTACCATACATGAAATATTCAGGTGCCAAATAGCTGCAGCAAGAGATAATAATAGATCAAGTAAGTTCCAGCCAGCAGGGACGAAAAAATCGAAATGCCATTTTGTCTACAATGTAGATCTAAGCACAATGTCCTCATAGAAAATTTGAACAAATTTTTTTGACAGATTCAGAAGTGTTTCATGCTGGTTTCAGGTTCTATTTAATTTGGATTCAGCTCAAAGCATCCTCACCATGAGTGTATGTCTAGCTGCCAGACTGAAAAAATGCATTTTTTTTAAATCTAAAATGAAGTATCCAAAAAAATGCCCATGTCAGATTACTTCGTGTACGACATGGGTACCTAACTTGAACTGTGAGAATCCAAGTAGCATAGTTACATGGCTCCAAAACCCTCGGTAGAATTCAAATAACTTACCCAAAAGTTCCAGCCACATCCGTACATGTTATTTGTGATGAAGTTGAAGCCAATTTAGCCAGTCCAAAATCAGAAAGCTGAAGCAAACAGGATGAATAAAGCCGTGAGTAACATCTAACAAAGACAAAGGACCTGAACAATCCTTTGATGTTACGACACAAAGTTCAATACCTGTGGCTCAAAATCATCAGACAATAATATATTTGATGACTTGACATCCCTATGGATAACAGGTTGAATAGTGTGATTATGAAGATAATGAAGAGCCTCAGCAACACCTACTGCCACCTTAAATCTTTCATTCCAACCAAATGTGATTGGGTTCTTCTTACTACCTGTTGACAATGAATAGATGTAAAGCATCACCATACAAGATGGCATAGAAGAGGCCCTTTGCTAATTCTTATGTTAAGAATTGATTTTGCACCATACCATGAAGGTTCTCTTCAAGGCTTCCCCTTGATAAAAGGTCATAAACCAACAGAAAATTGTTGTTCTCAAAACAGAAGCCGAAGAGAGAGATTATATTCTTGTGATATAAGGAAGTAATAATCTCAATCTCCGTCACAAATTCCTGCACCGCTTCCTCAGATGGCTTTAAGATTTTCACTGCCAACTCCTTGCTGTCGGGAAGAGAACCTCGATAAACTTCACTGGCTCCTCCTTTCCCAATCAAGTATTCTGGAAACAGCAAACATTTTCAGTATGAGTCAACAAAAGGTTGCATAAATATTGAAAAGAAAAATCAGTCTCAGAAGTCAAACCGGGCATGAAGTTTGATGTTGCAGCCTGAAGTTCCTCATACTTGAATAGCCTGCATGTTGATGAATACTTCTCATGAAGACCTTCCAGTTCCCTTGGAGGGCTTCTGGGGTCCTGATCGAGAGACATTTGATTAGCCAAAATCTTTGTACCAACTGAAACAAGAGCGTCATTTTGACCATCATTTTCTTGCTGATTGCAATTTTGCAGTGTCGAAGATGAATTGTGATTGAATATATGAGCTCTGATGGGCAGTAACATTGTCCATTGCACCACAGAGACATCTTTGGAAGAAGATCCATTGGAATCTTGCCTTCTAGACAGCAAAGGACGTCGAAGGAGTGGCCATCCTGGCCTTCGCTCAGGCAATTCTTTCACCAACAACGAGATTGAACTCGATGCAGCTTCCAGATTCTGCAATGGGACTAAAGCCATGGATTTTCCCTCAAGTCTAGGGGTAGGACTATTATTTGAAATAGAATCAGGAGAGCAAATCACACAATTCTGTTTAAGAATGCTCTCAGCATGCCCTGTATCTACATCTGTACATGTATTTTGATCACATCCCACTTTAGGACTTATGTTTCCATTGCCATCATTTAGTTTTAAATCAACACTTGATGCTCGTTCAAGCGCTTCTATGATACCATTCTGCCAATTGTCACTAACCCCTGAATATAAAATGCAACATCTCAGAAATACCATTAAGACATAACAGTCAACAAGAGGGAACAGGGAAAGTTTTTGTGTCAATTAGTTTACAACCTTTAGAGTTCTTAGTAGATGCAGGAGCTTCTCTTTGGAAGACGACTTTGCCATTACGAACAGCAAGGACAGAACAATCCTTCGGCAATTTCCTCGCGCAATACTTAGCCACTGAAGTTGATGACCGGATGCTGTGTTGTTTAGATGCAGCACCAACTATTAGTTTACTTGCTGCATAGGAATTAGCTTCCCGGACTAAAATTTTCCGGATTGACGAACCGCGGCAAATCTTCAGCTTAAGATCCACCTGCAATGTACAACACATAACAATTTTCCAGATTTAGAACTCAGAACCAGCTCAACTTCCACATTAAAAACTAGCTGAAGCTGCCAAAATTGGATTAGACAAAGATCATACATTATATCGTCAGTTCACAAAATTCTCACAAACGGCAGATTATGTTTTTGCTCTTACAACCTGTTCTCTGTCCATTTTTGCCTCTCCTTCCTTTAAAAAATGACATCCAAATAGAGAAACCCAAGTAAAAACTAACCTGTTTTAAGTTGCAAAACCCTTCATACACGGCAAGAACAGAATCAAATGCCTTGACAAGTGAAAGTAACGAAGATTTTCCATCTCGATCAAAAATTTCTGTCCATGAACAAACTACACAGTCAGAAACTCGTCAAAGTTTACCACAAAACATCACCCAATTTTTTTTCTTTTTAATAAATGGCAACTAAAGCTGCTATCTACTTCCAACGATGAACGTCAATGGTGACAAAAGCAAATTGCCCAATTCATAAAACCCACCAATTCCTTCCAAAAACCCAGAAAAATGCTGATAATGAAATTACCGTTGGTGCCCAGAACATGAAGAGCGATGACAGTATCACCAGGCTGAGCAACTTTAACAAGGGACCAAGTAAGCAGCTCTCTACTTTGAGGATCCATCTTCACTCCCACCACCACCGTCTTCCCATCTCCGTCGCCAGAACCTTCACCGACGGCGGGATGCTGAGGCGTCGGCGTCGTCATTTTCCGGCGAATCTGACTCAAGAGGCACCCTTCAAACGGGCGATACAGCGCCGTTGCAAAATGGGAAACTCCATTGGCTTGTTCCCTGTGAATTTATACGAGTGGGGTGAGTTTGGTTTGGGGTTTAAGCTTTAACCGCCGTCTGGTTACTCCTGAAGGTGCCCATGGAGAGAGAGCGACAGAGAAGAGAGAGTGGGAGAGAGAGAGAGAGAGCTTGGTGGGCAGATTGTGGGTCTTCGTGAGAATGAAGGTAAAATATTCTGCTTTATGGTTGGGAACTTGGGAAATTTTTTTTTTTGATCGGAGGAACTTTGGAAATTGGGAAGGTGGCTTGGATGGTTCAACTTCAGTCAGGGGAGGGTCCTCTTCGTCATTGGCTCAATTTTTAACTTTTCTTTTTTCCATGGTGCTAGTATTTTAAGTCTTATTCTGATAGTGACTTAATTGTTGGTATTTTTTTTTTCTTTAGGAGGAATAAAAATAAGCATAACATATAATTACTTCCAACAGAACATCATCTTTTATTTGTGTATATTACACTATTACATTTTATATTTGGTTCTTCATTCTCCCTTAGGGCTATAAAGTATAAAACATAATACTATTGAAATATGGTGCATTTTTTATTCTTAGAATAATTAGGCCAAAAGTATTGCAGATCAAGTTGTTCTTCTCCCACAATCCCTCTTCTCATTTAGAAATTCTAGTTTTGTCAGTAAAACTGATTTATAAAGTTGCTTTTGAGAATTTGTTGCTAATGCAATTGTCTCTATACGAATGTTTTAAAGAAAAACAGTCCAATTATAATAGAAGTTCTCAAAAAGGAAAACACTTGCCTCATTTGCAAATTAATAATGTTTAGGTATATCTATGTTACATCATCATATTACACTGTATAAATACTAACTAATTCGAACGTTAATATTAATCTTACAAATATATATAGATTAAATTTATCACATTACATAGCAAGTGAAAGCAAAAAAAAAAAATTTAAAAAAAATCCACAAACGATGCACTATTACTTATCTTTCATGTAAAAGATTGAAAGTTTGATCAACTTCACCATTTACTAGAGTTTTTTTTCTTTGTCTTGTTTTTTTTTTTTTTTTTTGGGGGGGGGGGGGGGGGTGGTTGTTTATTAGGGGGGCACCCAAACTAGGCCTAATCGCTCACTCAACCCAAAGGGTCGAGTGATGCCTAAGGATACATAACCCTTTCCTAGAAGATTTCTTATTAACTATGCCTTACACATGCTAGTTATTCTTTATGACAAGATTACTTAAGACTTATGCTCATCACTCCTTGTTCTTATCCCTTATTCCTAGGATGACAACTATAATTGTTTAATTTGTAGTTTAGATATGTGTAGTGCTTTCCTTGCTTAACCGATGAAGAATCATAATTAATTTAAGTTTTTTTTTTTGGTTAGAATAGTTATAACATTTATCTTTTTCTCTCTAAATAATTCAATCTTCAATGATTTTAAATTAAATTCAATACTGTGTAATGATAAGGTCTTTTTCTCTCTAAATAATTCAATCTTCAATGATAAGTGTTTAAATTTATGTTAATAATAAGTAACATTTATCTTTTTCTCTCTAAATAATTCAATCTTCAATTATTTTAAATTAAGTTCAAATACTATGAATCTTATTTATTAATTTTTTTAGTTTTTTCTTTTTGAAAATTCTTTAATTTTCTTTTTACATTACTTGGTTTCGATATTAGTATATGCAAGTTTTGTTTTTTATTTTTTTTAATATATCTAGAACAGTTTTAAGTAAAAACAAATTACATATTGTGTAATGATAAGATTTTTTTAAACCTTTTGTTATCTTACAAATAGATAATTGTAGTTTAGAAATAAATAAGTAGACAATGTTTTCCCATATCGTAAAAGAAATGCCAACACGTATAATTATATTGACTCGACTTTAATTTGTAAAAAAAATCACCTCTAATAAGTAGGGATTCTCTAAAGGATGAATAAGATAAGTCAATCAATATGAGTCACTCTTTTTTTTTCCCTGTACAAATTAAAATGGGTCAATGAATTTTTAGTGTAATATCACTACTAAAAATGTTAGTTATTCCGACCGAAAAAGAGACCGTCACACAGGCCGACGGGCATGGCGACGGGATGGCCGAAAAAACAAACAGAGGCGGCGGATGTTCCGACGGACTTTAAATCCGTCAGAATTTCCGACGGAATCCGACTATTCCATCGGAAATCCGACGGAGTATCCGTCGGAATCCCTAGTCAATGTTGACCAGATCTGGGGCGAATTTTAAATTTTAAAATCAAATTTTTTTTGAAGTCTCCGACGGAAAATTCTGGCGGATTCAATTTTTTTGCCCGAATTAATTAGAGGGAAAATTCAAAATTTTTGAATATTCCGACTGAAAAATCCGTCGGAATTCTGTCTGACATTCTCTTATAAAACTCGCTCTTCATTTTATTTTTTCGTTGCTAGCTCGTTTCGTAAAATAGAAAGAGATAGAGAGAGGGAGCTAACACCGCTACTTGCCATTGCCCCACCGTCGGTTGCCGCAATCACCTGCTCTCGCCGTTATTCGTCGTCGACTTTTTGATAAGGTTTTCTTATGTGTAATTTGTATAAATTTATTCTTAATTAAATATATGGTTAGTTTGTTACATTGATATTAGTTTGTTAGAATGATAATTTACTCTCAATTTTGCACTTTGTTGTTAAAGAATATAATTTTTAATTAATGAAGCATAATTTAATGCTAATATCAATTTAACATCAATGATGAGAATTTATTGTGTATTACATACATTGAAAAACATTTTTGTTGTTCAGTACTATATATTTTATTTTTTAAAATAAATTTTAAAAATTTTGACGGAATTGCCGACGTGTTGCGACAGAATTTCCGACGCAATCCGGGAAAAAAAAATTTTGAAAATTTTTCTCGAATTTTTTGTTGCATCTGACGGATGAGTCCGTCGGATGCCCAATTCCGTCGGAGAACCAGTCCGACGTACCTGTTATTTCTGTCGAAACCCCTTCTCGACCCATCTTATTCCAACGGACGTAGTCGGCCAGAATTTCCGTTAGAAAAGTCATTTTCTGACGGAAAGTGTTGCTTTTTTCGTCGGAATATCCATTAGAAAAAGATGATTTTTTGGTAGTAGGTGAGCTGTAAATAAAAACTTCATAATAGAGCTATGATATCTACTTATAGTAATAATTATTGCTTCAAATTTATAGTTATTAAGTTATGATAGCTACCAAACTTAAATGTTTGATTTTGTATTTACTAACTGCAATTTGACATGTAGACAGTTATTGAGCTTTGACAAATTTGTTGAAGGAACGTGCAATTTAAAGAGGTTATATTATTGTGCGTAAGTAGCAACTCGTAAACACGTTTTCCTTTAATTTTAGTTTTTCATGTTTGGGGAAGGGTGGATTCGAACGCTGTTGAAGAACCAACTCAACTAAAAGTTTAAGTTGATGGTTGCAGGTACAGGAATAAGTTTATACTCTAACACGTCCCCTCACACGAATGTCCTTTGGGCTTAAAGCGTGACTGCTGCAAAGACTGCACCTACCTTGTGCAATAAATCAATATGGAGTTTGCTGAGATTCGAACTCGAGACCTCTCGGTTAGAAAGACTTTGATACAGTGATACCATGTTCAATAACCAACACAACCAAAAGTTCAAGCTGATGGTTGAAGATCCAAAAATAGGTTTATACTTTAACATTTCTCATATTAGTTATGACTTTCTGTATATGCATATAAAATGGTAATAATTAGAACCTCCCCCCAAAGAAAAAAAAATAAAAGAAAAGAAACACACAAATGGGACAATTAACTAGTAAAATGCTTAACCAACAAGCAAGCAGAATGTTTCATTTATTAGGATATGTATGGTTGAAAAGATATAACTATAGATACAACTAGATGTTTTATATAACTTGCACGAAATCTCATCATGTATCTACAATAGTGCTTCTTAACTTATGACTTTGTGTTTTTCATCTTTTCACATAAGATTTTTTTATTAAATTTGACAAATCTAGAGTTATTAGTGTGGCCGTGATCATGAGATATTAGCCACGAGTTGGATGACAATGTAGATCAAGACACTTGGATGAAAGAAGATAGAAATTAAAGAAAATTAGGGTTTTCAAATAGGGATGTAACATGAAAGTTGGGGTAGGAAAGCCAATTGTGTAATTACAAAATGACTAAGAATCAAATAAACCATACAGAAACTATGACAAATTGCGATTTTTGAGAAGTGAGAATAGAGATGCAAGAAAAATCAAGAGTTAAGACAAGCCATTAGGGTGCCGTACATAATTGCCTAGTTAGGAGTTAGACAACTGCAGATACACTTTAGTGCATGGAAGAGAATGCATGGATAAGGGAGCAGATAATCAATACATATTGCATATACCTAAAATAATAGTATATAGTACAACAACAATAATAATTAGTGTGCATCCTATTTAAACAGGAAGTGGAAAAATTTAAATGTATACAGTTTTATTCCTTCCTATCAATATTGTTATTAGTAGAGAAATCGATTCCTATATATAAACAAGATCTACATTACATAAATTTACTAGAAAATCATCTAAAAAGAAAAAAATTAATTAAAATTCTAAGATGATTTAAATCTCATGTCCAATAACCCATGCCACATTAAAGGAGGACAGCAAATTAAAGGGCGGAGATGGATCCGTTATATTATCCTCCACTCCCGTGAGTAGCAGTAGGCTCAAATTTGCTGTATAAGTACTTGCATATGCTGATATACATGTATAGGTGGGGTTGGTTAGGGTACTGGGGATAGGCTTGTATTAATGAGCCACCCCCCAGGCTCGTACGAGCCGCTGGCTAGCCTTTCTCACGTGATTCCCACACCTGATTTCACTCTGCATGTCCCACCTCTCATCCTGACGTTAGTTACTGTATCTTAGGGCACGTGCATGCAATTCAGCCCTGACGTCTCTTGACCGCTGCTGCGATGCAAAATGTCATAGGCAGTGTGGTGCAAAAGAATAGTTCGGTTGTTTTTGTTGCGATCAAAATTCGAAACATAACCAATTAAATTTGAACTGTAATTAAATTGAAAAAATCGATTAATTGATTCTTTAGATTTCTTGATCGGTTTTCGGTTCGGTTATCAATAAACTATGTCTAAATAATTAGAAAATTATATTTTATACCTTTTTTTTATTTTTCAATTTTTTTTTGTTTTAGAAAGAAATTTTAGTTTCATTTAACTGAATTTTTCGATGTCACATTGATAATCAAGAAATTTGTTTGGTTTAGGCAATTGTTTTTTTGGCTCAATTCTTCGATTTTTCGGTTTTGATTTTTTTCCCCACACCTGTAATTTGGGCAAGTATGGATTTATGGTCATTTGTGATTGATTTGAAAAAGTTGATAATAAATCTCTTGTGACAAAATACTTCTTATCCTATCTTGCATTTATGTACTATATGTTTATATGATTTAAGATCATTAAATTTTCAATAGTTACACTAATTACCAATTGTGAAACTTTCAAATTCGTTTGCTATGTGTCTATAAATACAAATAATACTCTAATCGG
The DNA here is from genome assembly GCA_017589665.1 of Selenicereus undatus. Classification (NCBI taxonomy): domain Eukaryota; kingdom Viridiplantae; phylum Streptophyta; class Magnoliopsida; order Caryophyllales; family Cactaceae; genus Selenicereus; species Selenicereus undatus. The sequence continues at coordinate 14,291,968 of JACYFF010031954.1, read as the reverse complement.
ATAAACTCTATTGATTAATAAGTATTGTATGTGTAATTTTATAATAAAGAAAAACTATTGATACCAATTTATAAATGCTAACATCCTTTGACTTCAATTACACAATTAATTTATTTTTTCAATTCAATATATAATAATACGGTTTGTAAGACTAGAGGAGTCTTTGGAAGAACATTTATCATTTTACAGTTAAAAATAAAATGAGAGCTTCTTCATTCAAATATGAGCATACCACTCATATACTTTTAAGTGCTTACAACTAACTCTAGCTACTCGGTAATACGCCTTATAGCTTCTTTGGACATGCATGTGTATATGTACGGCTTCTAGTCAATCCTTACCATTAAATTAACGCTCTTTAATGGTCCTTACCCCTAGTTTTAATTCGAGAAAGGAATATTGCATAAGAACTCTTAATCATTATTATATGTAACTTGTTAAGTTGTTGGCGGCGGTAATTTCTACGGATGCATATAAATTTGGATGTTATATATGCAAGTTGATAAATATATTAGATTGTTATTAGGTCAAGCTGCATGGACCCAATCCTATTCTCTAGGGACTTTTGTCTACTCTAGTATGCAAGGATTTATGTAAAGATCAGCGGTAAGCAGCATATTAAAGAGAGATAAGAGTTAGTGCTAAATAGTATGCTAATGCTCTTAGACTTGCTCCTTTTCAATTGTTAAACGAGTGGTAAGTGGAAAGGAACAACAAGAGTTAATTAGTTGTAAGGGTCTAGACATAACAAGAAGCGTTAAGCGATAATGCGATATGTTAATGCTAATGTTACTAGCCATGAATAGCCATGAAAGCTTAGAGAGAGAGAGAGAGAGAGAGAGAGAGAGAGAGAGAGAGAGAAAGAGAAAGATGAAGAGAATGCAGAACAACAATGCTTGTGTGAGAAAGAATACAACTAACTGATCTTGTTACAATTTGGACAATACATGTACAAATATATTGAGGTCCAAGCTATGATAACTAACTTTCTTAGATTCTTGCTAACTACCTGCTAGCTGACTAAAACTAGCTCTTCTATCCTCATCACCCCCCCTCAAGCTGGAAGGGTGAGGAACCATTCCAAGCTTGCTTAGAATGATGTTTTGTTGGGGGGAAGGTAGAATCTTGGTGAGAATGTCAGCAAGTTGCTCATTGGTAGGCATATAAGATAGTTGCAGCAACCCTTCTAGTACCTTGTCCCTGGTGAAATGGCAATCGATTTCGATGTGTTTAGTTTTTTCATGAAATACGGGGTTTTTGCCTATGTGAATGGTAGACTGATTGTCACCATGCAAGGTGACTGCTTTGAGTGAAGATACTCCAAGTTCTTCCAATAATCTGACAATCCAAGTGACTTCTGGGGCAACTTAGGACATGGCCCTATATTCTGCTTCTGAAGAGGATTTTGATACAGTGCCCTGCTTCTTGCTTTTCCAGCTAATGGAAGAATTCCAAAGAGAACCAAATATCCAGTGACAGACCTTCTAGTTGAGGTACATGCTGCCCAATATGAGTCTGAATAGGCTTGTAATGTCATCTTGTTTGTGCCTTTAAGGAGAATGCTAGCACCAATAGCGCTTTGGATATAGCTGAAAGTGTGCTGGAGGGCTTTCTAATGGGATGTTCTGGGCTGTTGCATAAATTGGCTAAGAGTCTGTGTTATGTAACTCAAGTCTGGTTTGGTATGGGTTAGAAAATTTAATTTTCCAATTAGAGTTCTGTATAGAAAGGGATCAGGCAATGGTTCATCATCATATGGGCTTAGTTTGCAGTTTAGAGGTAGAAAGCTTGAAACTGCAGTGGAAGGAAAAGGTCAACATTCCCTAAGGAGCTCAGGTGGTGAGTTTTTTCTGAGATAGAATGATGTCCTTAGTAGTATGAATCACTTCCAGACCACAGAAATAATGAAGTTGTCTCAGGTCTTTGATGCCAAACAAGCCATTTAAATGCTATTTAAGATGATTAATTTCTAAAGAGTTGGAACCTGTAACCATGATGTCATCAACATAGACTACAACCAGTGTAATATCAGTGGAAGATTTGTTAATGAATAAGGAGTAATCATATTTGGACTGTTGGTATCCCAGATTGAGAAGAGTCAAGAGTGAGTTTAGAGAACCATTGTCTACTTGCTTGCTTGAGACGATATAGTGATTTTCTTAACATGCAGGCTTTATTTGAAGGATTTGGGATGCCTTTTGGAACTTCGATGTAGACCTCTTCATCCAAATCCCCATGTAAAAAGGCATTGTTGACATCAAGTTGAAAAAGGGGCCAATGCTTAGAAGTTTCTAGTGCAATGATACTCCTGATGGTGGTCATTTTTACCACTGGGGAAAATACTTCTTGATAGTCAACCCTATATTGCTGAGTGAAGCCTCTAATAACCAATCTAGCCTGAAATCTTTCCAAAGACCCATCAGACTTGAGCTTGACCTTGTACACCCATTTGCTGCTGATGGCTTTCTTGTTAGCAGGAAGGTCCACTAAATCCCAAGTGTTGTCATTGCTTAAAGCCTCAATTTCTTTATCCATAGCTGCAATCTATTCAGGCTTCTTGACTGCCTCTTCATAATTCTTAGGTTCAGAGTATTGTGACAATTGAGCATGAAAAGCATGAAATTCTGCAGAAAGACTGTTAGTTTGAATCAAACCACAAAAGAAATCTTGTAAATGGACAGGTTGTTTGTGTGTCCTTGTGGATCTTCTGAGTGGTTGAGGAGATGACCGGGAAATTGGTTGTGGAGTTTTATGGGAGCAAAGATTAGGAATAGGGGAATTATGATTAGGTGATGAATTGGAAGTAGAAGTATTGTAGCTGTTTGGAGGAGAATTAGAAGCTGATTCTGTTTGTATGACAGCTTCAGTATTGAAGGGATCAGAGGCATTAGGTGACAAATTTAATGTGTCAGAAATGTACTATGATATAGCTAGTAAAGGGATTTCTGAGGACTGAGGCAAAGACTGAAAAGGAAATATCGTTTCATGAAAAACTACATCTCTAGATACAATGACCTTCTTGGCTTTGAGATCAAAAAGTTTGTAAGCCTTTTGATTAAAAGGATATCCTATGAAGATACATGGATTTGCCCTAGGCTGTAACTTATCCCTATTTCTCTTTAAAGTAGCAGCATAACATAAACAACCAAAGGATTTCAAGTGAAGATAAGTAGGACTAGTTTTATACAGGACCTCAAAAGGAGTCTGATTATTAAGGACTGAAGAGGGCATTCTATTAATCAAGTAAGCTACAGTAAAAAGAGCATCCCCCCAGAATTTGTTAAGAACATTGGACTGAAATGTTAAAGCTCTTACAACCTGTAACAAATGCTGATGTTTCCTCTTAACAATCCCATTTTGTTGAGGGGTATCTACACATGTAGTTTGATGAGTAATACCTTTGGCTTTATAAAATTCTAGTGCTACAAAATCCATAAATTCTAATCCATTGTCTATTCCTATGATCTTTACATTAGCTTCATATTGGTTTTCAACATAAGTAACAAATGTTTTAACCAAGGGAAATACAAAACTCTTTGTGGCCATTAGGTGTACCCAAGTTGCCCTAGACTTGTCATCCACAATTGATAGGAAATAAACAGCACCATCATAAGTTTTATATGGACAGGGATCCCAAATATCAATATGTAAAACTTCAAAACAATGTTCAGCAGCTTCAACTTTAGTAATACTCAAATGAAATGGTTGTCTATGCAACTTGGCTAACGGACAAACTTGACAAACATCATGTTTATTGTCAATTCAAGAAGGTAAAGCTACATTCTTAAGTTGATCAAAAGGTAAATGTCCTAATCTTTGATGCCACAACTCAGAACTAGACAAGCAAGCAACAGAAAAACTCTTATTGCTTATGCTAAGTGCTCCCAAAGTAGCTTGTTGGATTGCAGTACCCTTTTGCAGTAGGAAGAGGCCTTTATATTCTTTACCAATGACTAGTTCCTTCTGTATGATGGGGGCCTGAAGTACACAAGAAGTTGGGGTAAAGATTACATTGGCTGGAAGTTGTTTCACTAATTTACTAACAGAGTAGATTTTATTGAAAGGTAGGTATGTAAAGGACATTATGAAGTTCTAATTCATCTCTAAAAAAAAATAGATCCTAAATGTGTTATAGGTGCCCTTTTATCATTTGGCATAGTGATAAACCAAGGCAAATGCTGTTTCTTGACATTATGCAATAAAGAAAGATCATAAGTCACATGATCACTAGCTCCACTATCCACAACCCAAACACTATCATCAATGGACTTAACAAGAAAACAGAAAGACTTACCTACAAAGAAGCCAGCTACACTACCTCCTTCATTGGATTTGTCCATGTCATTGGTGTGATGCTGCAAAAGTTGCATGAGCTAATTATACTGCTCTATAGTGAGTGCAGGTGCATGGGAACAAGAAACATTTGTTCCGGTCTCTGCTTGAGCAATGGCTGCAACTTTCCTTCCTTTATAAAGTCTCTGTCCAGGAGGGTAACCATGAAGTTTAAAATACCTCTGTGTGGAATGTCCTGGTATTTTACAATGATCACAAAAATAAGATCTTCTATCCTGGAAATTCTTGTATGGAAAACTCTTTTGCCCTATTTTGTAATTCCCAGAGTTGAATGGTAAAGACTACTGAAACCCAGGGTTAGAAACAGAAGTAAACCTTGACGGGCCTTGGGTATAAGACCTTTGCTGAAATTGACTACTCTTGGAAGGATCTCCAGATATGTAACTATGAAAAGCAGCAGAGTTACGATTAATGGAAGTTGAGGCAGACAAGGACCTTTGTTTTTCTTCTTGTAACACAAGCTGATAGACTTGATCAAGACTGAACAAAGGCTTGATCATTAGTATATTTCCTCTTACATTTCTATAATCGTCATGTAAATCAACCAAGAATTGCATTAATTGTTGGTCATGAATCATTTTCTTAGCAGCAATTACACTCACACAACGATCCCCACTTGTAGCATAACAAGGCAATGTAATAATGCTGTTGTTTGCATCCTAAAGTTTCTTTATCTATGTGAAATATATTCAGTGACTGATAGATGTCCCTGAGAAATTACACGCAAATCTCTTTGTATTTGAAAAGCCCTAGTACCATCAGCTTCGCCAAAATGTTGTTCTAACTGAACCCAAACATCCCCGGCAGTAGCAAAAAATAGTATCCTCTAGCCTATATCTTTCACAACAGCATTCATGATTCAAGATAAAACCATTTTATCGCATATTTCCCAGTGTGCTATCAAATTTACAGTCGTTGGCTTTGCACATTGCCCTAAAACAAAACCCAGTTTGTTCTTGGCCACTAAAGCAATTTCCATTGCCTTTTTCCAATGACTATAATTGTCTCCATTTAAGAGATCACTAACCTTAATGTTGTTAGGATTATCAGAAGGGTGTATGTACAAAAGATGAGATGGCTCACTCAAATTTCCAATGTACATTGTATTTGTATCCATTTCTTCATTCTCATTAACAAGAGCCATATCCAAAAACAAATTTCTCAAAAGAAACAATATCCTCAACTTCACAAATTGATCAAGAACTCAGTATATCAATCAAGGAAAAAATGAAACAGTACTGCAACTTAGAGAATACAGAGAATCGATATCAATAAACTTAGGAAGAAGATTCCTAGATATGTACTAAACTGAATGAACTTCAAATTTCAGAGAGATTTCACCTTAAGGATCTGAAAGTTTGCAGTTCGTGACTAAAATTGAATGCTCAACGGAGAAACAAACAGGTTCCTCATCATTTATGGCTGATCAACTAGTAGAATTGAGTAATGTCGTAAGCTCTGATACCATGTTACTAGCAGTGAATAGCCATGAAAGCTTAGAGAGAGAGAAAGAATTAGAGAAAGAGAAAGAGAATGCAGAACAACAATGCATGTGTGAGGAAGAATACAACTAACTGATCTTGTTACAATTGGGACAATATATGTATATATATATTGAGGTCCAAGCTATTATAACTAACTTTTTTAGATTCTTGCTAACTACTTGCTAGCTGACTAAAACTAGCTCTTCTATCTTCATCGCAAGAAGTGTTAAGTGATGCGATATGTAATGCTAACGAAACCCGAGAAAATTGATATTTGGATGCTTTTAATTTCACTTTATGCGCTGAAGTTGCTAAATTTGTGCCTTTGGGTTAGGTATACTCTCACACATTTTTTTTAGGGGGGGGGGGGGTAAGTTTGTAGGTCTTATTGTGTTCAAGTCTTAATGTGTATATTCTATAAAAATGGTCCAAGTCTCTCTTACGCTAGGAATATTTGTAAGTATTAGATTATATGCAATAGCTCATTCAAATATGGAACGCCCCGTGGGGATTACAATACAATAATTAATTTCTTACTCATTGGGCATACACTTATCAATCTTTCATGTAGGCAAATTGGTAAATAATTAACTTCTTCAAAGTTGTCATACGACCAAAAATTTAGACTTAAAATCGATGCTGGGGAACTTATCATGTGGAATAATATTTTTTTTAGAAAATCATGTGGATTAATTATTGGAAAGTGTGAATTACAAATAAGATATTGCAATTCATAATTAGATTTGAAGCACCATATTTTATATATTGTTGATGGAAGCACCATAATATGTGATGAACCAATAAAAAAGCACTAATTATTTTTTAAGAGTAAAGCTCATTGGTCGACCCCACAAATTTCACCAAGTATATTTCATATACTGGGTCACGTTGGGGCATGATTTGTGAAGGTGACCTAGGAGCCCTACCACCCAATAATAATCCAATGAATTGGCAGCAGAAGATTTTATAACATCAAGACTTTTTTTTTGAATTTTTTTGTTGGGTTGTTACGACATGCATCGATGGCTACAACGTATAGGTATATGAGAGTTATTATATGAGTAATATAAGTTAAGATTACAATTAACATGCTACTTGACTGCCATGGGAAAATTCCTTGCTTGCTCCTTTTCAATTATTTAAGCCGTGATTCTTTTCATGAATTTTTTCGTGGGCATTCCTTTGGCTATAACTGACCTCATCGGTCAAAGTTTCACCCACCCAGAAACTTCCCTTAACAGTGCTTGAGCTGCCGGCGACTGCTTTCCTTGGTCGGGCACCCTCCTCTGGGTATTACTTTTTATTAGTGATATTGTGAATATTAGTTGTAATATTAGTGATATTGTGAATATTAGTTAGCTGTAATTTAGCCATATGTTTAGGCATATGTTTAGGTATCCGTTTCCTAGAATAGCTCTATTTCCTTTTTTTAGATGTTTCTATTGTAATATATATATATCCGACCATGGTAATGAATCGATTCATTCCGCAAATTTCTTATCATGGTATCAGAGCAGGAAAATTAATCTTCCCTCCTGTCCATTTTGTGAAGCGACCCCCATAGTCTCGGTCTCACGTTTTGCTGGAAACACCTCACAGTGAACAACCACAGAACTTGCAACCATGCCCGGTAATGGCGACACATCCAATGCAGCAAAGTCACCCATCTCCGATCCTATGTCCCCGTACTTCCTTCACCCATTGGCGAATCCAGGTTCGGTACTCACACAAATTAAATGTAAAGGGGATAATTATTTGGCATGGGAACAAGCTATTAGGTTGTCACTGAAATCTCAAAATAAATTAGGATTTATAGATGGATCAATCACTAAACCTGATCTCACCGACCCACTGTTCATGGCTTGGGATATAGTTAACTCTATGATTTGTTCATGGATTTCCAATTCTCTTGATGACCCTATTCGGGCTACTGTATCAAGATTGACTAATGCCAAAATGCTATGGGATTGTCTCCAGACTAGATATACAATGCAAAATGGTCCTAGAATATACAAATTATGGTCGGATTTAACTACCTATCGTCAATCTGGAAATTCTATCATGATGTATTATACTAAGTTTTTGGGCATGTGGGAGGACCTCACAAATCTGACGCCCCTCGGTTCTGCTCCGTCTGACGGTGACGCCCCACTTTTTGCTTGGTTTGCTAATCTTAAGACATATCAGTTTCTCATGGGTTTGGATGAAAGCTATGGAATTTTACGAACCCAAATAATTAATATGGATCCCCTCCCACATCTGGATCGCGTTTTTGCAATGGTATGTCAAGAAGAAAGCCATCGCACCATAACTCAGCCCTTGGATGGTTCTCTTGCTGTCGGTTTCTCTGCTCAGCAAGCCGCCCCACTTTTAGACAACACCCACTTCACAGCCACCAAATTGCACCAGACTAGCCGACCTTCTTGCACTTACTGTCTTCGTACCGATCATACTTATGATCGTTGCTGGACTCGACTGGGAATTACACCTCAGCATGGCCGTGGGAGAGGAAGAGGTCGTGGTAGCAAGCCCATCTCTAGTCGGGCCTCACCTGTCGCCGCTGCTGCCCAGTGGAGTTCTCCAGCGCAAGCAGATGGTTCTCAGTCAAGTCAGCTGCCTACTCTACCGGGTTTCAGGAGTGAACAAATGCAACAGTTGATGTCTCTTCTTGAACCGAGCCCTACCTCAGAAAATTTATCGGGTATGTTTTCTTCTCATTGGCTCCTTGACAGTGGTGCCTTGCATCACATGACGGGTGATTTGTCCTTACTTTCTAACGTTTGTAATATTATTCCATCTTTTGTTGGTTTGCCCGATGGTGATCAAGCTCCAGCTGTCAAAGAAGGCACTTGTCAGTTACAACCGGGTTTGGTTATTTCTAATGTTTTATATGTCCCCGGGTTGAAAGTTAATTCACTGTCTATCAGTAAACTTAGTTCTTACACCCAGTGTATTGTTTCCTTTACTGATCGACTGTGTGTATTACAGGACCGCACCTCGAGGAATCTGATTGGACTGGGTGAGGAACGTGGTGGGGTGTATCTTTTTCGGCTTGTGTCCAGTGCATCTGCATCAGCTGTTGATGCTTCCAGCAATTATGAGTTATGGCATCGACGGTTAGGGCATCCATCTCAGCGACCTATGTCTTTACAATCTGTTGATGGTAATAAGTTGTCATGTCCTACCGCCAAACCTTTATGCGATATTTGTTGTCGAGCTAAACAAACTCGTAATGTGTTTCCTCTTAGTCAAAGCCATGCTACTGAATGTTTTGGCTTAATTCATTATGATGTATGGGGACCGTATCGTACCTCATCCGTGCCTGGCGCTAAATATTTCCTTACAATTGTTTATGATTACAGTTGTGCAGTCTGGGTGTACTTAATGGTTGATAAAGGTGAAACTGCAACTCACCTTAAAAATTTCTGTTGTATGATCCAAACACAGTTCAACCAATCTATTAAGATAGTCAGGTCTGATAATGGTACTGAATTCCTGACTCACACTTTGATTGAGTTTTATAAAGCAAAAGGCATCGTACATCAGACTAGTGTAACTGACACACCTCAACAAAATGGTCGTGTTAAACATAAGCATCGCCATATCCTTAATGTAGCACGAGCTTTCATGTTTCAAGCATCATTACTGATTGAGTTTTGGAGTGAGTGTGTGATGGCAGCTGCTCATGTTATAAATTTCACACCTACCACTATCTTACACGGCCTCACCCCTCATGAACGACTATTTTCTGTTTCCCTGAACCTGTCACACTTATGCGTTCTTGGGTGTTTGTGCTATACTCATTATCGTGATAAATCCAAAGACAAATTTGCTCCTCGAAGTCGACGATGTATATTTTTAGGCTATCCTTTTGGTAAGAAAGGTTGGAAAGTCATGGACTTTGCATCACTGGATGTATTTGTTTCACGGGATGTCTTGTTTGAGGAACATATCTTTCCCTTTCAAACAACAAGGGAGAAAACTTCAGCATCTCCATCGCCTCCTTTATTTCAACCGGATGAATTCTATGATGCGTTGCCTACGTCTTCATCGAGTTCTCTAACTCCAGCGCCAAGGGGCGCCTCTACTATCGATCCACCAGTTTCTGAGGTACTTCCCGACCCAGCTTTTGAGCCGGTTCCAAACCCCACTCCTTCTAATCGCAGTCAGCGTGTTCGCCGGCCCCCAGCATATCTCCAAGATTTTATATGTCACACAGCTCGCCTTATACACCCCCCACATCTTCAGTCAGTCCGGCCATCAGATCCTCAGGTACGCGGTTCCCTCTAGCTCATTATGTTTCTTATGACAAGTTCTCTACTTCTCTCCAACAATTTTTGGCTACTGTTACTGCTGGGGTTGAACCCCGAACATTTAATGAGGCTATGCAGGATTCCCAATGGCGTGAAGCCATGCAGGCTGAGATTGACGCTTTAGAACGCAGTGGCACTTGGGTTATATCTGATCTCCCTCCCAGAAAGAAACCAATTGGCTGTAAGTGGGTTTATAAAATCAAACATCACTTTGATGGCTCTATTGAATGGTATAAGGCGCGGCTTGTGGTTCGAGGTGATACTCAGATTGAGGGCTTGGACTTTGACGAAACATTTGCTCCTGTTGCAAAGCTTGTTAGTGTACGCACTTTTCTTGCTGTTGTCGTTGTTAAGGGATGGGAACTTCACCAACTTGATGTTAATAATGCCTTTCTTCATGGTGATCTTCATGAAGAAGTGTGTATGAGACTTCCACCCGGGTATTCTGCCTCCCAGCCTGGGAAAGTGTGTCGTCTTCGCAGGTCCTTATACGGTCTTCGTCGGTCTCCCCGAAATTGGTTTGCCAAGCTTTCTATGGCTCTTCGATCATATGGTTTTATTCAATCTCATGCTGATCACACTCTATTTATTTACCGTAAGAATGGCGTTTTCTTAGCTGTTCTTGTTTATGTGGATGACATCATTGTTGCAGGTAATACCTCCGCTGCTTGCACCTCATTTAAGAAGTACTTGAATAGTTGTTTTCAGCTCAAAGATTTGGGCCCTTTGAAATATTTCTTGGGACTAGAAGTAGCTCGAAATTCTTCTGGTTTATTTCTTTCTCAATGTAAGTATACACTGGACCTTTTATCTGAGGCTGGTCTCACCGGTGCTAAGCCTGTTGCCACTCCTATGGAACAAAACCACCACCTAGCTACTGCTTCGGGTCAATTTCTGAGTGACCCCGGTTGATACTGTCGTCTTGTGGGTCGACTTGTTTATTTGTCTCTTACTCACCCTGATTTATCATATGCTATCCACATTCTTACCCAATTCCTGCATCAACCACGCCAAGAACACTTGGATGCCACATATCGAGTTCTTCGTTACTTGAAGGGCTCTCCTGGCCAGGGTATTCTTCTTCAATTTGGGAGTTCTTTACAGTTATTCGCTTTCTGCGACGCTAATTGGGCTGCTTGTCCTCTTACTCACCGTTCCCTAACGGCATACTTTGTCCAGCTTGGGAGTTCTCATGTTTCTTGGAAAACCAAGAAACAACCTACCGTTGCTCGTTCCTCAGTCGAAGTCGAGTACCGTGCTATGGATGTTGCTACTTGTGAGCTTAGACGGCTGAAATCCTTCTTAGCTTCTCTTGGTGTTTTTCACACACGCCCTATGCGTTTATTTTGTGATAACCAAGCTGCATTACATATTGCTTCGAACCCCGTTTTCCACGAGTGTACAAAGCATATTGAGATTGACTGCCATTATGTGCGGGAACAGCTCCAGGCAGGAAACATTGCTACATCTCATTTGGCGACTACTCAGCAACCCGCAGACATTCTCACTAAAGCGCTCGGCAAGCCTCAGTTTCAGTTCCTACTTGGCAAGTTGGGAGTCCTTGACCCGTACTCTCCAACTTGAGGGGGCGTATTAGTGATATTGTGAATATTAGCTGTAATATTAGTGATATTGTGAATATTAGTTAGCTGTAATTTAGCCATATGTTTAGCCATATGTTTAGGTATCCGTTTCCTAGAATAACTCTATTTTCTTTTCTTAGATGTTTCTATTGTAATATATATATCCGGCCATGGCAATGAATCGATTCATTCCGCAAATTTCTTATCACTTTTTCACCTTGCACTTCTTGCTGTTTATCTCTTTCTTTCTATTTTAGGATTTTGTACTTCGAATTGAGCATTTATCCTTCTTTCAAAATTGCACCTCCAAATTTTGTAAATACAACCCCCAATTGAGGAGAAAGCTAGGTACTCTATTTATTGGTCACTACAATCCCGAGTTAGCTGTGGTGGTGACAGGGCGTGAACATCGTCGTGGTTCGGCACACAAGGATAGCGTAGTTGCTAGAGACTTTGAATTTGTGCACACTGTATATTCTAGCTAGGTGTGCTTTGTGTTGTTTTCCAGCATTCCTCCCCCTTAAGTGACCATGATTCCAGGGTTGACCCATCTTTCTCTGTGTCTCCACGTTTCCCTAAGTATGCCTATAGGTCTTCCAACATTCCTCCCACTAATGTTCACCATGTTGCATGTCTAAGTCAGACTTTGTCAAGCCCAAACGTATTTTTTTCATTGTTCGCTTGTCTTACTGAATTTGAGCCTACCTCTTTCAAACAAGCCTCTCAACTGACTAAGTGGCGAAAGGCTATCACTAAGGAATACAATGCTTTGATTGCCAACAATACATGGGACTTGGTACCATCTCAAGCTTAGCAAAACTTGGTTGATAGCAAGTGGGTTTACAGGGTAAAATACAAATCTGACGGCACTGTGGAGAGATACAAAGTTGAAATGGGAACTGAGGGTATTCATCAACAAGCGGGTATTGATTACCATGAGACTTTTAGCCATGTTGTCAAATCGGCCATTGTTCGCTTAACTCCTTCCCTTGCGCTCTCGTTTAATTGGCCACTTCGTCAATTAGATGTTAAAAATTCTTTTCTTCATGGACATCTTACTGAGGAGGTCTACATGAAACACCCTTCAGGATTAGTCCATCCCGATAAGTTTCATTATGTTTGTCGGCTTAAGAAAGCCATCTATGGCCTGAAACAAGCCCCTTGGGCTTGGTTTCTTCGTTTTGGCAGCTTTCTGTTGTCTCATGGTTTTGTATGTAGCACATCTGATCCTTCCATGTTGGTTTACCGCACTGGTAGTCACATCTTGATTTTTCTCCTCTATGTCGATGACATCATTCTCACTAGGAGTACTATTCCTGTTCTGCATTCTTTCATTGCTCTGCTCTCTCAACAGTTTGCTATGAAAGATCTGGGTAACCTTCATTACTTCCTAGGCATCCAGGTAGTTCGGTCCTCTTCGGGTATTCTTCTTACACAATAGAAATATGTTCTTGATTTACTTCATAAATTTCAACTTCAACCTGGTAAGTCAGTTTGGACACCTTTTGCTACTCGAACTAGCTTATCTGTTCATGATGGTAACCTACTTTAGATCCCTCTTGGTATTGGAGTATGGTAGGTGCTTTATGGTATTTGACCATGACACGACCTGATATTACATATTCAGTTCATGCAGTTTTCAGTTTATGAATGCTTCCCGTACCACTTACATGCTTGCTGTTAAGTGTATTCTCAGGTACTTGCAGGGTATAGTGGATAATGGTCTCCTTTTCCACCCTTCTACTGATGCATTCAATTATTGTTGCATACTCTGATGTGGATTGTGCTAGTTGTAGCGATACTTGCCATTCGGCTATTGTTATGCGATGTATTTTGGACCCAACCTGATCGCCTAACGCTCTAAGATGCAACCTACAATCTCCAAGTCATTCACTGAAGCTAAATATTTTGCCCGAGGTTACACTATTGCTGAAACAGTTTGATTACGTAAGCTTCTGTTTGATGTTGGCATCTCACTGACCACTCCCACCTGTTTGTATTGTGATAATGTGAGTGTTGCATACATGACTGCTAATCCTGTTCACAATGATCGGAGCAAAACACATAGTTGTGGGGTTATCGCTTTGTTAGGGAACGTGTTGCTCATGGAGATCTCATTGTTTGTTATATACCTACTGGCTCTCAAATTGATGATATTTTCACTAAATTCCGTTCGTCGCAACAATTTTTGTATTGTAATTTTATTTTGTACATAATTAATATAAATACCAGGCGTAGGCTTCTAGATTAGGTGCCATTCTTCCTCAAAAACTCACAATATTGTAATCTCACTGAAATGAGATTGATGAATTGAAACACAACCAACAATTTCCAATTTAATTAACTCTATTTAAATTTGTACATATGGTTTTTATTTTTTAAAGTTGATTTTTAATTTAATCATTATATATGGAAAATCAAAGGTTAAGATTTAATGAATACACGTGTATGGTCAGAGTCTTTAATTTATGGTGATAACAACCACTTAATTTATGGTCAAAGTCTTTAACTTTTTGCATCATTTAATTTTAGATTAGGATTCTTATGTCACTGAATTGCACAATTCTAATATCTGAAATAAACTATCATTTCTAGTTATAAGATCCCGCCATATAATCATGGCATAATAAGCACCCCCAAATGTTGTAAGCATGTCATTAACTAAATAAAAAAAATCCTTGTTTGATTCAGAAAACTATGTCACTCTTTTTTTTTTTTAAATTTTTAATGTGGTCAAACGGTTCTACTTCTATCCCTACAAATATCAACTATTTCATTCGGCAATAGCGATTTGAGCAATGTTTAGTGTTTTGGCATAGTGAATACACTAACCAATTAATTTTTAGTGTTCAGTAATCCAGTGTTTTAATTAGCACTTCAGCTAACCTAATAGCTAAATTTACCAAACACGTTTATTTCAACCGTTCATCTAAACAGCTATCCGCTAACAGCTAAATCAGAAACGCTATGAGCTACTTAAACAATTATCCGCTATCTGAATTGTTATCCCTTACCTAAATAGCTAATTTTATCGAACAGGAGTTAAGAGAAGAATTCTCATCCCTTAATCGAACTAGCGGTGCTTAAATATTGAAAATTCAAAAAGAAAAAGATGGATAATCAAAACTGTAGGAAGAAATAGAACTAACCTGGATGCGGAAGTATACTGTCGGTAATAGTCCACGTTTATAAGAATACCAATCCATGTCAATAAGAATACCAAGCGGCTCCTAGAGTCGCTTTAGGTTTTCACGTCCTAAACCCGAGAACTCGATAGATGGAAGTTCAGCCGTGAGAGAGAAATAGGAGAATATAGGAGATATAATATTCACCTCATAGCGTCTGTGGAGGCTAACCCCTTTAAACCCCTTTATATAGCTTAGGGAGTAGTTAGGGTTGTCGCCCTAGGCGACTTAAGTGGCCTTTGGGCCTAAATCTATTAAGCCCGATTAACAGCTCCCACTCGGCCACTTAGGCCGTAAAACATGTATTCTCCATGTATCACAACTTTTCACGCTTCATACCAGGAATAGGACGTGCGACCAAAAATAACAAGTGGTGTTATATTAAGTTACCATCCAACTAACATAACACTTTTACGAAATACGATACCCCAAAATCATCCCAAGACATCACAAGTGGCATCTCTAATCCCTTATGCCTGATATATCATATGATTACGTTCTCAACATAATCGCCCGGGCTGATATGGTGATGGTGGATCAATTTTTCCTTAAACACTCATGAAACTTCATCTTAGCTTAACTGCTTTCTTAACGTATTCTCGCTAAACCGTATACATCGTGGTTCTTGAGAATCACATTGAAGTAGCATCATCAAGCTTTGAATTCATATCATAGCTTTAAGTCAAAGGGTCATTGTTCATATAGTCACACAGTGACAAAAGATAGGGAAGTCGATTGTCACTCCTTGTATGGGTCGTCTTATAAGCACACACAGTATGAGATGTGTGTCATGGCATAGCTCCCACTCAGTTGTGTACGTCACTCTTTATGCCATGCGAATCGTTAGTTTAGATTTTTACCCAAACATCTAACCTGAGCCACTAGATCAACATACTAAATGTTAATCTTGACACTCAAGATTCGGCTTTTAAGGCTTCGATATGAAAACTTATTTCATACTCGGCTCCCTCGAGTTTCATCTTAGTTTCACTAAGGCGATTATATTCATTTTACTCATACACTTCCAGTGTGAGTAATCTACATTGCACACCTAGTGCCAATATGATTCAGTCTCATCCCACCCGCTACTCAAGCGTCAGGGCGATTGCCTGTGTGACTAGGCCAATCAGAAGCCTGTGACATTTCAATATGTCTAACGTGCAACAATAAGTTATGAGCACTTTGCCCATTTACAAAAGAAACATGTCTATTACGAAACAGAACACATCTAAATACCAAACCTTATGAATTCCAAGAGTCAACAAATGAGCTTTGAACATATCATTAGGAATGAGTTTCGCTAAGGGATAATCACCTTGTTAGTCTATATACATACCCAATGACAATGCTTTTTGTCTCTATGGTACAAGATACACAATCTACCTCCATAGTTGACATTATTGTAAGCATGTCATTAACTAAATAAAAAAATCCTTGTTTGATTTAGAAAACTATGTCACTCTTTTTTTTTTTTTTGAATTTTTAATGTGGTCAAACGGTTCTACTTGTATCCCTAGAAATATCAACTATTTCATTCGGCAATAGCGATTTGAGTAATGTTTAGTGTTTTGGCCTAGTGAATATACTAATCAGTTAATTTTTAGTGTTCGGTAATCCAGTGTTTTAATTAGCACTTCAGCTAACCTAATAGCTAAATTTACCGAAAACGTTTATTTCAACCGCTCATCTAAATAGCTATCCGCTAACAGCTAAATCAGAAACGCTATGAGCTACCTAAACAATTATATGCTATCTGAACTGTTATCCCTTACCTAAACAGCTAATTTTACCGAACAGGAGCTAAGAGAAGAATTCTCATCCCTTAATCGAACTAGCGGTGCTTAAATATTGAAAAATCAAAAAGAAAAAGATGGGTAATCAAAACTAAATCAAAAGCTACTTTATTTTATATAAAAAAGAATTTCTCTTAATCTCTTGTGTTCCCTCATTCCCAACAACGCCGAGTTACCTTAATTAAAAGTGTAGAGGCCGTTTGGTGCAATGATGCTTTGCACACCTGCTGCATTCGATTAGTTTGGGGGATTAGATAACTGATTGCTGTTTGCCTTCAAATATCATTGTTTTACCAGACGTGAGATATTCGATGTTGAATGTTCACTTGTTGATTGACATGATTAATTATGTCTGAGGAGTTCGGCTGTTAACAGTTTGGCCAACTCAAATTGACGTATCAACCACAATTGGCTGGTGACTAACATCAACATAGGTTTCATCTCCATTAGCACTAATGTATATGACGGGCAACAATTGTGTGTGTTAGTTAATAGTGATATGCTCTTAAATATTATTGGTACCGTTTAGTGATTATGCATTCAACTAGTTATTTAAAATAAAAGTATTTGGTAAATCCAATCACGTAGGTAGTATGCTGATATAAACACTAACAGACACAAGGGAGAAAGGATGCTTGTAGGAGTAGAACTATCTACATTCGAATCTTATTGAAGCAGGATCTACAATAGGGGTGGCGGTGTAATTGTGGACACAGGGAATACTCATATGAAATAAGAAAGATAACATTGTGATCGTAGATGTAAACACCAGTTAAAGGTCTTCTTGGTTAAGAACTACTTTATTGACCTCTTTTGAGTAATGGATAAATCTCTAACAAGTACGTACCTTAATCACTACTTTATTGAATACTTGAAATTTCACAAGTAGTGATTTGACTATGTCAAGCAAAAAATTTGTCTAAACCACCATTAGCAACATTCTAAAGATTTGAACTTAGACTTTACAATCCTTGTTTTATGAGAAAAATATTCAACGAGTAAAATTTATGAAATACTATAAGAAAAATCAAATCAACAATCAGCATATTCTTTCTTTCCTTTTTTCTTAAAATTCTGGGTTTTCGGTGTCATCTATAATTGTGACGTAATGATGTCCTATAATAATGTATATATATTTCGCGTTCTTGTTTCGATTATGGGGTGTTTGGTATATGGTTTTTTGGATGACTTTTTGTTCAAAAATGACTTTGTGGGATTGTTTTGGTTGTTTGACTAATTCAAATAGCTATTTGGGCTTGTTTGGTGAATGGCTTTTTGGAATAACTTTTTCACCCAAAAAAATGTTTTCCAAAAAGCTAAACTTTGTAGCCTTTTCAAGCTGGTTGTTCGGACTTTTAATGTAAAAGACTAAAATAATGTCACTGATTAAATACCATAAACAAAATTCATATATTCTCTTGCACTCTCTCTTCTAAGTTTTAACCTGCTTCTTCAAGTTCAAATTAAATAATGATCTATTGTAACTATAACTTCATAATTTATTTTAGTGGTTGACAAAAAGATAAAATCATTAACTCTTGCTAATTTTATATAGTAATATTAAATGTAATCAAATTTCAATTCTCAAGTTATCCCCCCTCAAAACAATCAATTCATATTGAAAGAAAGTTAAACTAATAACAAACAAAATTTTTTGCTATGTGAACAACAAAACAAGGTTGTGTTATGGACCTTAAACATCACACAACTTTTAATTTAGATTGAAAAGAAAATTAGGTTAAAAAAATGAGTCATCTATAAATCAATAAGAAGATTTAATAACTAGTAATAAATCAATAAGAAGATTTAATAACCAATAGTTGTTTGCCAAACAGGGCCAATATATTATCAAATTTCAACCCTCAAAAAGTAATAATTTCTATAGGTATTTTTATATTATTTGCATTTTATTACTCCCTTTAGCCCAAAAGATTTATAACATAGTATACCTAGTCATAATAATCTTTGGGTCCTTATTAAAAATATAACTAGATATAATAGTCCATATACCTAGAATAATGAGTAAAGTCCATAAAAATTGTTGTCAATCTGCCCCCAGCCACTCTCCTATACATGTGAAACAGCCTGCTACAAAAGTTTGCACATAAAAATGGAATTTTTAATCCGCTTTATATATAGTACAAGCCTTATGTAATAATAGAATGTAGAAATCTCAGAATATGGCTCCATGGTGACAGAGAAAGAAGCTATGATATTTTCCCTTTTGATAAAAAGTAAGTTGTCTGATTTATTGGGCCATTATGTATAGAGCCTAATAAATCATGTATAAGTTAGAGGGAAAGGCAAAGTGGCCAGACCCATAATACCCACTCCTAAGCCAAATTGTGCCCCAATAAATTAATCTCACACGATAAGAGGAATATGAACAATAGAATTCACTCCCACAACTCTCCTGTAAAAAGAACACAAGATACTAATTAAATTATATATAACCACAAAATGTAATTTGAATAGCTCGTTCATAACAATGTGCGCCCCAGTATGTCTTACCACAAATCGTCTCCATTGCCACCCAGGGATTCAATGTGGCATTTATGTGATTAAGGTCCTGTTCTATTTTGCGTTTTTAAGGATTTAGCCATGAGTTTACATCTCCTTAGAGCTTCTTATATCTCTTTACAGTTTCTTACATCTCTTTACAACTCCTTACATCTTATTACATCTTCTTACATCTCATAGATTTTTTATAACATTCATTTATTTTAGTTATAGAAATATGTATATTTTTTAATGATACTACCAATATACAAAATTTATAAATATCTATGAACACAACATTTACATAAACAAAAAAACATAATATAACGACGTAAATTATAATTGAGTTTCGACATAAAATATATATTATTATAGATGACCATACATTTATTTATATTAAACATTATTTACTTAAAATAGGAATTTATTTGAAGAGTTGTATTCAATTTTGTCCAAAAAAATTTATTTTTTTTGTTATACTTTGCTTATTCGATCAAACTAATGTTCATATAAAAAATCACCTCAAGTGGATGGAATTTATTCACCAAATTTATGGGGATTAATATATTTTGTTGTTGTGTAATTAACTTAATTAATTATTTATTTTCAATAAGTATGTTATTTCAATATTATTATTTTTCATCCAAAACGTTCATTGTAAAACAAATTATACTATACAACTCTTCTACAATTCAACAGCTCCTTACAGCTCCTTACATCTCCTTACAACTTCTTACAACTTCTTACATCTCCTTATATCTATCTATCTATCTAAAACGCGAAATAGAACAGGCCCTAAATGTAGCATATCCATGTGATTGAGAAACTATGATCTCCTATCAATTGACTTATGAAATTTTTTGAATCCAACACCGATTACTGACTATGAGGCAAATTATTATATACATCCGTAAACACGTGCTCCCATATCTATTTTATATATATATTTGGGTTTATTTGTCGTATATTTTATTTCTTATGTGTTTTCAGGAGCACGTACTCTGATTTCCTATGTGTATATATTTTTTACGAGTGTATTTATAATACATTAATTTTTTAATATATATTTGCTGATGTGGTTTTTAAGAGCATGTGTTCCCAAGAGTATGATATGCATATTGTGGACTTTAGGAGTATGTGTTCCCTGGAATATGATATGCATATTGTGGACTATGCATAATACGTGGAACTTTTAAAGTTACATATGTGGAATTATTAATACCCAGGAAACTTTTTATTTATTTATTTATTTCAAAAAGAAAACAGAAAAAGAGTGAGAAGGAGGGGCAGCTTATTGGCCTCAAATTAGACCGTTGATCTAGCTATTTCAATGACTGGCATGCATTTGAATCCACTTGTTTTAATTTGCATGATTTGCA
Organism: Selenicereus undatus; assembly: GCA_017589665.1. NCBI lineage: Eukaryota > Viridiplantae > Streptophyta > Magnoliopsida > Caryophyllales > Cactaceae > Selenicereus > Selenicereus undatus. Next base: position 14,271,379 of record JACYFF010031954.1, on the reverse strand, counting down.
CGAAATTGAAGAGTAGATACGTTCTGAGTTTGTGTAGAGGAATCGAGCACCCATGTCACCTACTTATGGGAGACAGAGAGTGTTCCCCAAAACATTGGGTTATGATTTGCTAGCATTTTGGTAGCTATACATTAAATGACAAAGCAATGGCCATTGAAGTTTCAGTTTAATTGTTTGTTATGATTTGAATTTTGGATACATTGCATGTTAAAAATTGTTACTTTAGACTAAATTTTGATCAATACATAACGTCTTAGAGTTCATCAAATTTTTTTAATCATATCTGATCATATATACTAATATGTTGAATTAGTTAAATAACATTCGAAACAAAGTACGAAAATCAGTAACACCTTAAATTAGAATAGAGGATGCTTCTTATGTGATTCAAATGAGTAGACTGATTAAATTTTTTTTTTTTTAATTACAAGTAAACTTTTGGGTACAAGTTATAAACATTATATTTAAAACATTTGTCTTTTTCTTTGAGTCTAGTGTAAATCTATTTATTATGTATATATGGTGGGAATGATAGAAGAATAATGAAATCAAAGCTTTTAGAAAGGTGATACCAATTAATTGAACCAGTAACTTTATAAAATTAAGCAATTTAAATTATAACTTCATCATCTTAATCAGACATCACTCTAAGAAACTCCCACCACTCATTGTTAACATAGAATTTTGTCATTGATGACACCATATCAAAGGGAGTGATCAATGATAAAACATGACAAAAATAATAGGTAGATGGGTCCCTGAAATGATGTAACAAATAACAAATTGATTTCGTAAACAATGAATATGTAAGATCAATCATCTAATTTATACATTATAGATCTATATACTGTTTAAGAAATAAGAACAGATCCAAATAATGAGCGAATTTGTTACAATAAAGTATTAGAAGTGACATTGCACTCTCACCAACATAACAACAACAACAACAACACTTCTCAGTGTGGGTTCCGCTTTCGCGGGGTTTGGGGAGATCCAGTTGGAGGCAATCTTACCTTTATCGGTATTCCTACAACTCTCACCAACATATTAACCACAAAAAGATCTATCACGAAGGTTCCCTTCAATCAATTAATGCTTGAGGAAAGAAATAGAAATATCAAGGGAATGCTTTCTTGATCATGCATCAATTGCTTAGTTTTGTTGGCATCCATCTAGCATATCCATGTCAATTGCAAAAATTTAATAAGGGTCTACAAATTACTCATGTGAATATCATTATTGTCTACTATTTATGATTGATATGGAAGTGTTAAGTGGTTGGTATATCTCCTTTTCCATACACATGAAAATAGCTTCTATATATTTATTTAATCTCCCCTCTTCCCTCTCTCTCTGGAAATTTCCATCTTTTAGGGACGAGTATAAAAATTGTCAAATTGAAGTGCACGTCGTGTAAGTTGGGCTGAAGTTTTGGCCCGTTGATTGCAAAACAAACAAATCTAGCCCACAAGAAAAGCCGACCAATAAGTTTACACCAACTGTATGTGAGCAAGGATTTGGGAGGTGTACGTGTTGGGCAATGGGCAGGGGCCATGAACTATACAACAATAATTAACATTTTTCAAAATATCAACCTCAATTCACTTCAATCTACTTCAATCTACTTCAACCTACTTTAATCCAATTTTACTATTTTAACCAAGTTTAATTTATCATATAAAAAAATTCAATCCACTTCAACCTACTTGAATCCACCTTAACCTACTTCAACCTACTTCACCATTTTACCTACTCCAATTTACACACGAAAAAAACAGAACCTAAGTATCAATTTCATCATAGGGTCCGTTCTTTTCATTGTAAATTAGGGTTGGTAAAAAGGTGAAGTTAGTTGAGATAGGTTGAAGTGGATTGAAGTTGGTATTTTTTGTCGAAGTGGGTTGAAATTGATCGAAGTGTGTTGAAGTTGGTATATTTTTTTATATGATAGGTAAAATAGTGACAATAAAATTTTGAAGGAGGTGGGTTGAAATTGATTGAATTGAGTTGAAGTAGATTAAAGTAGGTTGAAGTGGGTTGAAATTGGTATTTTTTTATTAAAGTGGGTTGAAGTGGGTTGAAATTGATTTTTTTTTTATTGAAGTGGGTTGAAGTTAGTAAATTGAAAAAAACTAACAAAGAAAACAAGCCCTTAGTATAGTTTAATTAGATCCAAATATTTATAATATTATCTTTATAAGTTGAGAAGATTATTTTGACAACCTCTTTTAAATTTTAATTTGTAAAAATACTATAGTTTTACTTTCGTACTAGAAAAAAAATAAAAGTGTATTGAAATCTTGGGGGAAAAAATGATATTCATCATATGCCTCAGAGACTGCAATTAAAGACTAAATACATATTTGGTCTCTATTTGATACTACCAAATATACATTTGACACTGTAATTGAAACTAGAAAAATTGGTTTGATTTTTAATTATGAAATTTGAGATTACAAAATATTAGTTGGCCTCTATTTGAGACTGTAAAATTATTTTACTCTCTATCTTTAAAGTTATACTAATTTTTGATATCTAAACACACATTTAGAGATCGAATTTTATTCGGTCTCTAAATTTTGGTAGCTAAAAGCACACCATTTTTGTAACGTAAACAAAACTTGGCTTTGCCCAAAGTCAGTACAAATTACTTGCTGCAATTGACAACAAATCGTAATCTCAGCTAGTGGCGGATCCAAACATTTGAAATAGGAGTGTCCACAATTTAACATCGTTACTAAGATATACTATTTTTTTTTATGGGTGTCCATTAATCAATATTGTTACGAAAGTAACCATTTTTTAAATAGATTTTTTTTTAGGGGGGGGGGGGGGCGCTAGGGGTGTCCATCGACACCCCTAACTATAACATGGATCCGCCTATGATCTCAGCATCAGTTGTTTGCTTGTTTGGAGCAAGTAGAAGCAGGTACATATAGAATTTTGAATTCAATCATGCATGTATGTACATTCAAAAGGAATCTCATAACCTACTCGCAATAATGAATTAATTATTGATTAAATTAAATATTTAACGTCTCAACAAGACACCAAATTTCTGTCACCCCAACATGCAAGTATGCGTACTGCCCAAGCCAACTAACATTCCAATATGTTTTATTATTATGAAAGATTATACCAATACCAACTATATATATAATCTAATCTGAAATCTTAAAGTAGGTGACCATGACTTGACAAGTTGGCATCACAAATTAAATTTTGATTTGTGAATGTGCTGTGTGATGGCTTTGATTAAATGAATTGAGTTTGGCAAGGCTACAAGAAGCAAGACTCGAGCATATTGAAGATGGTCAATTGAATTGTATACTTGCTATTACTCTTACTTGTACCCTTTTTTGAAATTATTATTAAGTCAAACGGTTAAAGACTACATAATAGAATAACACAACAAATGATTGAAGCACTACAGTACAAATCAAACAGCTCACGAACTAAATCTAGATCTATGCTCAATATTCAGCTATAAACTGCTCATCCTTGGCAATGTGAGGCAATAACAATCAGCTATGAGGACACTTGCAACCTGGGCCTATTCATCCACTAAAGCAAAACAAAATCATAAAGGGGCAAAGGAGACTTATAGTTTCAGGCAAGTACATCAACTACTTCGTTCACTCGTCTTTGTGTGCCATTTTTCCGAAGCTCATCTACTATTATACTACCACCTTGGAATTTATTCCTCCTAGCACTGCCATAAGCGAAACAACCACTCCTTTTCCTTGAGCATCAATCCAATCCAACAAAACCACCGAGCTCCAGTTGTTTCTAATACACAAACCCAGACAGCAAACATCAAAACCGTCACTGCAATCTACACTCCAGCTCCTCCATTTCTGACCTAGCTTGTTTCTAATACTCTTACTTGTGCCCTTTTGGAAGTTTGTAGCAAGGAACTTGGGTGAACTTTCTTGGATCAGAGTTGAGTGAGCAATATTTGTTGAATGCTAAATTACAAGTACTTTAGTTGAATGGTGGGTTGGAAGAAGTAAGCCTCTAGAACAAGTGGCAGGCTCTAGAAGCACTCATTGGAGCCACAAAGAGTTGTTATGTTTGGATTTCCTTAAGTTAACAAGAAGTTAAATTGTTCAAATCGTAATGGAGAAGTACTTAGGCAATGACTAACCCTATTTAGAAGGATGGACATCATTAACAAATATATGTATTTTGTCCAAATTTAATTATGCTCTTTTATATTCTGCTCAAATTTCTAACCCAAATCTTTTATTATTATCTCTACATTTAGGGATGGTTGTATAGTCCGAATTCGATGCAAATTCGATTCGATTCGAGGTAAAATTATCTGATTCAAATCCGATAAAAAATAATCTGATTCAGAGTCCGATAAAAATAATCTGAATCTGACTCCGATCCTGCGGATTTGGAGGAGAGTCCATCTAATCCGATATTTTTTTTTCAATAATTTCAACTTTTTTTGAAGATAGAAAAATCCTAATATGATAATGCTCAAAAAATTCGTATAAGGTCCGCACTCTATGTGTAATACACTCTTCTTTCTTAGCTAATTTCCTCTTCTCTCCCGATCTTTTTCTCGCTCTCTCATATTTGTCAATTAAAGTTGTACTTACTCCATTTCCTTCCGGCCGTTGTACTATTGTATATCCCTTTCACTCTAAAGTGAATTTACATTCTCTTTTTTCAACACTTTTTTACTTTAACACATTGAAATGTTTAATAAAAATTTATTTGATATTAAAGAGGTATTTAATATTGCATTTACAAGTGAGCAAAAATAAGGTTGAAAATAAAAAATTATGCAAATATTGAATAAAAATATATAATTGGATTATATCCGATTATATCCGAATTTAATCCGATCCGAAATCAATCCGAATCCAATTTAACATCCGATCCGACAGAATTGGATTTGGATTGGATTTTCAAATCCGATTATTAATTGGATCGGATTTCGATGTCTATACATCCATCTAAATTCGATCCGTTGCCATCCCTATCTGCATTCAAAGTTTGACTGGACTACGTTGGTCCTCTAGTTTATGAATTCAAAGCGACTTTGGTTTGCAATTCAAGTTTGATTTTTGCTAATAATCACCATATTCATCCCCTCTAAGGTGATATTAACTTAACTTTCCGACTTGCAGTAGTCAATAATCATTGCAGTTAAATCATCAGAAGAATAATATATATGCATTGCATGGGGTCCAAAGCTAGTTGTTGATTGAAGTACAAGGTTGATATTATTGGTATGACACTTTTGTTAATGATAAAACACTGCACATTAAAATTGACGTATATATCAAAGTTGTGATATTAATAAAGACATCTAAATCAGTACATTATGACATATTTCGGGAGCCTATTTTAATTAGAGGACATACCAAAGGAGTCTAATCAATTGTTCTCATCTATAGAGGATAATATTGCTGAATCACTTCGCATCAAGTAATGTGTGATTCACATAAAAAGAAAAAAATAAAGGGTTTCTACTTATCTACTTTCCATGTGAACTCTCTAATTTTTCTTTCCATTTTAAAAAATTTATGGATTCTGTATTTATATGAACATTGAAAAGAATAAAAATTTTCGATTTTTCTTCACAAATATTTTTACTTATTAAGATACCACAATTTGTGGTGAGCAAAAAAAGCTGGAATTTGGTTCTGGACCTAGAACTAGTTTAGATCCGATGGGTAAGATCCGGACCCAATTAGACTAGTTTCGGGACTGGCTCTAAAATTTAGCATTTAGTTATAACCAGGTCCAGTAATGGGTCTTAAAATTTTGGAATTGGAATTGGACCCAATACCCTGTACACGGTCAAACTTAAAGAATTTTGATGAAAAATTAGATACAACAAACAACAATAACAACAACTCACAGTATAGGTCCCGCTTTCTCGGGATCTAGGGAGATCTAGATGTAGGCAACCTTACCTCTACCAGCAATTATACCCATAGAGAGGTTGATTCCAAGAGACCCACAAAAACTAGATTTTATGAAAACATTTTATAGAAGAAAGGTTTTGAGAAAACATTTTATGGGGAAAACTAAGGGTAAGTATCAGGGAATGAGTTAATAAATACAAAAAAATACGAAAAAAATCAGGCGGCAGGAACTATGTGACCATAAGTGCAATAAAGCAGAGGGAGATACTGTACCTTAACAACCAGAAGTAGACAAACAATGTCTCTTCCCAGACCCAAGAACTACCTGCATGCAAACATAACAAACGAAGAAACCGCAACCAGACTCATTCTACTGCAAACGAGTGACCAACTATGAAGCTAACTCTCTGCGATCTAAGATCTTAATCATATCCCGCCATAGTCTCCTATCATGAGCCATGCCCTCCGTTAACGCTACAACTTTCAAGTGCTCTCTAATTACCTCGTCCAAACTCTTCTTTGGTCGTCCCCTCCTTGTTTTACCCATTGGGATGTTAATCATCTCACAACTCCTCACTGGAGCGTCCGCACTCCTTCTTTTCACATGGCCAAACCATATTAGTCTTACTTCTCTCAGCTTATCTTCGATGGGGGTCACTTTAACTAAGTCTCTAATCACTCAATTACTAATTCTATCCATTCTCGTGTAACCACACATCCATCTAATCATCCTCATCTCTGCTACCATTAACCTTTGAACCTAAGTCTTCTTTATAGGCCAACACTCCGATCCATATAATACAATAGATCTAACGACCATGCGATAAATTTTGCCTCTTAGTCCTACAGACATTCTCTTATCGCACAGCACACCTGAAGCATACTTCCATTTTTGCCAGCCCACTTTTATGCGATGGCTAATATCTTCGTCAATGTCTCCTTCATGATGAATGATCGACCTAGATATTTAAACTTCTCGACATTTGGTATCTGCATCCCCTCAATAGTGACTTCTCCCCTTGCATATTCCCTTCCACTAAAACAGCAATGAAGGTATTTAGTCTTCGATCTACTAATTCTAAAGCCTGTAGACTCTAGTGTATGTATCCACCACTCCAGTTTTCCATTAACTCCCTCCCTAGTCTCATCAACAAGAACAATGTCATCTGCGAATAACATACACCAGGGTAACTCATCTTGAATCCCTTTTGTATATTCATCCAAGGCTAGAGTGAAAAGAAAAGGGCTCAACGCGGAACCCTGATGCGGACTCATCCCAACGTAGAAGTCGTTAGTAATCCCTCCTGGCGTCCTAACACTCGTCCTACCTCCCTCATACATATCCTTAATAAGTCGGGTATACGCCAGCGACACTCCTTTCTTTTCCAAACATCTCCATAACTCCTCACACGGGATTCTATCATATGCCTTTTCCAGGTCAATGAACACCATATGAAGATCTACCTTTCTATCTCTGTACAATCCTATGAGCCTTCTCTGGAGGTAAATCGCCTCTGTAGTCGACCTGTCAGGCATAAAACCAAATTGGTTCTTTGTTATCGCGATATCCTTCCACAACCTTTTCTCAATCACCCTCTCCCACAACTTCATGGTGTGACTCCGCAACTTTATACCCCTATAATTATTACAATCCTGAATATCACTTTTGTTCTTGTACAATGGGATGACTATACTAAACCTCAATTCTCTTGGCATCTTAGCAGACCTAAAAATAACATTGAAAAGCTCTGCTAGCCACTTCAATCCCTCTTCACCCAAACACTTCCACACTTCCACACTGCCACCGGAATCTGGTTTGATCCCTCAACGTTCCCATTTGTCATCTTCCTTAGGGACTCTCTAATCTTGTCCTTGCTGATAGGTTCACAAAAACAAGGGTCAAGTTGACTCTTAGTACTCTCTCTACTCCTTCGAAAATCTTCCACCATTTCGCCATTTAGGAGTTTAGAAAAGTACATCTGTCATCTCTGCTTGATTCCTGTATCCTCACATAGCACCCTATCATTCTCATTATTGATGCACCTCATGCCACCCAAATCCCTTGTTCTTCTTTCCCGAGCCCTCACTAGTTTAACGACTTCCTTCTCACATTCCTTGGTCTCCAGTTTTCGGTATAACCTATCATAAGCCATGCTCTTTGCTACAACAACAGCTTTCTTGGCTAACTTATTTGCTGCCCTATATCTAACTCTACTAATCTCTTTCTCTTCGACCATTTCACTGTTTGTGAAAGCAGCGTATGCTTCTTTTTTCTCCTTGACTTTCTCTTTTACCTCCTCGTTCCACCACCAGGCTCCATTCATTTTGTTCCCACCTCTTCTAGATGTTCCAAGGATTTTCTTAGCCAACCTTCGAATACAATTTGCCATTGCCTCCCACCTCTGCTTTCTTCCAAACACCTTCTTCAAAAATCCTCCTTGCTAACTCCAAAGCGTTCTCCCTAGTAATATTCCACCACTTAATTCTAGGCTCTCTAGCACTCATCCTCTTCCATTTTGATCCTTCAAGCTCTACATCTAACACTAGCAATCTATGCTGAATACCTAAAAACTCTCCTGGTAACACCTTACACTCCCTACAAACACTCCTACTACCTGCCCTAATCATGAAGTAATCAATCTGAGTTTTTGAGGGACCACTCTTAAAGGTAACCAAGTGGTCCTCCTTCTTGAAAAAGGATTTTGCCACCAACAAATCATAGGCGACCGCAAAGTCTAGGACGGAAACCCCTCCATTGTTTCTCTCCCCATAATCGAATCCTCTGCGAGCCGTATCAAACCTGTCTGCTTCAACCCCAGTATGGCCATTAAAGTCTCCTCCTATGAAAAGCTTCTCGCTCCGAGGAATGTTCTGAACGACTATATCCAGGTCCTCCCAAAATTGCTTCTTAATATCGTCCGGCAAACCTATTTGCGGTGCATAAACACTAACCACATTAAGGATTTTCGAACCCACCACTAGCTTAATGGCCATAATTTGATCAGTTTTACGTATCACTTCAACAACATAGTCGACCAACTCCTTAACAACCAAAATACCAACTCCATTTCTCGCATTGCTTGAACCCGAATACCACAACTTGTACCCATCAACTTCTCTAGCTTTAGCCCCCACCCACTTAGTCTTTTGCACACAAGCGATGCTGATCCTACGTCTATGCAAAGACTTAACTAATTCTATATACTTACCAGTAAACAACCCAATATTCCAAGATGTTAGACGCACCTTCTGAAACCCTACACCCCTCCTACCCCCATTTTCCCTCGGAGGACAGGCTGATGAACCTACATTGCACGCCACTAGCTTAAGCTACCAAAACCAACACCAACGCCACTAATAATAGATACTACTGTCGATAATAAAAAGAGTTTGCACTCAACAGTAATGAGGGATAAAACAATCGAATCACACCGAAAGAATGTCTGGGTCGGCCCAACTACTATGAAAAGAACACTAAAGATAATAATAATAATAATAATAATAATAATAATAATAATAATAATAATA
>JACYFF010031954.1:14199086-14261953 GCA_017589665.1 Selenicereus undatus | reverse complement strand
TAATAATAATAATAATAATAATAATAATAATAATAATAATAATAATACAAAGAGTAACACTAATAATCCTACTATTAGATAATGCTCTAATTAAATAAATAAATAAACAGTCACTAAAAGAGAAGCTTGTGAAATCGATATGCAAAACAACAAATAAGAAGAAAGCAAATTAAGTAAATACAAAATAATGAATCCCTAAGTAAAATTAACTAGAAAATAAAGCCCCACAAGAAGAACTACACCACTTCTACTAATCAATAACAAGATGAGTGTTGAACAATAGCCTAACAAATAAGACACTACAAGGAAAATTCAACACTAAAAGGACAATGGAGCACTAGAAGGAAAATCTAACCCAGATGAAATTAACACAAGCTGAAGATTAACACGCAGGCACACTAGACGGAAAGGGACACGCAGGGGAATAATGGGTGAAGACAGTGAGACCAAACTAGCACTTCGAACCTGAGAAACTCAAATTCACACACAGACACACTCAAGCAGAGTTGACCACTGAAACTGAGGAACACACAGGCTGGATTAACAACTCGTCATGGCTCCACCGATCCGAACAAACACACCCAACACTTTGGCAAATGAGGCAATCAAGCAACAAACCCAAATTCCCATACTCAAGCAGAGCCCAGATGGGAAGTCGGGCAAAGAAAGTACCCAGATGCAGGAAGGGAGACAAACCAAGTAATCCCCTAAAGATAACTCAAAATAACACTGCAAAGCTCAAAAAATCCAACCACCAAGCAAGAGAATTTAACATACCCAGATAGAGTTCTATAGGAAGGGAGACAAACCAAGTACCCAGATGTAGAGTTGAGATCTAGCAATGCCCCCCTTGCCTTCAAACTAGCCGGAACAGAGGAGGGCTCTTGAAGCAGCAGCCGATGGTGGTACTGGGATAGGCTGCTGAGAGTTAATAGTTGTGGCGTCGCCGGCAAGGGGTCGACTTGCTGTTCTCAGCTGCCGACGACCTGGGTAGTGTCGGTGTCGCGGTCCACTCAGTGACCGTTCTGCACTGGCAGTGTAGCTTGATGAAAAATTAGATAATGAGTACTAAACCTTATTCCCCAAGTGATATATCTTTTGTGCCTAGAACCATACTCCACCTACTCCAATTTAACCCTTTGTCTTTTTTATGTTCAATTTGTCCTCGACTTACTCTTTGTGCATCTTAACCGCCATGGAGTTCTTCGTTCAAACTTTGATTCTTTTGTTCATGAGCTTTGTTACTTGCTAGGTATTTGTTTTTATATTATTTTAATAGTTTCCTTCTCTTTCTCTCTATGTATTCAATTGAATGAAAATAATTTTTTTAGGTTTCTCATTCATTTTGTAATCTCAATTTATGGGTTTGTGATTAACTTTGTTTACAATTCTCTAAGTTTATTTTAGAATATGTGAATCTTCTTCATTGCTTACTGTATATTTGATTTAGCCTCATAATTTGGTTTCTAGAAATTTGACTTCAGATATGGGTTCTCAATTTCCCTGAATCTCTTCCTCTCTCTATTTTTTTAGGGGAAAATTTTTTTTAAAAAAGAATTTGACTTGGAAACTGGATACCTGGAATTGCCTGGTCTAGTAGCGGATCCAAAATTTTTGGACTCGGATGAACCAGTTCCAAGACCGGTTCAAAATTTCATGACCCGATTTCAACTGGGTCCGATCCCAATTCCTAAAAATCTAATCAAGTACTCAATCCCGCTCCCCCCGAACCACAGTTAGGAAGTTCTAGCCTCAAATCCAAGTATTTGCAGGTGATTCTTTTGTGCACCCTCCGTGGAGCCCATCCTCAAATCTCTTCCCATCAACCACCTCTAGCAATGCACGGTATCCACCCAACTCATTGGCAAGCTATGCACCCACCCATGTTTGGGCTAGGTAGGCAAGATTAGATGAGATGATCTTTCCCCTTCTCTATGACAAAATTTCGACTAGGTTTGACCTGATTTGAATTACATGAGTCACTGATTTCCGTGACATATTTTGAAATATCCATCGTTGGATGGTGGAAATGAGCTTTTACAAGTATAACAAGCAAGTTTTCGTATCTCAGTTGATAACCATATGATGAACTAGGTCATATGTAAATCCAACCTAATAAAACGAGTAAAATTCATATGTAAATCTCAGTTTGTAACAACCTAATAAAACAAACTTTTAAAAAAAAACACCCTAACAAACACAAGTAAAATTCACATAATTGAATTACTAGAGGCTAATTGGAAGTGTGGAAAACTTAGAGCACTAGTAAGTAGCAACCGTGGGAACGCGTGTGGCCATGTAGGCCTGTGTGTCCCATACATTCTACTTGGCTCTTTGGCAGCCATGGGGAAAGGGGGGGGGACACGCTTGGCAGCACGCCTGTCCGTGCCTCCCCCCATTCCCTCTTGTTTTGTCCTTATCTGATTTTTTAATATATTTTTTTATTTTTTATTTTTTTTGAGTAAATATATGATTTTTGAATGATTAAAAAATAAGTTATGTGTTAGAAGATGAGTTCATAACAAACAATTTATTGGATGATTACAATTGAAGTTTCATAAGTTGAAGAAGTGATAGATTTCAAATTTCAAAAAATTAAAATTTTTGCTGATAGAACAAAGTAAATTTTTAAAATTCGAAAATCAAAATGCTCTCGAGGTAGACATACGTTAATGGGAAAGTGACATGAACCCCATCACCACGGCCCCGCCACCGACCTCTATAAAATTGGTGCTAATAAAGTAATAAACAGAAGGCATGATGGAACCTGTTTGTACCTCTCAACCGTCCCACGTGGACGTGACAGATGTAGGGGAAGGGAGGTAGACTAATGACTAATGTTGAAATTCATGTGACCTAACATTTTTCTCCGATTTTTGACCTGTGTTTTTTATTGATCAATTTTAAAATATTAATATCAATTTATTTCAATTTACTTCAATTCATTTCAACTTATTTTAATTTATTTTTATTATTTTAACCAAGTTCAATTTATCATATAAAAAAATTGAACCCACTTTAACCTACTTTAATATACTTTAACGTACTTCAACCCACTTCACCCTTTTACTTATACCAATTTACCCACGAAAAGAACAAGCCCTTTGTGTCTATTATTTAGTTTAATTGCTTAAACTTTTTAAAAGTTAAGACTAAATATTTAAATTTTAAATTTCATCCATATCCATTTTTGCATGCCTCTTTACGCACACACACAAAATCCCTCACTTATATTAGAGATACGGTTGGGTTACTATTGTTACCGATTTTATAATTTTCTAAATATATAGTTGTACAGAATTTTCTAAAATTTTATAAATCTCATATATGTTATGTCTTTTTTCCAATTTTACAAAACTAGTTTGGGCCCGTGCTTTGCACAGAATATATTCAAATAGATATTCTGTAGATATGTTATCGAAATAATAAACAAATAGTTATAGTAGACATGATTGATATTATAATTTAGAGGAGATAATGGAAAAATTCAATAAAAAAGTTAAATATACAGCAACTTCATGCATAACTAATTGGATTAATAATTAAAAAGTATATGATTGTGACAAAAGTCTATATAAGTATGATGGAGACAGTAAATAGTGAATTTGTCACAAACCATGCTAACACCATGTTCTTTTCGTTGGGAAATCAACTCAACCGACACGCACCCACTCTTTCCCCCATCTTCCCACACTTTGAAAAAAATATCACTTCTTCCCACACTCACCCAGTCCTTCCCACACCTACATAAAACAACAATTTCTCATATTTTGAAAATTCTTACAATTTACGTAATTGTGTGCATGAATAATCTGATAGCAATTATAAGCAGTTTTAATTTTTCGGGTGTCATGAAACAGTTTTATTTTTTTTGTTTTTCATTATTTTTATAATTTTTCATTATTTTTTATTTTTTATTTCTATTTCTATTTTTTATTTTTTATTTCTATTTTCTATTTTTTATTTTTTATTTTTTATTTTTTTATTTTTTTACTTTTTTGTATTTATTTTTATTTTAGTTTCATTTTTTATTTTTATTTTTTTATTATTATATTTTTTTATTTTTATCTTTAAAATTTTAAAATTTTAAATATTTTGCATTTATTTTTATTTTTTACTTATTTATTTTTAGATTCTTGAATTTTTAAATTTTTTGTATTTATTATTTTATTTTTTATTTTGCTGTATCTATTTATTTTTCATTTTTTATTTTTTTATTCCAGAAAAACAACCAATGAAAAATTCCCAAAAAAAACAAAAATAAATAAAAAATTTAGAAATAAGAAAATCAAAAATAAATACAAAAAAATTAAAAAATTAAAACTGAAAAAATTTTAAAAATATAATAAAAATTAAAATTACAAAAATTACAAATTAAAAAATAAAAAATTAAAATATAAAATATAAAAAATAAAAAAAAAATAAAAAATAAAAAATAAAAAAATAAAAAAATAAAAAAACAAAAAATTAAAAATTAAAAATTTAAAAATTAAAAATTAAAAATTAAAAATATAAAATGAAATAATAAAAATACCAAAATAAAAAATAAAAAATAAACAAAATAAAAAAGAATGAACAAAAATAAAAAAATTTCATCATCATTAATTACTATCACAATAAAATTATTATATTATAAAACAAAAAATTATTAATAACCAATATTTCAACTCCATTCAACTACATTCAGCTGTCACCCACACTCGTCACTCATCCACTCCTTCCCACATTTAAAAATAAAATACAACACCCACCCACTCCTTCTCCCCTTTTCCCACACCCACTCATCTCACACCCCTCATTTCTCACTGAAAAGAACAGGGTCTAAATTGGGTGATGATAAGTCAATCTATGATGCCAATGATGAAAAATCTACTTTCTCCTCTTGTTGTTGAGCAAAAGTTTATGAAGTGGCTAATTGTCTAGTGAATTTAGGTATAAACTATTTTGAAGTCAGTTTAGTTTCAGTTTTACATGTAACAAAAATAAAATTTGTTTTTCAACGAAAATAATTTGAACATTGTATTTATGCTAATACATAACTTTTTTGGCTATTTAAAATGGCCAATTAGGGGACGCTAATATAATTAAGTGTTCATACTTTGTACATTTGGCTTTCATGTCAACTGAATAGTTTCATAGGTTTTGATATAAACTTCTCATGCCCTTATGTTGTCTTGCAAGAGATGGGTTGAGTTCAGATTTGTGGGTTGAGATATTTCTTAGTTTGAAGTGTTATGGCAATTTGGGGTATTTTGTTTTAAACGGTAAAACATTAATTATAATTTTAGGCGTTTTATGAAGAGAATTGATTATTGGATTTGTATGGTTTAAAAGAAAATGAAAGTGATTTCAATTTTTCTTGTGCGTTAAATAGATTAGATTTTGGTCAATTTATTTGAAATGTTAAAAAATTAATTATACGTTTAAGATTTAAATGAATTAAATTTAATTGTAAGATATATATGCTTTGAAACACAAAAAAATAGTTCGTTTATTTCCTTCTGTTAAATAGATCATATTAAATGTGAAAGAAATTCAGTTTCATGGGCCTAATATGATGATTGTGTTTTATTTTAAATTTTTTTTATATTTCACATTCAACCCTTGCAATATGTTATATCATGCTTACAATATGTAATTTTTCAGGACAACCCTTACATCTATATGATCATAATTAATATTGACTATGTTATCAAATTCAAAGAGAAAGATAACAACGAGGATAACTACAATGACAACAACAACAATAGTAAGAATGGAAATAATCATGGAAATCATATTTATATTTATATTATCTCTAATAATACATGCTTAAATGTACATTTGTAACGAAAAAGACAAAATAATAATAATAATAATTATGGAAATAAATTTTTTTTATTATTTCTATATAAATTTGTATATTGTATTATGTGATAATAATAAGGTGTCACCTAAGGTTTTACGGCTTGTTCAGTAATTATAATTCGGTTTCCTTAAGTTAAAACTACTAAAACATGAACTTATTCCATAATAATGAAATAATAAAAACTTTTATATCCATTATACTCCCTTAATCTCTCTTTGATAATTAGATGATCATAATTAATATTGACCATGTTATCAAATTCAAGGAGAAAGATAAAATCGCCGACAACGACAATGACGACAATAATAATAATAGAAATAATCATGAAAATCATATTTATTTTTCTATTATCTCTAATAATACATGCTCAAATTTATATTTGTATCGAAAAATACAAAATATTAATAATAATAATAATGGAAATAAAAAATATTTATTGTTTCTTTATAATTGTGTATATTATATTATGTGTTAATAATAAGGTGTCATATAAGGTTTTATGACTTGCTCAGTAATTATAATTTCGTTTCATTAAGTTAAAACTTCTAAATTATTAATGTATTTTATAATAATGAACTAATAAATTTTTTTATATCTATTATAATCGCTTAATCTCTCTTTGATAATTTGATGATCATTATTAATATTGACTATGTTATCAAATTCAAACGGAAAGATAACAACGACGACAGCGATAATGACGACAACAACAATAATAATAATAGAAATAATCATGAAAATCGTATTTATTATTCTATTATCTCTAATAACACATGCTGAAATTTATATTTGTATTGAAAAATACAAAATATTAATAATAATAATAATGAAAATTAAAAATGTTTTGGTCCGTAAGAGCTACAATGGGCAATACAATATAATAGGGGATGAGGGAATCGAACCTGAGACCTAATGTACCTAGTAAATAGTACAATACAATGAGGAAGGAGGGAATCGAACCTGAAACCTAATGTGGCTAGTAAAGATAAATCTAATGGCTAAGATTATTTAAGATTTTGATCCAACGGTTATGAAGCAACATATACCCTAAATTTACTCCCATGTTAGCATTTTTCATTTCCTCAACACTCAACCCCTTACACATTCTAGCATTCATAATATAAAGATTGTAGAATCATCAAATTTAAAAATTTTATATAAACTATAGCTTTTTTAAATTTTAAAAAATTTTAAATGCTTGAGTTATTTTGAAAACTAACTGATTTACATAACGGAATAGAATGGAATTTAAGAGAATTGGCAATTTGGCATGTCAAAAGCAACTTATTGACAAAATGAGTCAGTTGAACTTTCTAAATAAATTCATCAGTCGGTTCAAGTTTCTATGCAATAATCATTATTATCTATAATTTATCAGTTGAAACTTTTGCAAAATTTAGAACGCAAATCTATGTAATAAACAAATAGGAGATGATGCTAGAACCAGTAAATGGGTTGGTGGCCAGTTTCGTGTTAGTATTGAAAATAATTTAAATTTGCTCAAAATTATAAAGTAGTATATTTTCATGTTAAATGCTCAAATTGTGTTGATTTTGGTTGAAATATGTTCGGTTTTGTTTTGGGTTTATGTGTCTCTCACTAATTTTAGGTTCAATTTGAGTCGTATTATTGTATTGAGTCAAGCTTTCTTAATCCTAGATGACGTGAGGCTGGTACTTGATTTATTTTAACCCAATTCAAACTAATCTAATTTAAATAAAGCAATGTACCGACCAAATAAACACCCAAACCATTACCTGAAAATTATATCATACTACGTGGAGTACCTACTCTATGGCTGAAGCCTTGTTTTTAAGGGTAAATTTGAAAATACTAACTTAAACCTACTTCAACCTACTTCAACCCACTTCCACTATCAACTAAAGTTCAATTTATGACATTAAAAAAATTCAACCTACTTCAACCCACCTCAACTGATTTCAACTCACCTCACCCTTTTACCCGTCCCAATTTGCCAACGACAATAACAGGCCCGTATTCGAAAATTTCAAATGTAACAAAAGAAAATAGTATGATCGTGAGTGTTACAAAATATATCAGCAATATAGATTTGTTGTTAATTTTTAAATGTAGGAGTCGGTTGAAAATATAACATTAGCTTTTTTTCTAATTTTATGAAATACGAAAAATTAGGATGTGAAAAATAATAAAAATATGATGCAATTTGAAAAGCATGTGACAGCAAATAGTTTGGATTCATTAAAAATGACACATGTTCATTCACATAAGAGATAGATTCATCATGAAAAATGTCATATTCATCAACATAAAGCATACCAGACCTGAATAATTTTTTGCAGATCTACGACTACTTTCCAACCTTTAAAACAACGTTCACTTAGGCCCTGTTTTTTTCGTTGAAAAATTGCAGGTGTGGGATGAGTGAGAGAGGGAAATGGGGGAAGGAGTGGGTGGGAGTGGGTAGGAGTGGTATTTATTTTTAAGTGTGGGAAATGGGGGAAGGAGTGGGAAGGAATGGGAAAGAGTTGAATGAAGTAAAAGAGTTGATGTAAGTTAAGCGTTTTGTTTTTTTAATGTAATATTTTATTTGTTGTTCTTATACCGTCCACCCGGTTGTACAAATTCATTTGTACAACCGGCCCCATCAGTCCACTAAATTTTCGCCTGACCCACTTGGAAACCGCTTTTTTTAAAATAAAAAAAATAAAAACACCAAAACGTGCAAAAAACCGTCTAATTCAAGCTTCAAAACCCATGAACTTCCCTCGTTCTTTCTCCACAACCTTCACATATTCTTAGTCCATTTCGCGAATTCTGTCGCAGTCCATCAACAATTTTAGCCGAAATCTCTTCTGTAAAGGTTGAAAGAAGAACTTCGATGTAAGTTTCACCAACAAACGCAATTTGTTTTCATTTTCGAATACACTAACATTACCAATCGCATTTTAGGTTTTCAGTTAGCAAACAAAGTTTTTACTAATCGGATTTCTGCAATCTTTTCAGATGGAACCTCAACATTCAGAAGCAAGCACCAAGAGGTCTGGAAATGACGAATCACTAATCTCTCAAGAAAGGTATGTTATAAAAACGAAACCAAAAATTTCGTTATTAACTCGTATATTTCGATTTAGTGAGCCATGACTGCCTGTTGGTGAGCTATGAAGTCTGTTTAGTGAGCAATTACTTTGTGTTAGTGATTTGAACAAATACCTGAACTAGTGAGCCAAATCTTGATTTTAGTGAGCCATGACCGCCTGTTGGTGATCTATGAAGCCTGTTTAGCGAGCCGTTACTTTGTGTTAGTAACTTGAACAAATGCATGAACTAGTGAGCTAGATTTTGATTTTAGTGAGCCATGGCTGCCTGTTAGTGAGTTACGAAGCCTGTTTAGTAAGCCATGACTTTGTGTTAGTGACTTGAATAAATACATGCACTAGCTAGTGAGCCAGATCTTGATTTTAGTGAGCCATGGCTGCCTGTTGGTGAGTTATGAAGCCTGTTTAGTGAGTCATTACTTTGTGTTAGTGACTTGAACAAATACATGCACTAGTGAGCCAGAACTTGTATTTTAGTGAGCCATGACTGCCTGTTGGTGTGCTATGAAGTCTGTTTAGTGAGTCATTACTTTGTGTTAGTGACTTGAACAAATACATGCACTAGTGAGCTAGAACTTGCATTTTAGTGAGCCATGACTGCCTGTTGGTGAGCTATAACTTCTGGGTAGTGAGCCATTACTTCAATTTAGGGAGATGATTATTATGTACCTTATTTTTTGCTTAGACATCACTTCAATTTAGTGAGTTGTATCTTTTATACTCTAGTATTAACATTACATATAATCCTCTTTGACAGATCAAAAACAGAGACTTCACCCACAAACCCTGAGGAAAAGATCACTGAGCCAATTACACCAGTGGAGGAAGCATCAAAATCACCTGTCTCAAGTACTACTACAGGCAAAACAAATTTATCACTCCTAATATTAGTGAGCTAAATATATATCTTCAGTGAGCCAAGAACTATGTTTAGTGAGCACATGACTGATTCCAGTGAACTAGATGTATTTCGCAGAGTGAGCTGTATTAATGATAGTGACCTGAATGTTTTTTGTTACTGAACAAACAAATACATATAGTGAGCACACGATTCATGATGGTGAGCTATTGTTTACCCGACATAATTCAACATTTATCGTGAGCAGACGCATAAATGTAGTGAGCGGAATGTTTTTTATTAGTGAGCAGAAGCATACATATAGTGAGCACAAGACTGATTATGGTGAGCTATTGTTTTTTGTTACCGAGCAAACAAATACATATAATCAGTCCATGCTGAAACGTAGTGAGCGGAATGTTTTTTATTAGTGAGCAGACACATACATATAGTGAGCACAAGACTGATTATTGTGATCTATTGTTTTTCGTTACTGAGCAAACAATTGCATATAATCAATCCATGCTGAAACGTAGTGAGCGGAATGTTTTTTATTAGTGAGCAGACGCATACATATAATGAGTACAAGACTGATTATAGTGAGCTATTTTCTCATATTACAGAAACCAATTTTTAAAAACAGAATCATGTATATTCAAAAATTAGAGCAAATAAAGCATTGTCCAAGAACTCCAGAACAACTAAAAAAACACAATATCTTACATAATCAAACCGGAACAAAAAAAAACACAGATCAAAAACCAATATCGAACCTGATGAACACTGCGCGTTTGATAAATCTTCATCATCAACTCTCAAATCCAGCCATGGAATAATTGCTGAAAACTACATAGACCGATCGAGCACTCCAAAAACAAAGAATTCGGCAAAAACGAAGACAGTAATAGGCCAATTCATGACTAATTTGAAATACGTGAACAACGAATTCAAAATCAGCAGTCACCAGCGAATTCAAATCAGAACATAACGATCAGACGCCTAAGATTCATCAATTATATTGAGCAGCAATACACCAATAGTTTCTCGCAAACTAAACTCTATAACGTATGACCAGCGAACAGTTTCTCTCTCTTTACAAAAAAACTGTTAAAATTTGTTAAAAACTGCCAAGTGGGACCGGGTGGACAACTGAGATGTTCACCCGGTTGTACGTAATAATTTACCTTTATTTGTGATAGTAATTACCGATGAAAAAAAAATTTAGACTGAAAAAAATATTTTTCTGTGTTGACTTAGGTACAAAATGTTGTTTCATGGTTGTTGTCACCCCAAAAAAGTTGTAATTTTCGTTATTCGTAAAACAAATTATGAATATATTTTTTTTCATATATTAATCAAATACGAACAATGAAAAAAAGGCATCTATTTAGGCTTTGTTCTTTTCGTTGGTAAATCCAAATTTAACAACCTCAATCCACTTAAACCCACACCAACCCACTTCACGAACATTAATAACAAAAATATCAATTTCAACCCACTGCAAGCCACTTCAACCAACTTCGACCCATTTTTTACTATTTGAACCAACTTCTACCCATCATACCAAAAAAAAAAAAAAAATTCAATCCACTTCAACCAGTTTCAATTCACTTCAACCTACTTCAACAAAAAAATACTTACGTCAACTTACTTCAACTCCTTTCAACTACTTCAACAGAAAAATACCCACTTCAACCCACTTCAGCTTATTTCAACCAACATCAACCCGTTTTTCACTATTTAACCAACTTCTATCCATTATACAAAAAAAAAAAAATAATTCAACCAATTGCAACTTACTTCAACCCACTTCAACAAAAAATACCCACTTCAGCCTATTTCAACTCCTTTCAACCCATTTCAACAAAAAATACCTACTTCAACCCAATTCAATTCACTGCAAGCAACTTCAATCAATTTCTCACTGTTTTGACCAACTTTTACCTATCACACAAAAAAAATTCAACTCACTTCAACTCACTTCAACTCACTTCAACCCACTTCAATAAAAAAAATACCAACTTCAACATATTTTAACCCACTTCAACTCATTTCAACAAAAAAATAACCACTTTAACAAAAAAATATCCACTTCAACCTACTTTAACATATTTCTACCAGTCTCAACCAACTTCACCCATTTACCAGTCCATATTTTCCAATGAAAAGAACAGGCCCCCAGCACACGAAAAACAATCATCTGCAATTTGTGTAAAGAACTTCCAATATTTTGTTACTAACGCACATCGAAAAAATATCCGCTCAGAATACACGTATAATACATCTGCACTTACTGTCATGAATTACAAATAACGCCAAAAAAATTTATACATTCCTTTATTATGCCGAAAAAAATCAGCAAATTTGGCCCCAAATTACAATGAACGAAAAATAAATCTGTTACACATATAGAAACAATCAGCCACGCTTTGATGACTTATTAAATATTTCGTAACCAACGCAAAAAAATAAATAAATCTAAGCATCTCTTCCATATAAAGCATCAAACCCAAAATATCTACCCTTCATAAATCAAACCCAAAATATCTACCCGTCATAAAAAACTAACATTTGCTTAACAAAGCAAAAAAAAAATTATTTCTTCAATATATATAACAAAAATTCCGTCATCTACAATTTCCGGCACAACTAACAAATATTTTCATAACATTTGAAAAATAAGTAAAACTTTTCATAATTATTATCAGATTATTCATACACACAATTACATAGATTATAAAAGTTTTCAAAATATAAAAAATAATAGCTATATGCCTATATGTAGGAGTGGAAAAGAGTGGTATTTTTTTTTAAAGTGTGGGAAGATGTGGAAAAGGAGGAGAAGGAGTGGGTGAGAGTAGGAATGACTGAATTGAGTTAATTAAACTACGAAAAGAACATGACCTTAGTAGTCAACACTCAAACAAAATTCTAAGTATCTGGAAAGGTAAAATTTCAAAATGGATGAAATAAAAGAAAAGAAAAACAATATAGAAAGGAAAAACACAAATTAAAACCCTAAATTTCTCATAGCCTGAATTAGATGGAATAGAATTGCAAATTTTCACCAAATCAGATTGTGGATCTTCAAAGTTGATCAATAGTTGTGAATTAATTGCTTCTAAATGCTTGTGGAACAAGAATCATGCTGAAATCAAGGAGATATAAATAGAAGACAATGAAATTTCAATGAAACTATGTGAAATTACAGTTGGAGTCAAAATTGATGGGTAAATCTAAGAAATCAGGTAGAAAGGGAGGAAAAGAGAATGACGGGGGGTAGAGAGAGAAGGTCTAACACCGGGGGGGAGAAAGTATAGAAATGTTATAGACTTGTTTTTTTATTGTGTTTAAATAGTAGTTTCTCATTATTTATTTTCTTGACATTGATATTGGAGTAGGTACTTAAAGACTGCTAACAATAGGCTATTTACTAATTAAACCATTACCAATACAATATGTATATTATACACATGAGAGTATATACTCTCATTACCATATCAGCATGATATATCCAAGTCATTTATATAATTAAAAAATTAACAAAAGTAAAAATAGTTACACATATCTCCTTCCACTCTCCTCCCACCCGTTCTCTCTCCTCCCCCCGCTCCCCCTCACGTTCTCTCTCTTCTCCCACCCCACCCCCTCACCTTCTCTCTCGTTTGTTTCTTTCCTTATATTCTCTTCTTCTCTTTCTACATAATAAACAAATTAAATTTTCACAATGAACAATCTTAGTAATTCAATGAATAAAATAAATGTTTTATAGTGAACAAACTCAAGTGACTTAATGAACACACTTTCTTTGGTTAGTGAACAATCTTGAGTGACATAAGTAATATTATTTTTTTCCTGAACTAAATATTTTAAAGTGAATAACCTTAAGTGAGTTAATTAACACACCGACTATAATTAGTGAATAATCTTGAGTGACCTCGGTGATAAATTTTTTTTTTCCTAAATTGAATATTTTATAGTGAACAACCTTAAGACTTTAATTTCTTCCTAAGATGAACAACAACAATAAGAAGAACAAATGACTAATTATTTTATCAACTGACTAAACAAAGTGAACAAACCTAAACTGGATGGTGACAAGCTATTGATTGCTAAATGAACAAACCTCTATTGATTATGTCACCCAACTTCGTTCACTACAATACTTCATGTTGTTCATTGACTAACCCATTATTATTCACCATACAAATGGAGCTTGGTAAATAGGTCACTGATGAAAAAAATAGATTTTGTTCATTACAGGATTAAGAAATGTTCATTATGAGAACCTAGTTTTGTAAACAAGTAGTTCGCGCGTGTTCTCGAAGTCGATTCACTAAGGATTTCGTTGTTCTAATTAGATAGAAAATTAGAAGAAAGTGAAAGTATAACTAGAAGAATTTGAAAAAAAATATTACGTAAACCCGTAAAAGTTATAAGTCTCATTTAGGTGAAACATGGAAAACTAGCAATAAACTGTCAATTTTTTTAAAAAAATTTAAAATACGGTTACAATGAAAGTGTAGCAAGAAACTATCAGATTTTTTTTATAAAATAACCGAGAAATGGGCAAGAAATTCGCTTACCATGGGAAGAAACTGTCACTATTTTTTTTTAAAAAAATTGATTTATTGACATGGCATGATAATGTAATGCTTATATGGATCGGGAGCATAAGCTTCCGGGTATATATAATAATTTGCATTACCAACCTCATGCCACCAAAACTCGACAGATGAAAGCCAAGAAAAGGAAATCCTTGGTAGTGGCTGTTGTGACGGGGAGCGTGTGAATTTGAGGCTTTGAGCGTCAAGAAGTTGGCCTTTTCTTATTCTTTTGCGCCTTGTTTATCTTTTCCCAATGGAGTAACAGCAAGTGGACCTTGTGCTAAGACTGAACTGAAGAAATCTTTCCCAACTCATGTTTCCTCTTCAATGTTCCCTTTTCTAAATTCCCCTTTTCCTCGTCCTATCTCTCATCCAGGGAAAAAAAAAGAAGAAGTTGGGGGCCCTCCAACTGGATGAACCCCATGATAGTGACCGACCATGGTCACCTTTTCATCTCCAAATTATTCCACCCCACAGGCACACATTAGATGCACGGTGCTCTGTTTCTTTCTCTTTCATCGACTCTGGCTAGGAACTCTCCAGTTAAGCTCAGGCAAGTCTATGATAATCCTTTTTCATAGTTTATGCTATTTTTTCTCGATTTGGGTTCTGAAAATTTTGTGGGTTGTCTTTGAATTTGCTGTTTTACTCGAATTTCATCGTTGGAAATCTTTTATACTGTTTGATTTTCAGATTTGGTCCTTGCTTGTGTAGCTCGGTGGGATTGTCTTTGACTTGTTTCAGCTGTTTAATTTATTGGTTCTTGTTCAGTCGAATTGTTTGTTGATCATCTCTCGGATTGGCTGAAAGTGGGTTAGTTTCCTTTTTAAGGGGTTTATCATGAAGTGTTGGACTGAATGATCAAGCCTCATGCAGCTATGAATTTCTGGTTTTCTGTTCCTGAGTTATTTATTTGTTTTATTTTTCGAATTCATGCTTTCTATATATACAAGAGGGAGTTCTCTATTTCCAGAAAACTGCGAGGAGCTATATGGCTGATTGTCTGATTGACTATGTTCTTGTAATTAATTTCTGGGCGTGGGACTGCTGTTACAGATATGATAGACTCTCTAAAGTATTTTGGTTATTAAAGGGTTGCGGTATTTTTGCAGCAAGTTTTCTTTGTTATTGGTAGAGTTAAGAACACTGGATTGTCTGAATGTGTCACTTTGATGTTGCTTGGATTTAGCCATACCCATGTCAGATCAAGAAACCATCACAGATTCACAGAACAAGCCATTTTCCAAAAATCATGTCTGCTTTTAGTTCAATTAAAGGATTTACTAATCCTTGAGCATGTTGAAGTATTGAGGAAATGAAGAGATTGAGAAACATAGGCCAATACTATCATTACCTTTCTAGGAACTCATAGTGAAAACTTCACGTTCATCTTGGTCAAATGGATAACTTCAAGTTCCCCTTGCAGCTTGAACGACTTGCAATTAGCCGTGACTAAAGAGAATTGGTCAAGGATGAGATGTGAGAAGCTTATTTTGTATTACGTTGCCTTTGCCGCAAATATACAATGTGGGAGATTATATACAGCTTTGGGTGTAACCTATCTTAGGGAATAAGATGCTAGAATCCATGACAAAATAAAATACATCCTATTATAAGGATTACAACTCATATTCAAACGATATTCGGCCTCGGCAGAGGACCTGGAAATGGTGGTCTGCTTTTCAGTATTCCATCAGATAGGAGAGCCTCCGAAAGTGACCAAGTATCCAGTCAAAGAGCACCGTGTAAGGGGACAAGCCCCCCAATCGGAATCATAGTAACCGATTATATTAAGATCACCTTGGGCCTTAAGAAGAATGCCAGAGTCTGGTGTACCTTTAATGTATTGAAGAACTCGACAGGCAGCAGCCATATGCTCCTCACGCGGGGCCTGCATAAACTGAGAAAGAATGTGGACGGCGTAGCACAAGTCAGTGCGAGTGATGGTGAGGTAGATCAATCTACCGATAAGACGCTGATATCTACCCTCATCATCTAAACTGGCTCCAGTAGCCAATGCGAGTTTGTGATTTTCCTCCATTGGAGAAGGACTAGGTTTAGCGCCTAAGAGACCACATTCATTGACAATTTCAAGTGCATATTTGCGCTGGCTAAAGAACAACCCCTTTGGTCCACGAGCAACTTCGATCCCTAGGAAGAATTTTAGAGGATGAAGATCTTCAATGCTAAAGCAAGTATTTAAATACTCTTTGTATTCACGGCATGCAGAGGTGTTGTTGCTAGGCAACACAATGTCATCAATATATACGAGTAAAGCCATATATATATCACCTTTCCTGTAGGTAAACAGTGAATAATCCGCATAGGAGTGAACAAACTCATACTCCCGTAATTTTGAGGATTTGACGAGGATCTTGACGGAGTCCATACAATGATTTTTGTTGGAGTACTGCAAGTAAAGCCAGGAGGTAACTACATGTATACTTCCTTGTCGAGGTCGCCATGGAGGAAGGCGTTGTTGACATCGAGCTAATGTAGTTCCCATCCTTTCGCGACTGCTACAGAGAGAAAACACCGAACAATGGTCATCTTGGCAACTGTGGTGAAGGTTTCGTTATAATCAAGGCCTTCGACTTGATGATCATCACGTATTACCAATCGAGCCTTAAAGCGCTTAATGGAGCCATCAGAGTTGTATTTGACATGATAAATCCACTTGCAACTTATGGGCTTCTTTCCAGGAGGCAAGTATTGGAGAATCTATGTATTGTTTTTCTCCAAAGCGCGAATCCCTTCCTCCATGGCCATCCCCCAGCGTGGGCCTTTAATTGCTTCGTGATGCTTCATGATAATATCTTAGCTCTGTCACTTTTGTTATAGCAGATAGAAAATTTTGATGAGACTGAGAAAAATTGCACATGTAACATAGTTCGCTATGGGATAAGGAGTTCCTGAGGATTCCTCTTCGAGTCGGTCTGCAAGCGAAAGGGGGTCTTTGGACTGAATGTTGTAACGCACATAATCTTCAAGATGGGCTGGAGGCTTGCGAGTCCGTGAGGTACGGGCTAGAGGGACTGGATGCGCGTCTAGCCCGGCTTCCTGGGCGCGAACGGGACTTGGTGTCGTGGATTCTGCCTAATTTTGGGCTAGGCTAAGTGGTACAGGCGCTTCTGGAGTCATACTTGGACCCATACTTGGACCGCTCTCGCTGTCGAGGGCATCAGTGGATCCCGGCGGTGGGCCACTGTTTGGGTCGCCTTGGGAGCCCATCCGCAAACTCCCCTTGTTTGGTGGTGGGGCCTTTCAGCTTCCCCTAAATGGGCCTCGGCTAAGACACCGTCCAGATTTGGACGAAGCTCGTCAGCAGCAAGGTGTTGTGGCGGTTGTAGGCAGTATATTGGGCCTGTGTTGCTAGGCTCTTGGCCTACTCCGTTTGCAAAGGGAGATGTAGCTTCGTCGAATACCACATCTCGGCTAGTAAATATTTCTTGAGTCTCGAGATCATATACCTTCCAACCTTTTTCACCAAACGGGTATCCAAGGAACACGCATCATCTACTTCTTGGGCCAAATTTATCCTTTTCATGTGGATTGTTACGAGCAAAGCATAGTGTGCCAAAGCCCCGAATTTCATTGTAGGATGGTTAGCTTGTGTGGAGAACTTCATAAGGTGTTTTCCCATTTAGCAATTTTGATGGTGTCCGATTTATGAGATGGGCCTTGGTGAGCACGCATTCACCCCAAAACTGAATAGGCAAGCTAGCTTGAAATTGAAGCGCCCAGGCCACGTTCAAACTACGACTATGCTTGCATTCAACCCGTTCGTTTTGTTGGGGGGGTGTCCACGCAGCTACTTTCTCGAAGAATACCATGTTCAGCATAGAACACTTGCATGGCCCCAGAAGTGAATTCCTTGCCATTGTCACTTCAATCCACTTTAACACTTTTACTAAATTGATTTTTGACCATTTGGATGAAGTTTCTGAGAAATTTACTTGCCTCAGTTCTGTCTCGCATCAAATACACCCATGTGGCCCTACTGGCATCATCAACAATACTTAAAAAAATAACGGGTCCCATATGAGGAAGGGGTGCGATAAGGCCCCCAAATGTCACAATGAATCAAATCAAAAACACGCTTGGCATTACTTTTGCTAATAGGAAATTTGCTACAGTTTGCTTAGTGGAACTACAACCTACTCCTAAACTATGAGGAAGAAAAGATAGTACGTCGTTGGAGGGATGTCCAAGACGTTGGCGCCATAAGCAGCTCGTGTTGACCGTATTTGCCTCAGTTTGATTGGGCTGCTTGTAATAGTTGACCCCTTCGCGTTGCTCAACCGCTCCAATCAGAGTCCTCGAAGTGTATCACGCAAAAATCATCAAAATATGTCACTGAGCATTTTAGCTGTTTGCATAATTTTGAGATAGAAACAAGATTGCAGTTTTATTTTGGCACATGTAAGATATTTTTTAACTCCATTCCTTCGCCTAAGGCCACCGAGCCTTGTTCACTAGCCACGGTATATGTGCCGTTTGGGAGTCCAATTGCTACAGGAGGAATTTTTTCAACCCTTTTCAACAAGGTAGCATCACTGGCCATGTGACTTGATGCCCCACTGTCGAGCATCCATTTAATGTTACCTGAGAGCTTCTCGTATCCACCTGTTGGGCCCTCGATAAGGCTGAGAAGACGCTTTGGACCTGTTCTGATGACAGGCCGGGAATAGTGGGCTGGACCGAGTTGCTCCCATAGCTTGAACCTGGCCCGCCAGACCCAGAAATCTGTTTTGGCCCACCATGCGCTTGATCCAGGCCCATATCTTCTTGTACTGCTGCTGTCTCACGTCCAGGACCTCCTCTGCCCTTGCTGTTTGCTCGGCCACCTCTGCGTCCTCGTCCACGCCCACGAGACCCCCAGTTTGGGGGATAACTGATGACCTTGTAGCAAGTTGCTTCCTCATGTCCATAATGACCACAGATTCAACATCCTCCTTTTTCGACCATACAGCTCTGCTCCTTTGCTGCGAAGGCCATTCCAGTCTCGCCCCTGTTGTCGCGTGTGATCATCACTCGTCGGTGGTTCTCTTCTTGCTGAGTGATAAATATTTTATCAAGAGGGGGCAGGGGCTCAAGGGCTAGGATTTGACTCCGGGCTGTTGAGTACAAATCATCGTTCAAGCCCATTAGAAATTGATGCATCTTATCCGCATCATACATTGCAATTATTTTACTTGCCGCACCACACTTACAACCACTACAAGTACACACAGGTACTTTTACAATGTTCGATAGTTCATTCCATAAGTTCATTAATTTAGAATAAAATTCACCAATGTCTAAATCACCTTGCTTACAGTTTGCAATATTTGCTTTTAATTGATGGATCTTTGGTGTGTTGGCCATAGCGTAACGCTTCTTCATGTTATCCCACATAATTTTTGCCATATCCGAGTAACCTATAGTCATATGCAACTTCGGATCGATGACATTGAGCAACCACGAACACAACATAGAATTGACCATGTCACAGGCATTGGTTCTGAGAACTCATCTTGCGTTGGTGCTGGTCTAGTTAAGGGCCCATCTATGAAGGCCAATTTGTTTTTCGCCTTTGAGGAGGCCGTTCTCACAGCCCTTTCCCACAAATCGTAGTTTTTTCCATCAAAAACTACTTTTATAATCATCACACTGGGTCCATCCGAAGGATGGAGAAAGTATGGTGAATGGGGTTCAATAATGAACCGTTTCTTCTGTCCTCCGCTCATGGTGTGATGCAATGAAACACACGCTAATTTGTCCTAGGCTTTGATACCATGAACGACTTGCAATTAGCCGTGAATAAAGAAAGTTGGTCAAGAATGAGATGTGAGAAGCTTATTTTGTATTACGTTGCCTCTGCCGCAAATGTACAATGTGGGAGATTATATATACAGCTTTAGGTCTAACCTATCTTAGGGAATAAGATACTAGAATCCATGACAAAATAAAATACATCCTATTCTAAGGGATTGCAACTCATATTCAAATACACTTTCCAATTCATATCCAAATACACTTTCCTCAATGAAGTAAACTTCCTTAACAAAGCCCCGCAGGGGAGGCCCCTGACTGATAGTGGGGAGAGTGTATGGATTTTCAAATGAATGATTATGATATTGTCATGCTGTCTTTTGCTATTATTATTGGTACATCAGTAGGAACGGGTTGCTGGTTGCCCCTGACTGATAGTGGGGAGAGTGTGTGGATTTTCAAATGAAAGATTATGATATTGTCATGCTGTCTTTTGCTATTATTGGTACATCAGTAGGAACCGGTTGCTGGGATGAGACCCAGAAATCCATTTGTTTGATTTAGTTTGGTGCGTGGTCAAGTTTTGGGCAAAGTCATTATGGATTCAAAACTTCAAATCATATTTAGATCTGCTATCATTGGTCCAATGTCAAATTGTGGTTCGGATTAGTCTGGCTAAGGTCAACATTGGGCCTTCTGTATAAGTATGGTTTCAGGTGTTTAGGTTAGGTGATCAAACAGCAATCAGTTTGCTCAGCAAACTTTGCTGGGTCAAATTGAAATGAATAGATTTGTCTGATGCACTTGGTGATTGTGGATTAGTGAAGTGAAATCGAAAGTCTGTTGCATCCCTGTCTAAGAATGGAAATTCAGTCACAAAAATGAGCTTGAGACAATCTTGAAATGGTGTACTATTTGCTCCTCTGTACACGGAATGGAAAACGTGGACTGCTCAGAAAATGCTTGAAAGGCTAAATATACTTCCAAGCTGTTCTGTTCAGCAAAGTAATCTTATCTGTAGCCACGAGTGCTACCAACCACCCATGCTTATCAGAATGAAATAAGGGTTAGAAAAGAAGTGTTTTTCCCATTATGTTGTGACTTGTGACTGTCAAATTTTATTTCTTTTCATAGCTAATTCTGTTTGCATTCATACCTTGTTCTCGATTCCATAGCACTTCATGCAGTCTGATTTTTCTCTGTCACTAACCAGGCTGTGCTCTTCACCTTGATCTATCTGGTCAAGTTTCAACTCCACTGAGGCACCTTCAAAATCTTCCGTCTTTTGGTTGATGTTGACGAAATCATGCAGCTATATCATCATCCATTCTCCATGGACAGCCAAAAGGTAAGGCTGGCATTGGAAGAGAATGGAATTGATTACACTTCTTATCACATCAATCCTCTTACAGGCAAGAACATGGATGCTTCGTTCTTTAGGATGAATCCTAGTGGAAAGTTGCCCGTCTTCCAGAATGGTTCCCACATTCTTTACAATACAATTGATATTATACAGTAAGCATCTTCCTTTCATGACTCTCACTTTTCCCTGATGTTTCAGTTAGGAATATTCTCACTGTTTTAGGATGCCTGGACACAGCTGTTCTCCTTTCTGTAGCACTGCAATGTTCTACACTTCATTCCAGTATGACAAGCTTTACTTGAGACATTTATTCCATAAATTTTTTATATCCTAGAAAGAGTGAATAATTATGTGTGAACAATCTAGAACCTCTGCTCTTCCGCTCTTGAAACTTTCATGGTACTGAGGAGCACATGGTTCAGTAGGATCACTGTGGCCTGCTAATGTCCAATTACCTCATCTGAATGGCTTGAAATTGGATCCAACCCAAACCCAAGAACGCTTCCCTAGTTTGACTCAAAGAGAAATGATGCTTGCCGGTATGTGCGAAAATCTAACCGACCAATATTGATGATGTTTTCTTGGCAACTGTAATGGAATATGAGAAACCAACAGCATGCCCAAATATGACGTGAAGACAACATTAACTTACCGTGAACCCATTTTCGTCAACAGATCTAATCCAAATTGACTACCATGTACCTGATCCGAATGAGGTTCGCATAGGTAAGGCCGCCTATCTTTGAATCTCCCAAACCCCGTGCAAGTAGGACCCATATTGGGAGTGATGAATTGTTGTTCGTTGTTGTTGTACCTGATCCGAATGACCATCAAACCTAGTCTAGTTAGCTTCCTGGAACTTCTAAGATATGTACTTCAATCTGACATCAGTTTATTTCGAGTTTGCTTTTGCTGAGTAAATAGTGGTATAGGTTTTCCTTTTCTTGGCGTAAGCCCAAGCATTAGAGTTTACCTATGATTGCAGGTACATAGAAAGGATAGCGGCCGTATCGTCAGGTGGGGATGATGCTAAACTGAGCGGCAGAGAAGTCCTTGAATGGATGCATAAAGTACAGGAGTGGAACCCTAAATACTACACACTCTCTCACATACCAGAGAAACATTGGTTCTATGTCTCGAAATTCATTAGAAAAGTAGTGATCGCTAGGATGGCTGAGTGTCCTGATCTTGCTAGCTCATATCATCTTAGGCTCAAGGACGAGTACAAGACAGAAGAGAAGTTGAAAGATCCCGATGTAATAAAGAGAAGCGAGGGACATTTAGTTAGACTTCTTGATGAGGTAGAAGCCCAGCTGAATGAGACTTCTCACTTAGCAGGAGATGAGTTTACCATGGCAGATGTGGTCCTAATTCCGGTATTAGCTCGCTTGGTGCTCCTAAAATTGGAAGATGAATACATCAACAGCAGGCCAAATATTGCAGAGTACTGGAGCATGATGCAGCAGAGGCCTAGTTACAAAAAAGTGATTGGCAAATATTTTGATGGTTGGAGAAGACAAAAGACACTGATGAAAACTTGGTGCTTCATTCATATGAGAAGCTTATTGAGAAGATACTAAGGTGGAGGGAGGATGTAGAAAGATAATCTTTTGAGGCAGAACATCATGCGTATATATCAGGAGACCCCCCCCCCCAAAAAAAAAGGACTTGTGAGACAATTTCATTTTGGTATGTATATTTCTCCTGTAATTTCCTTTCAAAAATTTTCAATATTGGGATTTGTAATTTGTAATTACATGTAAATTTTTCGTACTCAATTTTCTATCCTTGGGAATCATTTCTTGCGTTTTACTTCTTCCCTTTTCCTTCTCATTCATGGGTAGCCACTTAGCCTGACAATTTTTCAATCAATTGAGGATGGATAACTTGTTGTATGGAACTATCAAGCTCAGTCACTTTTTTCTGAATGCATAAATAAATCAACCAGTAATTGAGAGAAAAATTCATGTGTATTCAAGCAATATTTCCTTGTGATTATTGGCCTTTTTCCCTGCTGTATCATTTGTGATTGCTTGTTTCAGGCTTTCAGCAGCTGTTGGTTTCTTTGCTTCAGCTTTGAACTTCTAATCTTTTCTGTACAACTAAGTTGGTTCACAGTTTCAGCATTCTGAACACCCTGTGATCTTGTTTCGCGAGTCCCAGAACATCTACAGAAGTTCAAGCCCCTGTCAGGCACTAATGCTCGACTCGATTGCACTGGGAGCTTCCCATTCTATACAAGTAAATCCATAGAGTAGATAGCCACAGCAAACTCATGATCTTTGAACTGATGACAGAATTTACCATCCACCAACGCGTGTTGTGTATGATGTCTGCACTAATATTGGCAATCTTCACAAGAAACTCATGCTATGGGAGGTGGCAATCTTTGCCTTTCCACTCTGCAAGTCCCTGCATTTTCCATCGCATTTGAACGTTTCAAGTTTGTCTTCCTGAATTTATCAGGAGGAAGCAGTGGAGTGAGTGCCCCGAATCTGCAGATGCAATCCTGAATCTGAACCCAGAAAATATCTCTCAGCACACGTTTTCCTGTACTTGACTGATGGAAATTTTACCAACGACGCCAGATGACTCAATTTCATCGACTTAATAACTGTCAATACCTTGCATTGGAACAAGAGAGTAACACACAAATCTTACATAACCAGTCCACAGACACACAAGAACATATGTGCTTAATACAGAGTATGTAGCACACCACAGTTCCAAAACCACAAATAGCCTAAGACAACAAAGTTGTTCCTTCAGTTCACCAGAAAATGTCATTCATGGCATTCGCAAACTCAGTTAGATGACTACTTCCTCAGTTTATGATTTTGGTGTTGATTACATCCTTTCTTGCAGGTTTGGTTGCATGGGCTGAACACGGAAGCCGAATGGGATCTGGTAATTGTAGTCCCTCTCCTGAGGATTGTTGTTGCAAATTCCACCACCCTGCTGCTCCACGCCGTCCATCATGTCCAGCTTGTTCTGTATATAAACACTCGAAACGGTTAATTATTTTCCAGCCACAATAATACTACAAAGAAGCATTTCTGATTGTTTAATTTACAATGGTTAATTATTTCCAGCCACTATAATACCACAAAGAAGGATTCCTGACTGTTGAATTTAGTCTGTATTACTCTTACTGATCAGTCTCTAGCACTTGGCATGGAAAGAAGAATTTTCCACTAGTATTTTTCCTACCTTATTGTTATCCTACATGTCGACTTATATCAGCACCTACTCATGAGCCCCGAATCAAAGCAATCTCACTACATATACCATCCCAAGACTTATAGCAACAATAACAACAATAGATAACAAAAAGTAATTAGTAATATTTATCTTAATATTTTATTAGCAGTCACTAAAAATATTAACGCTACCACTTTTTTTTTATGTTTAACTGTATGGACAATGTTACTCTACAGTTTACATATGAGAAGATAATTACTTTTCATATTCCAACACGTCATTATTTTATTTATACTTCAACAAGTGATTCTAGTTAGTAATAAAAGTTCTTTCTATTTCTTTCTATGAAAAGTGAAACGTACAATTTGAATGAGACAGAATGTTTCAAATTTCAATTTGTTAGTCTTAGTGATTGAGATGGCACAAAATTGGAGATAGAAAGAGAGATAGGATTAACCTGAAAAGTATTTTGTCATCGTAACTATAATAAAAGAAATTGTGTATTGTATTATACAATAAACGAATTCCATTTATATATGTACTCCTGAGAAGTATATGGGACTCTAAGAAGAACAGAAAACAATATATCAACCAATTTAAATCCTCAGATAACTTCATTTATAAAGGTGAATTTCTGGGGTAAGGAGAAACAACTATATTGCACCCATGAAGCAAGCTACCAACACATGTTTGCATACGATGCAAAATGCCAGTGGGAACTTACCAACATGTAGGTGAGCTGGCTATTCTCCTCCTCAAGCATCCTTGTCTGAACAGTGTTTCAACAATATATTTAATTAGTCTTCATCAGGCAAACTATGCATGAAATTATTGACGATATTAATTAGTTCATATGGTATGCAGAAAAATTAGATATATAGTACAGATTTGTCTAGCCCTCTCAACCTAACATTCTTTGCATGAAATGGCTTGCCACTGTCTTAGATGAGGTGGTTGCCAGAGCACAAAAGCTATTCCTAAACTTTCAACTAACAATCAGCTTAAATTTTTGATTGAATTGATTGTTGAACATAGTATCAAAATCTTTCTAATTTTAAAGTCTTATATCCAAACTCAACAGTTCTCGTATTAAATTATTGAGCAATGCTAGGGGAAGTGTTTATAGCATCCATTCTTCAAACACAAAGGGCATTTACAAGAAAGGTTGTGTCCAAATATAAAATCTATTCACAGGTCTTCAATCATCAGTTTAAACTTTTACTTGAATCGACTTCTTGAACAACAGTCTCATATGTTTTTTTTATCATAAAAAAAGCTAGCCATGCTTGTTGACTTGGTTGTATTTGATTTACTTTGATAAAAGTCCAAACGGTTATTATGTATGTATTTGAATGAATTGACAGTGTGTTTGATATTTGTGGATATTTATATATGTTGTTAATATACAAGTTGTTATTTGACTCAATGTATTTGACCATATATTACATATATATAGTCTTGTCATACTCACTTTGATAACTGTGGTTTTTATCGAGTCAAACTTTGTGAATAAAACTTGTATTCTTTGGGTAAGTCTTTGTCAAAGTGAGTTGATTTGACTTTGGTGGGCTATCTTGTGACCATAGCTTGTATCTTGCATATATATGGTGTACTACATATATGAGTTTAAAGAATGTGATCTAACTTTGATATGCAGCCTGATGTGATTTGATATTATTATGTCAAAGTAAGTTGATATGACTTTGAATACATGTTTGAATGATAGCATGTTTATATATGCAATTATAAGTTTATACGAACTTTGACCTAATTTTGTCAAAGTGTTTTGTTCAAAGTCTTAAGCTTAAAGCCCTATGTTCAAGTCCTATGTATGCTTCTTTGATAGTTTTGAGTGAAAAAAAAGCCAAATTTCAATTTGATGTCTTGTTATGTCAATGGATATGTGCGTGTAAAGTACGGCGATTACAAAGTTATACATATTATATGAGCTATGGTCTATTCCTATCAAAGTCTATGAAGCTGACTCAATTTGAAATACTTGTTCGTTGGATTTTGTAATCTTTATGGGTATTTTGCATGTTTAATATGCTGAGATATTATCTTGATCTTCATGCTTAATATGGTTGCCTTAAATATAAATCTTGATATGATTACAAAATTCCTCCAAGGCATAGTGATTCTCATTTGGAAAGAATCTATGCAAAATCCTTTATTAATTGATTACAATCATATCTTTAAAGACATTGTGAGCTTAACTGAAGATAATTATTGACATTTTTAAAATATTAACGTGCTATTTAATCTGACTAAATTATCTTTATTAGATTTACCGAAGGTATCTTTTAGATTTATATATCTCTGAAATATAATATGGAATTATTTTAGTTGATTTTCACGAGATTTATAACATTCAAAGTAAGATTTCTCAACTCAAATTGGATCTTATAATGTTGACATTATTAGCACATCCAAGAGCTAACTATGAGAAGTTCAAAGTTGGAGCCACTGACATTGAAATCTTAACAACACCAAATCCGACTACATTGAAAACTTACCAAGTTTGGTGCAACAGTCATATGAGGATTGGAGAGCTATATAAAGATGAGTTGAAGCAAGTAGAAACACACAAGACTTGGACATATTGTGATAATCATATGAGTTTAATTGTACTCTCTTGAGAGAATTGAATCTTTGCAAGAGAAACTTGTAACAAGTAAATTGGAAAACTTACTTAGGTAACTAAGTATTGAAAGAGCAATACTTAGTGAGAAACTCAAAGTACTTAATATTGAGTGTAGATTTAGGAGAGGGTCTTTAGATTGAATGACTAGCCTTGGAAGTACTCAAGGGAGCTACTGTGGAGTCGAAGACTCAACATTGTAGCTTCTTAAGTGAATAAAAAGTGCAACGGTTTAAAGCTTAAGGAACGAAGAGTCTTAGGCAGTGACAGACTCTGTTTGGAACGACAAACATTGTAAGAACATCGCATGTTTTGTCCTTTAATTTTTGCATTTATATTTTTGTTCAAAGTCTTTGCACATAGCCTTGGATTACTAACTTTCAAAGTTATTCTATATTAGCTTGGCAAATCTGATTCAAAGCGCTTTGGTGTTTTCGTTTAGTTTTAATTTTTTGTCAATCATCCTACTCACCTCTTCTAGGGTAATAAAACTTTAGCTTGGGGAAGTTCGATACCTTCTTAATTAGCCTCTTGTATTGAATAATGGCATTACAGTTGTTATTAACCATTTTTCTTCTATATTGAACTGTACGTCACTCAATAGCGGCTCGTATAGAAATCTTACAACACTAATTTCAAATCTATTCATATCCAATGAAAAACAGGGGAGAGAAAAGGAAGAACTCACTTAGACAAAGACGAAGCGAGATAAAAAAAAAATAAATTACATACATTCTTCTTGTGCATCTTGTACGCCTCCATCTGTAGTAAGAACAAGAAGCCATTACCAACATGAGATAAAGGAAAAAAGCCACGATTACAACTATTTTTCATTCACTTTCTTTTTTGCTTTAGCACATCTTAAAGGGATAAGTTTATTTATTTTAAATAAGTAACTAGAAAAGATAAAAAATAAATTAAAAGGACACTTGCCTTCCTTTGGCGGATGCTATCAAGGCCATTTTCAAGGGCATTCTCAAGCCGCATCAGATCTGGAATTGGCAAGGATGTGATGTCCTCCCCCTTCAAGTGCCTAATTGTATTCAGGTAAACACAGAAGGTGTATTATGATTGATTTATTGTTTTAAAACATAACTAGGCTAAAATGGCGTTTACTCTTTTTTAGTTTTTGTTCATTTGTAAAGTGTAAAGGTCTGTTTTAGTTGATGTTTTACGTTCTTAGGATATTTCCTAGACAATAAGGGGACATTTTAATTGATATTTGTGCTGGATTAGCAAGTTGCACGAGTTTGTTTGTTTGTGATTCTTAGCCTATAGGATGTTCTAGCTGCTTCTTTAAGTTGTGTAGTAGCTGTATCTCTTCTTTCTTATTTATAAGGATCATGCCCAACTAATAATCGAAAAAAAAAGTGCAAAGGTCTGTTCTTCAACATTCAGCACTAATCAGCTCTATTCAGCATTGATTAGTGCCAATCAGTATTGATCAACACTTAACCATATTTCTACTCATAAGTTTAACAATGATCAACACTGATTAGAAGTGATTAGTATTGATCAACACTCATCAACATTTACCATCAATAAATTATTTCTGATAAGTTGAAGAGAATAGGCCCTAACTCTTAGAGGTGACAAAAAAAAAGACAGATTTGGGTAAATCACAAATGCCGATGCGCAAGGCTCTCGAGTACTCTAAAACCTGTTCGGAACCGGTCAAATGTTTTTGGTTTCGGTTCCTTAAAAAATGAATCGGTCCAATTGATCAGTTTCGGTTTCAATTTTCAAAAAAAGATCCAAAATCCAAACCCAAAACTAGTTTAAAGAGAGGAAAATGAATAGTTTCTTTTTAATTTTTGTACTACCTTTTCTTTTGTTTTTTTATTTGATTTTTTTTCATTACAAAAATTAACTCTTCAAATAATGCAATATCAGTGAATTTTCTAGTACTAATTGAAGAATGAATCATTATATATTTCAAGTAACTAAGATAAAAAAATATAAACTTAATAAATTAACTTACTTTTTTGTGTAAAGATAGAAGTTGGAGGTAGGAAAAGATCAAACATCTCTTCTTCTCCTTCCAAATAATTAAGAAAATTTAATTTATTAGGTGTTCAAATTTCAGCATTAGGGGCGGTGGGTACTCTGTAATCGGCAGTTCTAGTTTCAAAAGGTTAGAAACCGGTTTAAACGGTTCCCGTTCCGATTCCCAATTTCTTGGAAGGGTGCATGAAATCACTCACCCCTAATCACAAATAACACTCACGCCTAATGACAAATAAAATGAATTGGAGTATAAAAAAATTCAAACTAAAAATATTATATACTATATACCTTATTATTTTATTTAGGATTGGACAAACCATGCAAACAAGTGAAACAACCATTCGTCTATATTTAGATTTGACTAAAATTTTTATGACCATACCCGACCCCGTCTTTTCTTTACGGATGGATAAATTTAGATATTTATATGCCAAGAAATTTTATGAGCATCTTTGATCACAGTGGAGATTTTTTTTTTTCAAAAGAAAGAATAGTATTGTTCATATTGGGATCCTAAATTTCTTAAACAACATTTAGAGTGAAATATTGAAATTAAAATGTTATGGACTGGACCAGTTGTAAGATATGAGACTTGTCTCATATCGGTTGTATGCATGGGTAACCAATGAGGGGTTTATAGACCAATGGGCTCTTTCACCTAACGGGCTTGTCTTTTGGGATGAGTTCTCCTGTTTTGTTTGTAACAATTGGTATTAGAGCCAATTCGGAGTGGTGGCCCACGGAGTGGCGGCCTGACCCTTAAGGGGGGTCGAATGTTATGGACTGGACTAGTTGCAAGGTACTGGACTTGTCCCACATAGATTGTATGGGCAACTAATGAAGGGTTTATAGACCAAATGGACTCTCTCACCTAATAGACTAGTCTTTTAAGGGCAGTCTCACCAAATATATGTGTACATATTGTTCAAGAGAAAAAAAGAGATTGCGGAATTAATTACGTCCTCTAGTCAAGAAAAATATATACCTGAGTTCTATCTGCATGTTATCATTCTCTTTCTTAATTCTTTCTATCTCGTTGTTGAGGTTCTGGGTAAAATCATAATGAAGAGAAGTTAGTAAGCATATATTCTTCATCAATTATACTAATATAAAGATAGAATTCTAGTAAGCATATATTCTCCACCAAGTATACTAATATAAGGATAGAATTCATAACAATCAAAAGATCAGCAAAAAAACCAAAAAAATAAAATAAAATTATGCATGCGTGAGAGGAACTAAATAAATGCAGAGCTTAACAAATCTGTACCTTAGGATTAGGTTACATAGAAATTAGTACATACTGCTTACTCAAAAAGATAATAAAATGCAACAAAAAAAGACAACAAATTCAAAATTTTTTTTTGTGGATAAAATCAATATCTTTTAACGGCAGTAAAATTAATCATTAAAAGTATGTGTTACCCAAGGCCAAATTAGTAGTTAAAAAACAAATATTAAGAAAATCTATAAGAATTTAGAACAAAAAAATAGATAATCAGGGCTATGGAGGGGGAAAATGAACTTTTTTCCAGTGTAAAATTGGTCTTGGAAAAATAAGGAAAAAAGCACAGTAAATTCAAACTTAAGAATGAAAAGATCAGGGAAATTGAACTCAAAAACCCAGATCTGCAGGGATGTAACAAAACATACACAC
This sequence comes from Selenicereus undatus, assembly GCA_017589665.1. NCBI lineage: Eukaryota > Viridiplantae > Streptophyta > Magnoliopsida > Caryophyllales > Cactaceae > Selenicereus > Selenicereus undatus. Next base: position 14,230,960 of record JACYFF010031954.1, on the reverse strand, counting down.
AGATCCACATCTAGGGCATGCAGCAGCTGAGATAGCTTTCCTTATTTGACAAAAGAACCATGAAACCAGAGAGAATAACCCATATACACAGAAACAAAGACCATCCCATATATAGATCTGTTCAAAGCATGCATTTTTTCCATCTAAGTTGCATATTTTTAGCAACATCCAGAAAACCCTCGGTCAAATTCTCTCAGAATTGCAAAGCACCCTAAAACTACATGGACAAAAAAGGGCTGGTTTTAGAGAGAGAAATTGAGAGAATCAAACCCACTTCATGTTTTGCATCCCAGAGCTTCTTTCCTGCTTGCTTCTGGTAAAAATCCAGTACAGCTGGCACCCTTCAACCCAAAAAAAAAATGTAAGAAATCAAATAATATAATTAGGGATTGAAACCCTAGTAGTAACTAAGCCAGAAAGAATTGGATGAATCGAATTATTACGAGGTAGAAGAGCTACAAAACTCATGCATTTTGCCATTATTGTTACCAAAGATGACAAGGGAAACTTTAGCATCACAAAGAACACTAATCTCCTTGGCTTTCTTGAGAAGCCCAGTCCTCCTCTTTGTGTAGGTCACGTTCCTATTGTTTGCGTTCTCTATCCTCTTTATCTCTATCTTCCCCCTCCCCATCTCTCTCTTAGTTTCTCTCTCTACCCTTCTTTCTCTTTCTACACTTCCAGGAAGATGATTAATGGACAAGAGGCAGGAAAACAAAGAATTAATGCCAAGGAGAGAAAGGTGAAATTAAAGAAGGGTAGACTAGAGAGGGAGAAGAGAAGAAAGGGTTAGAAAACAAAGAGACTTTCGAAGGAGAACAGGAGGGTTTGGCTGAAAATGGAGGGGGGAGCTGGTGTTGCTTTTAATTTTTTTTAAAAGTTTAAAGGGTTTTATTTATATGATATTTGATAGTTAGTGTCACTTTGTTAACCGTTGGTCTATTTCATCCATCACAGATTCACAGCCTTGAGATGATTAAAAAGAGTGTGTGTGTGTGTGTTTGTGAGGGAGAGAAAGGGAGAGTCAGAGAGAATGGGTGATTGATTTTGTGGGTGTTGTGAGTTGTTAGTTCGTTTGATTTGAGTTGATTTGATCTGATCTGATCTTTGATTATTGATGTGGTTTTTACTTTGTTTAAGGTTTCTTCTCCAGCTTAATTACTGCCTTGGACATGACTTGTCCAGTTGTTTAAATTTTAAATATGTACATGTGAATATTAATGAGTTCTATATATTAAGGTAAATTCCATACTTTTTTGCATGGTCATGAGTTAATTTATATTTTGATAATTTTTCAAAAAAACAAATAAGCAAAAGATTTTGGTTTTAATTGGAATCATTTATCACCTCAAAAAAATGAGAAAATGTAAGTAAAAGATTGTAACATAATGGCTTGAAAAAAATAGGGAAAGAATTCATAAATATTTGCTACAATTTCAAAATATAATAAAAAGTTTTACAATATATGTATATATATATATATATATATGTGTGTGTGTGTGTGTGTGTGTGTGTGTGTGTGTGTGTATAAAACTTTGAATGCAATGCATTAGATATAATTAATAGTCTCTTAATTAGCAAATGAATTAATTGCATAAAAGATAACAAATGAAAATCTAACATTTGTCAAGCTTGTAATGACTTATTTGATTTTCATATATACCTATATGATATGTAACTTTTTATACGCTCCTAGGAGCACATGTCTTCATTGTCCACGTATATATATTTTTTATGCGTTTATTTATCATATATGGTAAATTATTACATACTCTCGAGAGTATATATATACTCCCATTGCCACATATATATATATATATATATATACATTTTTCAATATATATTTGTCATATGAGCGATTATTGAGTTATGTTATGAGTTAGGGTGTCCATGGACACCTCTAGCAAAAAAAAATTCTAATGAGTTATATTTTAAAGGGGTTTATATTGGTATATGTGGACACTCCTAAAATATATAGTGTTGACTCAATTAATGTATAAGGTTTTGATGATGACAATCCAAATGACCTAGTAAATATGCTATGAGTTATGTGTTGTGCTTGAGTTGTATGTTAAGACAAGATCCGGAAAATACATGGAGCAGTTCGAATGAGCATACAACATCAAAGTTGATAACATGCGCAAGAATCTGTGAACACTCCCTCATAACAGTTCTGGCAGTGGAAGCATGGACCTGTGCAAGAAGTCCTGTTGATAACAAGAGTCTTAAGCTTAGCATTTGTTTTATATTTTAGATTCTTGTTAATATGCCAATTAGAAGGTCTCTGATTTAGCATTCACTTTGAAAGATTTTTGATGACTAAGAACACTATCTCAGAACAGGTCCAAGAGGCCAGGTCTGCAGTGTTTTGAGGCAGATTTTTGATGACTCAGAATAGGTCCAAGAGGGCAGGTCTACAGTGTTTTGAAGCTGGGAATAAAAATTCGAATTTCAACATTTTTCTCAAAAATCTAAAACTATTTCTTCCCCTGTTTAAGAGACAAAATATTTTCCAAATATTTAGTGAGGTTTAATTCTATCTTAAAGAAAAAATATCTTCCCTAAATATTTGATCTTATCTCCTAAGGAAAATATATCTTCCAAATATTTGATCCTATCCTATAAGGAAGATCGATAATTGTTCCACTATTTAAAGCGGCCAATTCCCTCAACTTTCCTCAAGGTTTTTCACGATTGTCAAGTGCTAAAATTGCTTTCCGAAGTCTGAATTTTCCTATGAGAAAAACATTCAAAAGAGTGCTTAATCAAGTCTTCATCATTGGCATAATACGAGTTGTATTGTACCTTACACTCAACTTATTTAGAAGTATTCAAGTAAGGTGTTCTTCATCTCTTTTGTATCTTGATAAGAGGTTGTCCAAGTCTTGGTAGACGTTGGACGTTGTGTCCGTAGGGGACGTGTGGATGTTGTGTCCGTGAGTATATGTCCAAAGTCTTGGGAGACGTTGGGTGTGTGTTTGAAATGAGAGTCTAGGGTAGACTAAGTTACGTGTGTTACGGTTGTAACATATTCAGCCCGTTTAGTGAAAGAGTTGTTGAAATCCGATTGTGGTAGGTCGTGGTTTTTACACCTCAGTTGGGCTAGAGGTGGTTTTCACATAAAAATATTGTGTCTTCTTTACTGTTTTCACAATTATACTTGTTTCTGCTTTACTGCAAACAAGCATTCCAAACATTTCTGACGAGTGTTTTTGAGTAAACCGAAAAGCCGGTAGACACAATTTACCCCCCTCTTGCATCCTTGTGTGAGTAAATCTAACAAGTAGTATTAGAGCAGAGTTCTCATATTTAGGTAATTAATACTTTGAGAGATCCTGAAAAGATAGGTACACCACAAGGAATCTTAGAGGGTCAATCTGTGACTCAACCACCATACTTTAATGAGCAACATTACAATTGGTGGAAAAACCGCATGGAAGATTACATTAAAGCTGATGATTATGAGCTGTGGATGATAATTGAGAATGGTCCTTACATTCCAGTGAAAACCACAGAAGATGGCAAAATAGTTCCTAAGAAGTCAAGTGAGTTTGACTCAAATGACTTCAAGAAACTGGAGAAAAACACAAGGGCAAAGAAATTGCTATAGTTTGGCCTTGGACGGGACGAGTACACTCGTATCTTAGAGTGTGAATCGGCAAAGGACATATGAAATGCTCTTCGCGTGGCTCATGAAGGAACCAACCAAGTCAAACAGTCCAAGATCGAGCTGCTGATGAGAAAGTACGAACTGTTTGAAATGAGTGACAAAGAAACAGTGATGGATATGTATACACGTTTGACCCCCATTACTAATGAGTTGAAATCCTTGGGAAAATCCTTTACCACCGAGGAATTGGTAAGGAAGATCCTACGGTTTTTGCCTCATTCATGGGAAACGAAAGTTACAGCCATCTAGGAAGCAAAGAAGATGGACGAAATCTCTTTGGATGAGCTCATTGGGAACCTTCAAACTTACGAGTTAAGGAAAAACTCCTAGATGAAAGAGGAAATAAAGAAAGATTGAGGCCTTGCCCTAAAGGCCATGGGAAGTGATGATTCAGACTTGAACGAGGAAGAAATGGCCTTGGTAACTCGTAAGTTCAAAAAAATCTTCAAGAAGTTTGGAAAGAGCATCAAGAAGGAGAGTACCAGCAAAGCAAGGAACAACGACCAAGACCAAACCTCTGGGTGTTTAAGATGTGGAAAGCATGACCACATTGTAAAATATTGCCCCATACAGAAGGAAGAACAGACATTAGAACAATTCTGAAACCACGGAAAGATGCCACAGCTTAGTAGTTCTGCCAAGCAGTTCACTAAAGCTATGGTGGCAGCATGGGGTGAAACTTTAGAAGAAGAGGATAACTCCCAAGATGAAGCTGCTACACTGGTGCTCATGGCCATAAGTGAATCTGAAGCTGACTCAGAATCAAATGAAAGCATGTCCCAATTCAAGGAAAAGGTACGTGGTTTTAACAAAGCAAAAATTCTGATATTATTGTTTTCCTTAATGAATGAATACGAGGCAATAAGTACTGAGAATTGTATGCTTAAAGATACTTGTTCCAAGTTAAAAAGGGATGTCCGAATGCTTGAAAAAACCATGCAAGAACTTGAGCAAGCAAATGAGATTCTCACGTCTAAACAAGATAAAAAAAACTTTTTCCTTAAGCAGGGACATTGACATGCTAAAGGAACAAATGAACAAGAGAGAAGAAGTGTTTAACACTGATATCTCAAAGCTAGAAGAAGAGTCCCGAGAACTGGAAGTTAAGATAGAAATATTGGTGAGGCAAAACAATCAGTTGCTTGAAAAGCTCCATAAGGCCAAATTTGACCTTATTCAGAACAGGCGCTGGAACAGTTCCTCAAAAGCACTTAATTGGTTAAACACTCACCATAGCCATAATAAAAAGGGACTAGGGTTTGTGAGTAGATGTGTCACTAAACCAGCAAACAAAAAATATATTGGATTTCTAGAAAATATAATTTGTTTTCATTGTGGCAAGACTGGTCATTATCGATATGCTTGCTCCTTGAGAAATAGGGTCGTGGAGAGAAGCTCAGTTTATGTTAAGCAAATATGGATTAGAAAAGATGAGTTAATCTCCATGTCAAAGAAAACGAGACCCAAGTGGATCTGGGTTCCCAAAACTAACACTTAGTTGTTTTGCAGGCTAAAGTGAGAGGAGGCAACCAACTATGGTTCTTGGATAGTGGTTGCTCGAGGCACATGATAGGAGATACATCAAACTTCCTATCACTTACAGCCTTTGATGGAGGGAGAGTGACATTTGCCAACGACAAATCTAGAAAACTTGTCGGTGTAGGTAAGATAGGTAAATCACTTTCTCACTCTATTGATAATGTGTACTTGGTTGATGGGTTACAACATAATTTGTTAAGTGTGTCTTAATTGTGTGATAGCGGTAATCACGTTGAGTTTTTTTCAGATCAATGCTTGATTACCAATGTCAATTCTGGTAGTGTTGTGTTGAGGGGGAAGCGACACAACAATGTGTATAAAGTGTGTGTTCTTTCACTTCCCCAAAATTACTTAACTTGTTTCTAAGGACCTAATAGTCGGACTACCTTTCATCAAGTACAATGATGACAAGGTGTGCGACACTTGTGCTAAAGGAAAACAAGTTAGAACTTCTTTCAAGTCAAAGAAATGTGTTAGCACTTCCCGACCTCTTGAACTACTACATGTTGATCTATGTGGTCCTATGTGGATTACAAGTAGAGGTGGGAAGAGTTATGTGTTTGTTATAGTAGATGATTACTCTCGTTTCACTTGGACCTTATTTTTGGCATCGAAAGGTGAATCATTTGAGAAGTTTCTTGTGCTTCTCAAGAAAATTGAAAAGAGAGTAGGACACTCATTGGTAAGTCTTAGGCCTAACCATGGCAAAGAATTTGAAAAATCAAGCTTCATTTATTATTGTAATGAACACGATATAGATCACAATTTTTCTGCCCTCAGAACACCCCAACAGAACGGGGTGGTAGAGCGTAAAAATCGTACTCTAGAAGACATGACTAGGATTATGCTGGTCGCTAGTGGTCTTCCTAAAAACTTTTGGACAGAAGCATTAAACACATCGTGCTACATTATTAATAGATGCATGATCAGACCCGTATTTAACAAGACTCCTTATGAACTTTTCAAGAGACGAAAACCCAATATTATGCACCTAAGGGTGTTTGGTTGCAAATGCTATGTGCACAATAATGGGAAGGAATCTTTGGGGAAGTTCGACCCTAGAAGTGATGAAGCCATATTCTTAGGGTATTCCTCACACAGTAAGGCATACAAAGTATTCAACAAAAGAACCTTGTGTGTTGAGGAGAGTGTGCATGTATTGTTTGATGAAACTAACTCTATGATTGAGCATGATATGCAGGATGACGAGTTTGAACTTGGTCTTGTAAGAAAAGACCTCACACTCACTCAAAACTCCATGGTGGATAATAGTAAGTCTCCTGAAGGGGAAACAAGTCCTGGATATGGAAATATGAAAGGTGGGCAGGGAGCAAGCCAGTTAAGGGGAAGCTTTGCTGAACCTAATTTGGGATAGAATCGACCCACTCAACCTGATCCTTCTCGCACAATCGTAGGAACAGGCTCCAGAACAAATCCAGAACCTGTTTCATCAAGTGTTCAGGAAAGAGTGGAAAACATGTCTGTAGATTCACTTGCTCCACGACCTTGGAAGCACTAGAGCTCGCACCCTCTTGACCAGATTATATCTAATATTAACACAACGGTGCAAATTAGGTCTACAGTCAGAAACTTTTGTGCTTTCTATTCCTTCTTAACTAACATTGAGCCAAAACATGTTCATGAAACTCTTGCAGATTCTGATTGGGTTACTGCTATGCAAGAAGAGCTTCATCAGTTTAAAAGGAACAAGGTTTGGCACCTTGAACCACGGCCTAAAGAGAGATCAATAATTGGTACCAAGTGGGTGTTCAAGAACAAATTGGATGGGTTCGGAATAATCACTCGGAACAAGACCAGGCTGGTGGTTCAGGGCTGTAACCAAGAAGAAGGGATTGACTATGAGGAAACATTTGCACCTGTTGCAAGGATCGAGGCTATCAGGATCTTGGTGGCCTTTGCAGCCCACATGGAGTTCAAGTTATACCAAATGGATGTCAAAAGTGCATTCCTCAACGGATACCTTGAGGAGGAGGTGTTTGTAAGCCAACCTCCTGGTTTTGAAAATCATGATTTCCCTAACCATGTGTTTAAACTTGACAAAGCTCTTTATGGTTTAAAACAATCTCCTAGAGCTTGGTATGAACACTTGTCACAATTTTTAATTGATAATGGTTTTCAAAGGGGCAAGGTTGATAATACCTTGTTTCTCAAATCAAAGGGGGAACATTTGTTGATTGTTCAAGTATATGTCGATGACATTATATTTGGTGCAACCAACAATGATTTATGTGATGAATTTTCAGATTTGATGAGGAGTGAGTTTGAAATGAGCATGATGGGCGAGCTTAATTTTTTCTTAGGTTTGCAAATCAAGCAAACCTCAGACGGGACTATGATAAATCAATAAAAATATGTCAAGGAGTTAATTAGGCAGTTTGGAGTGGAATTGGCTAAGCCCATAGACACACCCATATCTCCTTCAACCAGGTTGATTGTGGATGATAAGAGCCCTTCAGTTGAGGAGAAGTCCTATAGGGGTATGATAGGGTCACTTCTATACCTAACCACAAGTAGACCTGACGTTGTTTTCAGTGTTGGTTTGTGTGCCTGTTTTCAGTCAAATCCTAAAGAAACACATTTGAAAGTTGCAAAATGGATTTTGAGATATTTGAAATACACCTCGGACTTAGCTTTATGGTATCATCGAGGGTGCAATTTTGATTTCATTGGGTATGCAGATCTAGATTATGCTGGATTCTTGGTTGAAAGAAAAAGTACCTCAGGTATGACTCATTTTCTTGGACCCTGTTTGGTCTCTTGGGCAATCAAGAAACAGCACTTTGTTGCCATGTCCATAGCAGAAGCTGAGTATGTGGCGGCTGCTTCTTGTTGTGCTCAACTTTTGTGGATACGACAGCAACTCAAGGACTTTTGTGTTGACACTAGATGTATTCTTATTTTTTGTGATAACACAAGTGCAATTAACATTGCCAAAAACCCATGTTAACACAAAAGGACTAAGCATATTGACATACGTCATCATTTTTTGAGAGACGATATTGAAAATGACTTAATTTCAATGAATTTTTGTGCCACTGATAGACAAACTGCTGATATATTTACCAAGGCACTAAGTAAAGAGTAGTTTGAGAGTAATAGATTTGAATTGGGTTTAATTAAGAAGACTTGAGCATGCTTGTTTTTACCCCAATGATTTACTAGTGAAGGGCTTTTAGGCCAAATAAATGGTTACAATAGATGCATTCAACTTTTGTGCTTTTACTAGCATATGTGAAATGTAATATGCTAACACTCGTTGAGGTCTAATGATATTGCCCTTATTGTCTTGAGACACTGAACAATTACCAATCAAAACAAGGTCTAGGAATAGACCCAACCATTGTTTGTAAATCCACCAGACAAGTGGCGCGGCGGCAAGGTAAGTAGAAGTTAAAATTTTCATTTAAAGCCCATTTGCCTTCTTCCTCCTCTGCATTCTCTCCCCAAACCCGACATCTTATTCTTCTCCTTCCCTTCATACAATCGAAAATCGCTACCCCTTCCTTTCCAAAATCCCAAACCCTAAAATCTTTCTTCCCAAACTTTCCAATGGCAAGAACTCATGGTGACTCAGCCTCGACCAGAAGAAAGACCACGCGCCCACGCTCCCTTGAGAGTCGAGTGTCAAGCAAAAGAAGCAAGAATTGGTTTAGCACTGTTGTAGCGGCCCCATCGAGTGGAATCTCTTCGGGTGTGGACCTTCTTCCCTCTCCTACCTATTCTATACCTTCTTTAATATGTTCTTAAGGAATCTTGATGTGAGGACTGTTAGTCTAAACCCTACAACAATTCCCACCGTGAACCCAATTATCGGGTGGGAATTGGTTGTTTATGAACCACCCATAATTGAATGGGTGACAGGGGGAATTTCGACCGAGTCAGTCGAAATTTCAAGTAATTTGGGGGTTGGGATGGGTGCTGAAGAACCTGTTCCTACTAGTGTTTTCATTGAAGTGAGTGATGATAATTTGGCGGTTGGGATGGGTGTTGAGGAACCTGTTCCTACTAGTGTTTTCACTGAAGGCAGTGATAATGATGAACCGATTATACGGTTCAAAAGAACCATAAAGACCACTCCTCAACCAACCCTCAAACCAAGCTTGAAACGCCAAAGAAAGACCACCACTACACCTAATGCCCCTCTCAATACTTTACTGTATCAACTTCAAACACGAAGTTCTGGTCCTGGCCCTGTTTTGCCACTACCAAAAGATATAATAGACAGCCCTGCTAAAAAGAAGAAAATAGTCTGAAAAACCTCTCTCCAAAAACCCCTCAAAACACCAGCCAAAACACCTCCCAGACCTGTTCCTTCCAAGAACCTTGCTCCTAATAGGGCATCTATAGAATAGTCATCAGAACAGGTGGAAGAGTGTCTTGAACCTAGAAGAAAGAAAACTAAAAAGAGCATGACACTTCCTGAAAGATACCAACATTTCCTTCAGAAATCTGTAGTCCGAGGGAAGGTAGTCAAGGTAACTTATTTCCAGGAACATGGGCTTGAGGTGTTCCTAGACAAATTAAGAGTTGGTGGGCATAGGATTCGGTTTGATGCTACTGATCTCGGTGAGATGCTTGGTGTGCCATTTGATGGTTTTGATGTATACGTCTGTGAGGACAAGAATGTGTTGGGTGAAGAGAGACTGCTAGAGCTGACCAGGAACCTAGCCCAAAACCCATAACTAACCATGTCCAGATCTGTAGGTAAGGGGGAAATGATACCTTTACATCGCTTGTTATTTTGGTTTATAGTCAAGAATGTCATTCATCGGGGTTTGGGACGAAATTTGGTTGATTCTATGGACATGTGCCTTACTGACCTTTTGGATCGGGGTGAGAAAATCAACTTACCCGCGATCACGATCAGTCACATTGGATGCATTGCTAACACGTCCAAGGATCATGACATGGGGTATGGGCTCTTGCTGATGTCTGTGTTTGAGCAGACAGGGATTCCTCTGCAAAAGAGAGTAACCTTCAGATCACTGATGAAATAAGAGGTAGTACCCTGATTGGGTGTGGTTTTCAAGTGAAGAAAGGTGGGAGTGCCAGCTCAGAATAGGGGGTCCAAACACCTCTCCGCCTTGTTCCCAGTGAGGCCTCAACCTCCAGTACTCCCACCCTAAACACTTTCATACAGGACCAGCTCTCCCTGAAGGGAGAAATTGTAGACATGAAAAAGGCACTCGCAGAAGAAAAGGAGCTCAACACCAAACGTCATGAGGATCTTCTGAGTGCCATCTCTGAACTCACGGCCAAATTCTCTTCTTCTTCTTCTTCTTCCATCTGTTCTTAACTTTGTCTTCTTTTCTTTCACCTCTTGCTGCTTATTTTGCGGTCCACTCTTTTTGCTACTGTATGAACAATGGTGGATTGTGACTGTTTCCTGGATGATTAATGCATTTTTGCCATAATCCCTGCTTGTTTATGTGCTACTTGTTTGTGCATGACTTAGATGGCCAATATCTTTATTGTATTGTATGTTTGAGTGTATCGCTGTTATTTTCCACATTATTGCTTTGGTGGTGATTGTATTTACACTGGACTCAGACCTTCCGACCTATTTACCCTTCTTCGATGATGTCAAAAGGGGGAAGATGTGCGTGACCTAAGTCTTGACTAGTTTGCCCAGTTTAAGTTGACCTCTCACTCCTGTTTCTTTTTCTGTGTGACTTACATAAACTTTGACTTTGTCCATTTTTGGCACTAGCCTATCTTGCCCTGTTAACAACAACGACTTACGGTCATTTGGTTTGCCATCATCAAAAAGGGGAAAATTGCTGACCTAATTAATGTATAAGGTTTTGATGATGACAATCTAAATGACCTAGTTAATATGCTGTGAGTTATGTGTTGTGCTTAAGTTGTATGCTAAGACAGGATCCGAAAAATACATGGAGTAGTTCGAATGAGTATAGAGCATCAAAGTTGATAACATGCGCAAAAATTTGAGAACACTCCCTCAGAACAGTTTTGGCAGTGGAAGAATGGACCTGTGCAAGAAGTCCAGTTGATAACAAGAGTCTTGGGCTTAGCATTTGTTTTATTTTTTAGATTCTTGTTAAGATGCCAATTAGAAGGTCTTTGATTTAGCATTCACTTTGAAAGGTTTTTGATGACTCAGAACACTGTCTCAAAACATGTCCAAGAGGTCAGGTTTACAGTGTTTTGAGGTAGATTTTTGATGACTCAGAACATTGTCTTAGAACAGGTCCAAGAGGCCAGGTCTGCAGTGTTTTGAAGCTGGGAATAAAAATTCGAATCTCAACATTTTTCTCTAAAATCTAAAACTATTTCCTCCCTTGTTTAAGAGGCAAAATATTTTCCAAATATTTGTTGAGGTTTAATCCTATCTTGAAGAAAAAATATCTTCCCTAAATATTTGATCTTATCTCCTAAGGAAAATATATCTTCCAAATATTTGATCATATCCTATATGGAAGATTGGTAATTGTTCCACTATTCAAAGCGACCAATTCCCTCAACTTTGCTCAAGGTTTTTCACGATTGTCAATTGCTAAAATTGCTTTCCTGAGTCTGAATTTTCCTGGGAGAAAAACATTCAAAAGAGTGCTTAATCGAGTCTTCATCATTGGCATAATAGGAGTTGTATTGTACCTGACACTCAGCTTGTTTAGAAGCATTTAAGTAATGTGTTCTTTATCTCTTTTGTATCTTGATAAGAGGTTGCCCAAGTCTTAGTAGACGTTGGACGTTGTGTCCGTAGGGGATGTGTGGACGTTGTGTCCGTGAGTATCTGTCCAAAGTCTTGGGAGACTTTGGATGTGTGTTTGTAATGAGAGTCTAGGGTAGCCTAAGTTACATGTGTAACAGTTGTAACGTGTTCCTCCCGTTTAGTAAAAGAGTTGCTGAAATCCTACTGTGGTAGGTCGTGGTTTTTACACCTCAGTTGGGCCAAGGGTGGTTTTCCATGTAAAAATATTGTGTCTTCTTTACGGTTTCCGCGATTATACTTGTTTCTGCTTTACTGCAAACACGCATTCCAAACAGTTTTGGCGAGTGTTTTTGACTAAACCGAAAAACAGGTAGACACAATTCACCCCCTTCTTGCGTCCTTGTGTGAGTAAATCTAACATGTAGTGTAAGATATGAACACCTCTATTTTATATGTTTAAATCTGGCACTAGGTTATTAATATATATTTTGCTTACATGGCTTCTGAGAGTACATACTTTCATATATATGATATATGCTTTGGCCACCAGTTGATTTTTTTAATATATATTTGTTGATGTGATTTTTTTTAATTAATAAAGTGTGTGTGTCTGTGAGAGAGAGTGAGAGAGAGAGAGAGAGTGAGAGAGAATGGGTGATTGATGTTGTGGATGTTGTGAATTGTTAGTTCTTATGATTTGATTTTTTTTTTAATTATTGTAGTGGGTTTACGTTGTTTAGGGTTTCTTCTTCAGCTTAATTACTGCAATTGACATGACTGGTCAAGTTGTTTAAATTTCGAAATGTATATGTCAACATTTGTTAGGAATTAGAACAAACTAATTACGGAAGCGTCAGGATGAACAATGATATTCAAAAGTAAACAACGATAACAAAAACAATAAAGAACACAGATTTACGTGGAAACCCAATGCGGGAAAAACCATGGACGGCGACGAGCACAAACAATCCACTATGAGGGAGTGAGTACAATGCGATCACAATCACAACGAGTGATTCGATCAAGCAACTAGATTACAATATCTCTTATAATCTCTCTCAAAAATACTCTCAACCTCTCTCACAAATCTAAGATAGTGGAAACAGAATATTCTATAAGTATTTTTTACTAGTCTGGGATTCAGAGATGATTATTAAAGCCTAGGCAAGGCCCTTTTTATAGGGTTTAGATGTATAAGGAAGCAAAAAATCCTAGGAGCAACCATAGTCGTCAAGACGACGAAACCATAGCCGACACGATCCATAGCCCAAACTCCTTGAAGCTCGTGGTGGATCTGCGAAGCTGATTTTGGGCCATTAAACCGAACCATCTCCACCTTGGACCAAAATCACCAACACCAACTCTTGCACACCGTCATAGCACCCCAAAGGGTAATGCCCAGTAGGGCGGACCCCAAAGGGTATTTAAGCGATCCGAACGCCGGTTGAGTTCAAGTGATACTTGAACTTAGCTCTGGGAGATGACTTATATGAACCTTTCTTCATATAATCTGTTGTAGTAGACGCTTGCAAGACATAGAGGCTTCCTTGTCTCAAACCCTTTAATAGAATCCGACTGCCCTTCGAAACCTTCAGAACTCCACCTTCAGCTGAATATTTGCAACCCTTGGATTCAAGGGTGCCTAAAGAGATAAGGTTGCGCTTCAAGTCAGGAACGTGACGAACATTCGATAAAGTCTTGACAGCACCATCATGGGTCTTGATTTTAACAGTACCGATTCCAGTTACATTACATTGGGCATTATTGTCCATGTGAACAAAAGTTGAGTCAACTGGATCATATGTTGAAAACCAATCCTTATGAGGACACATATGTTAGGTACACCCAGAATCAATAATTCAATCAGAATCGCTTCCCCTTTCAGTAGAGGTAGCAAACAAAACGTCACCATCAGAATCAGATTCAGCAAACGAAGCTCCAGTAGGCTCATGAGAATTATCTTCTCCTTTCTCCCTCTTGTTTTGCAGTTACCAACAGTTAGCAACAATATGACCCAATTTACCACAGTAATTGCAGGTCTTACCAGCGTGAGGATTTCTAGGCTTAGAACGGCTCTTACTCCTATTAACATTCCCCTTTTTCAGTTGTTTTATCCCTTACTACTAATCCCTTAGTAGAATCAGCACGAATGTCAAGATCAAACTTCTCCTTAGATAACAAGTTTGACTTAACATCCTCAAACGATATAGTATCAGAATTATTATATAGCATGATCTCCTTAAAGTGTTTATATGAAGGGGGTAGAGACACAACTAACCAATAGCCTTATCCTCATCCACAATTTTCACATCTAAACTTTCAAGGCCAACTACAATTGAATTGAAATCATTTAGACGTTTTTGAACAGGAGTACCTTCTTCCATTCTGAAAGTGTAGACCCTTTCCTTCAATTGGATCTTGTTAGCGAGACTCTTTGTCATGTAGAGTTCTTCCAGCCGAACCCAAAGACCCACTGTAGTTGTCTTATCAAGCACCTCTCACAAGACATGTGGTGCCAAGCACAATTGTATGGTAGAAACTGTCTTTAGCTCCAGTTCCTCCCATTCGTCATCCTTCAAAGAACCGCGCTTCTTTTTTTGCTGCTCCGCCTATTGTTCGTTTGTCATCGTACTGGGCTTCATATAAGGTCCTGAAAGAACCTTCGACAACCCATGCTGGATAAGAATTAGGGGTGTGTAAAACCGGTTAACCGAAGTTTCGATTAACCGAAAATCGATTAACCGATTTTTCGGATCAAAAAAATTATGAACCGTAACCGAACCGAAAATTTCGGTTAACCGGTTTTTCGGTTCGGTTAACTGATTTTCGATTCGGTTACCGGTTAACCGTTTACAAATAATTAAAAACTTATACTTTCTTACCTAAATTTGTCATTCTTTTATGTTTAAATTCTTTTTATAAAAATTAAACCTTGGTTACCATTTATAAATAATAAAAAAAGTGCACTTTCTTACCGAGATTTTTTATTTTTTATGTATAATTTTTTTAAAAAATAAAATTATTTTCGGTTCGGTTAACCGCCGATTAACCGAATTTTTAAATAATCCGAACCGTAACCGAATCGAAAACCAAAAAAAAAAAATTCGGTTCGGTTAACCGAACCGACTTTTTTGGGAAATTTGTTCAGTTAACTGGCTTTTCAGTTCTGTTTTTTCGGTTTTTCGATTTCGGATTTTTTTGCACACTCCTAATGAGAACCACTCTTATCTGCATCTCCCAGAGATTAAAACTAATCTCCCCGTCAAACTTCTGAATATCAACCTTCATGATTGAAGACATCCTAAATCAGGGCTCTGATATCACTTGTTAGGAATTAGAGCAAACTAATAGTGGAAGCATCAGGATGAACAATGATATTCAAAAGTAAACAACGATAACAAGAATAATAAAGAACACAAATTTACATGGAAACCCAATGCGGGAAAAACCACGGACAACGACAAGCACAAACAATTCACTATGAGGGAGTGAGTACAATGTGATCACAATCACAATGAGTGATTCGATCAAGTAACCAGATTATAATCTCTCTTATAATCTCTCTCAAAAATACTCTCAACCTGTCTCACAAAACTAAGATAGTGGAAAGAAAATACTCTATAAGTATTTCTTACTGTTCTGGGATTCAGGGATGATTATTAGAGCCTAGACAAGACCCTTTATATAGGGTTTAGAGGTATAAGGATGCAAAAAACCCTAAGAGCAACCCTAGTTGTCATGACGACGAAACCCTAGCCACCACGGTCCGTAGCCTAAACTCTTGAAAGCCCGTGAAGGATCTGCAGAGCTGATTTTGGGCCATTAAACCCAACAAACATTGAGCCATGAAGAATTGGAAAGAAAAATTCACTTACAATGAGGTAAAAAAAAAAATCTAATCAGTTAAATTTTTCAGTGAAAAATTAAAATAGACTCACATTGAAAAGAGTTTTACCAACTTAGTATAAAAAATGAATATTAGACTTGCCCAAAAAAAATGATTAGGTAGTGAAACGAAGCAATGCCTTTTATTTAGTAATTGCTTATTGATGGAGGTATGGGTTATGTCAGATTACATATACTTTGTTTTTCCTTTCATGGAAGTCATGACACTGAGGAATTGGGATGCATGGTATTGCGGGATGAACAGGGTTAGGCAAAAAAAAAATTTCTTTGTTCTCTGACATGAGGAAGATGGTTGCTTGAACTTTAAAATGTATCACATGGGAGAGAGAAAGTGTGTGATGAAACTGTAAAATGTATAGTTGAGGGCTAAAAAGTTATCATTCTTTTTCATATTTTTTAAAGCTCAAAATTAATATGTAATGTTTGTTTTAGGATAAAATTATCCTTATTAATTAAGAGGATTTCCAATTAAAAAAATATATACTATATAATAGTGTACAGAGGACAAATATGTACTTTTGTATTCCCTGATTGATACATATATACATGCTAGACTCCCCAATTGGGGCAGAGTGGTTACTTACTCTGATATGGTATCAGGGCCACGAACCTAAAAACCTAATTTTTTGTTACTTCTTCTCTAAGTAACTGCTTCATGTCTCCCTTTCTCTTCTTCCGCACCCTAGTCGTCGACTCATGTCCATCAGTGACTCTTCTCCGGCCACTCCTCCGCCGGTTTCCGGTGCTTCAACCTGCGGTATCTCCCCTCCTCTTGTCCCTTCGACGGCTTGCAGTGAGTTTCTCGAGTGCACTGTTGCACCGCTCCCTGCTTCTTATTTTCCTTCGCCGCCCCCTGCCGCCTTTCAATGCTTAGTACCCTAGTGTTCCTCAGCCGCCATAGTCAGGGGTCAACCCTTCTTTTTGGCCTGCCGTCGCCGTCTATGCCTTAGCCGCCGGTGTATCCACCGCCCTTCTCGTCCTATTTGTCGACCGGGTTTCCTCTGTTTTCTGTTGGCTCCTCCATGCCTGGGTATTCTGTGTTTGCTCTAGATGCGCCTCTCCAATCGTGGTTCTCTTTGGGTGGTAACCTCCCTCCTCTTCATCCGAGTTTATTTACTTTGAACGTCAAGAATTTTGTTACTACTGTTCTGACTGTTGTGGAAGATTACTTGTCTTGGCGAACTCAATTTATCGCCTTCCTAGTTACACAACAACTTAGTTGTTTTTTTATGGTACTATTGAAACTCCACTCCCTTCCATTCTTGATTTTTATGGTACTCAACAACGTAATCCCACATATTCTGTTTGGCTTCGGTTGGATCAACTTATCCAATCCTGGTTATTTGCTACTATTTCTCTTGAATTACTCACTGAGGTGCATGATGTAATTAACTCTAAACAAATTTGGGATAGGCTTTCTCACCGGTTTAATACTGCTAGTCTTGCTCGGGCCATGGATCTTCATCGCACTTTAACTAATCTTTCGAAAGATCCGTAACAATCTATGGAGGAATATCTCAGATAGATTAAACATATTGTGGACTCGTTGGCTTCCATTTGGACACCGGTTTCAGATATTGATTTGGTTCAACTTACTTTGAACGGTTTGGATGAGGATTATCATACCTTAGTCACTACTTTTTTCTATGGCACCAATTTACTTACTTTTGATGATCTTCATTCCAAACTAATTCATTATGAGCAACGTCATATGTTCTTAAAGTCCAAGGATGTGCTTGGTGTGCAACATCAAGCTTTCGCCACCTCTGTTGCTTCTACTGATTCTGGTGCCTCTAACCGCAATAATACTCGTGGGAATAATTATGGTGGTGGTAAAGGGAAAGGGCGCAACAACAACAACCAAAAGGGAAATAAGAATCAAGGGGGAGGTAATCGCAATTCAAATCAACCTCCACATTAGTCTACTTCCAGGAGTGTGCCTGCAGGAACTACATATGGTAATACTATTTTTTCATGGTCTAGTATTCAATGCTCATATCCTTCTCGTACTAACATCGTTTCTACCGGTAATAATTCATCTGAAGGGGTCTTAGGTTCTCATGCTAATGTCATCTATCAGATTTGCTTCATCGCAGGACATACGGCTATAGGTTGCCCCCAGCGTTATACCCCCTCTCAATCTTCCTCCATTCCCGCTTTTGCTACCTTCAATGCTGTCGATAGCAATGAATCAGTTTGGCATCCTGATTCGGCTGCCGTCTCTCATATGACACCTAATGAAGGTAATTTACTTACTAAATCTGTTTACAATGGTACTAATTGTGTTCAGGTTGGGAATGGATATCTCTTTCCAATTAAACATGTCGGGTCTCGCTATGTTTCTACAGTCGATAAGCCTCTTATCCTAAGGAATGTTCTTCAAGTTCCCCATCTCCAACATAATTTATTGTCTGTCAAGCAACTGTGTCAAGATAATAATTACATAGTTGTGTTTGTGGCTTCTTCTGTTTGCGTCAAGGACAAAACCTTGAGTAAGATTCTGCGGCATGCTTCCTCAACTGGCAATGTCTACCCCTTAGCTATTCCTGCATCTTCCCCTTCAGCCTTTACTACTCTTCTTGATCCTGTAACCTCATGGCATCGTTGTCTTGGACATTGTGGGGTGAGGATTTTGTCTTTTCTTAAAAGCAAAAATTTAGTTTCGTTTCCGAATAAGTTTCATGATTTTTGTACTTCATGTTGACTTGCAAAGTCACATAGATTGCCTTTCAAATTAGTGGAACCTCGTTGTCAAAAATCTTTGAAATTAATACATTCTGATTCATGGCAATCTCCTATTCTTTCTAATTTGGGTTATCAGTATTATATCTGTTTTGTGGATGATTTTTTCTCGTTATACTTGGATTTATCCATTAAAACGCAAAACAGATGTTATTCCTGTTTTGTGTGCTTTTCAGAAAATCGTGGCAGGCGTGAATTAAAATGTTCTAAAATGCTGGCAGGCGTGAATTTGATAATACTCAGTTGTGTGCTCATTTTTTTAGAAAATGGAATTTATTTTCGAAAATCTTGTCCTGAAACTTAAGCTCAAAATGGAGTTGCTGAATGCAAACTATCGACATCTCAATGAGATTGCTCGTGCATTTCTTATTGAGGCTACTATGCCTGCTAGTTTTTGGGTTGAGGCCATTCAAACTGCAGTTTTTATAGCAAATCGTCTTCCTACTCCTAATTTGCAAGGTTTCCCTCCTTTTGAAAAATTGTTTCATCATCCTCCAGACTACAATTTTTTAAAAACGTTTGGTTGTGCTTGCCATCTCAATTTCTCCACATCATCTTCTAATAAATTAGCGTTGAGATCCAAGCTTTGTATTTTCCTTGGCTATGCCTCCCATTATAAAGGATACAAGTGTTTTGACCCCCTAACGAGTTGAACTTACATTAGTTGGCTTGTTATATTTAGGGGTGAGCAAGACCGGGTACCCGGTCCAATTTCTTGGAACCGGTCCCGGTCCCGGTTGGACCGGGTCCAATAATTTTGGAACCGGTCCCGGTCCCGGTTCAACCGGTTCCAAAATTTCTGGACCCGGTCCCAGAACCGGTCGGGACCGGTTCCGTAACCGGGTACCCGGTGCCCTTTTTTGACTTTTTAATTTTTTTTAAAATTAACTTTTATAAGAATTTAAGCCATTAAGTACACCACCAACCCAACAACTACTAAGCACTAAAGACTTTAGTACTTCTATTTCTTAGCAAACATCACAAAAAAAACAAGAAAAAGACTCCAACATTAACTAATAACTATGCATGCAAAAGATCATTGGGTAATTAGACCGGGTAACCGGGTACCGGGACCGGTACCGGTTCCAAACTTTTAGGAACCAGACCTGGAACCGGTTGCCACCGGACCCTGAATTTTGGAACCGGTCCCGGTCCCGGTTGGACCGGGTCCGGATCCGGACCCGCCGGGTCCAAACCGGTTCCGGGTCTGGGTCCGGGTACCCGGTTTTTTTGCTCAGCCCTGGTTATATTTCATGAACATCATTTTCCATATTCGAAATTGGTCCAAAATTCTTCCTCCACATCTCTCTTGAGTCCGGATTGCCTCGTTGCCCCGTGTTAGCCTAACCCCTACCTAACCTCCTCACCCTTTTAGTGAGCCCAATCCCATTTTCCCTCATTTTCCTAGTCCATTGCCCAACTCCAGCCCGCCCACTGTTGTCGCACCAACAGCCCAGCCCACAACACCTCTCGAACAGCCTGTGCTCTCTCCGACCCAGCCCGTTCCCTAATCTCCCCAGCCCAATCTCTCTTCCTCTCCTCGGCCCACTGGGCCTCAGGCCCTTTCTCCGTCTCTCCCTGTCCTGCCCACAAACACCGGGCCTGCTTCCACGCCCCCTTCCTCGACTCCTCCCCCCTGTTGTCCTCTAATCCAACCTCATTAGCCATTGCCTTCCCTAATCCCCTTCCGTCGCCTTCTAATAATCATCTCCTGATTACTAGGCTAAAAGTGGTATTAGGAAACCCAAGGTTCTTTTGTCGCTTGAAACCGACATCGTAGGTCTCGAACCTAGCTCTTTTAAACAGGCTTCCAAAGATCCTAAATGGCAAGAGACTATGACTGAGAAATATAATGCTTTACTCACTAATGACACTTAGGAGTTGGTTCCACCTCAATCGGGACATAATTTGGTTGGTTTTAAATGGGTTTATAGAGTCAAATTTAATTTAGATAGGTCTATAGAACGGTACAACGTAAGGTTGGATGCTTTAGGCAATCATCTGCAGGCTGACATTGATTACCATGAGACATTCAGTCCAGTTGTTAATCCCCGCACTATTCTCCTTGTTCTCTCTTTACCTCTCACTTTTGGTTGGCCTATTCGGCAATTGGACATTCAGAATGCCTTTCTTCATGGCACTCTGACCGAGGCAGTTTACATGCGACAACCCCCTGGGTTTGTTCATCCTCACTATCCTAGCCATGTGTGTAAACTCAAGAAAGCTATTTATGGACTTAAACAGGCTCCTCAAGCATGGTTTCATAAATTTAGCAGTTTCCTTCTGTCTCAGGGTTTCCTTTGTTCTCCCTCTGACACCTCTATGTTTGTCTACCATCATGGAACTACTACTTTGATTTTGCTTCTTTATGTCGATGATATCATTCTTAGTAGTAGCTCCATATCTGTCCTTCATAATTTTATCTCTGTTCTCTCTCATCAGTTTACTATGAAAGACTTGGGTGACCTACATTATTTCTTGGGTGTTTAGGTAGTGCGAACTTCTAAGGGCATATTTTTGACCCAGCAAAAATATGTTCATGATCTGATTCGTAAGTTTCATATGCATACTACTAAAACTATTCGCACCCCTTCTCTTTCTAGAACCTCCTTGACCCTTACAAATGGTGAGTTACTTGCAAACCCCACTGAGTGCAAAAGTATGGTAAGTGCATTGCAATATTTGGCTATGACGAGACCTGATATTGCTTATGGAGTTCATGTAGTTTGCCAATATATGCATGCATCCCACATTATTCACCTTCACGCTGTCAAGCGTATTTTAAGGTATTTGCAGGGTACCTTGAGTTATGGTCTGCAACTTCATCTTGCGGCCACTACTTCTATTATTGTTGCTTACTCCGATGCTGATTGGGCGGGTTGTAAGGATTCTTGTCGATCTACTACAGGTTATGCAGTGTTCTTTGTCCCCAATCTTATTTCTTGGCGCTCCAAGAAACAACCCACTGTATCGAAGTCTTCAACTCAAGCTGAGTATCGTGTGATTGCTTATACTGTTGCTGAAACCATCTGGATTAGGAAGCTACTTCATGATCTTCGTATTCATCACTCCGCTCCCATTAAAGTGTATTGTGATAACATCAGCCCTTCCTAGATGGTCGTCAATCCGGTACAACATGATTGTAGCAAACATATAGCGGTAGATTATCATTTCGTACATGAGCGTGTCGCTCATGGTGATCTTGTAGTTTGCTATATTTCTACTACACTGCAGTTAGCATATATTTTTACAAAAGGGTTGTCTTCTAAGTTGTTTGATTTTTTCAGGGACAATCTGTCAGTATGTCGCTCTCCAACAGATTGAGGGGGCGTCATAGTATATAGAAGACAAATATGTAATTTTGTATTCCCTGATTGATATATATATATATATAGACACACACACATTTCAGGTTCCCCAATTGGGGTAGAGCGGTGACTTAATCTCACACTATAGACAAAACAAAATATACACGTTCATTGAAGCATTGGCTTATCATATACCATAGATTCCGATTCAAATTTCTAATATTTCTACTTATCTGAGCAAATACAGTGCATCGTTTGCGAGCTGAAATCAATGGGTGAGCAGCTAGCTTGTGCCGTCTATGTGACTATACCGACGGCTCAAAGCTTGAGGCTCACAAGTCGGTGCCTGTTGCTAGTGGCTCGCTTCCCTTTTTTGCCCATTTTTTGTTTTTCCTTTTTTAGCTTAAATTGGGTTTTTCTTTTTTGTTGGTTTAAAAAAGGGTTGTTTGTTATTAAGGTCCTGTTCTTTTCGTTCATAAATTCTAATTTAACAACTTCAATTAATTTTAACTTAGTGCAATCGACTTTGCCAACTTCAATAAAACAAAGTATATTTCAATCCACTTCAATCAACTTTAACCCACTTTAACCCACTTCAATCCACTTTAAAAAAAATATCTATTTCAATCCACTTCACCAATTTTAACTAGCTTCATCCATTTCACAACCCATATTTTCCAACAAAAAGAACAGACGGTGCATAAATTATTTTATTTGATAAACTAAAATAGTGAGTCTTGCACGGTAAAAACTGAGAGTTGAGAATTAAATATCAATCTCATAAACCCTCACTTGTAAGCTAAAAACCTGACTTTTCATTGCATATTCTTTCATATGATCCATCAACTGAATCAATTTAATTGGTAACGTAAATTTCAATGTTATTGGCTTCCAAAAGGAATTTCAAGATTTCAACATATATAGTGCAGGCTGCTTGATTCATGAGTGTCTGGGCAGAGCATTATGAAGGCTAGAGTCTAGGATTAGGAGAGATGGGGTGTTGATGAATGGACACGTGTTCAACTGACGAGCCTTGAGTTCTGTGCTCCATTGATTGGAATCAAGCCTTGATTTGTGATGGATCGTCACGTACTCACGCGTTTTGACTTGTGCTAGCTCTTGAAATCCTCCGCATTGGGGATGATAGTTACTTTTGAATTGAAGTAGATCCGATTGATCTGATTTAAGATAAAATTATCCGATTCGAATTCGAAACAGAAAAATTTGAGTTCGAATCCAATAAAAATAATCCGGATTCGTATTGGATTCGGATAGAATTTGAATGAAGGATAAAACCCGATCCGACTAGTTTTTTAAATATTTAAAATTTAAAATTTAAGTTTAAATTTTAAAATTCTTAAAAATAAAATCTACCCAATATACCCAACCTCGCCCCACCCCAAGCTACCAGCTCAGCACAATTTTATTTTATTTTTGTCAACAGTTTTTTTTTAATATGTAAAAATTAAAACGTTGAAACCCTAATGCTCCCGCCTCCAGTTACTCCCTCTCTCCTCTAGTCCTCTGCACTTTGTTAATTGCTTTCGCTACATGGCTCGCTAGTCGCTCTCGGCCTCTTGCTACTCGCTAGTCGGACTGTCGGAGTAGTCCCTCCTCAGTCCTAGACTCCTCTCTCTCTCTCTCTCTCTCTCTCTCTTTGAGCCTATCTTCTCGTCGGTTTCTACAATGCCGATGCCAAGCATTTCATTGTCCTTCCCTGGTCTCTTATGAGTGCACATCTCCTCTTTCACCTTAATTTAACAATTCATATAATAAAATCTAAATATATTTTCATGACTTGGAGTGTTGTTTAGATTTTGGGGTTAAGAATAAGAGAAATTAGATTTTGGGTTTTGGGAAGATTGTTGATTTTGATCATTTTCTGTGTTTGATCTGAATTGATGATTGTGTTGATGTATTATGTTCTAATGAGTGTTCAGTTTCTACTAACCTCTATAATAAAGCCTTCAATCTTCATTTTTAGTAACCTTAATGTGTCATTAAAAGAGGTTAATGAGGGTCTAATTGGGTAATATGTGGTGATGTTACTATAGTTGTGATGAAGATGGAAACAAAATAAACATGATGAGATAAAGAGACAATAATATATAAATCAGTGGTATGATCAAAATTATATTCTAACACTTAAGTCTAATGAAAATCTCAACTCAATACAAATAGGGGTGGGCAATGAACCTAGTCAGGTCAGGTTAGGGCCGACCTGTTTACAAAATGAACCGGGTCGGGTCATGGTTGACTCATTAACCATTTGGGCCAAATCGGACTTTTTGTGTAAATAAACGGGCTTTTGGCCCGTTTAAAACTTGAACGACCTTGCACAAAAAAAAAATGTGTACAATAATTATTATTATATATAAAGTGTTGGTAATAAGCTTGACTAATTGTAATATGTAATTTAGTGTGTCAAGTAGATTGAAAAAAATAATGGTCACTAAACGGGCCGCTAATTGGTCGACCCGATCCGACCCGTTAATATGTCTTAATGGGTTGACCCACTATTGACCCGATCAATTAATGACCAAACCCTTTATTGACCCTATTTTAAACGGGTCAACCCGCTTGACGCAATGGGTACCCGACTTGTTGCCCACCCCTAAATACAAATAATACTTATAGATATCATTATATACATATCCCTAGCTAGAGACCACTAGAGAAGACGGGCTAAATGAAGCAAATAGAGGATTTGTACTCTTAAATTTTTTTTTCTTTTTATGAATTGGACATGTTATTTGTGATATTTCAGATGTATCTCATAGTTCTTATTAATTGTTATAACATGTTGTCATTTTGTTGAGCTTGAAATATGTTCTTTCTTTTATTCTTCGTTTAGCTTAAATGTTCAAGATTCAATTAATAGGATATATGAATGCATATCATCATATTTATTAGATGGGTAGGCTATAGAAAAATTGTATAAAATTATTGCGAGGGAAATGAATTATTTTGGATCGGATTAAATCCAACTCTGATCCGATCCCACTCGAATCGCATCTTGAGGTTCTCCTTCGATCCGTCGGATTGGATTCGGATCGAACTTTCGGATCCGAGTATACTCGGATGCGGATTCGGATGTTCCACTATCCGATCCGCTGACATCCCTACTCTGCATTCTCTCTCTCCTCACGTCTTGACCATCACAAATCACATTGTCGTTTAATCTTTGATCACAATCCCAAAAAGATGACTTCTCTTAAAGCCAAAAGCTCAGTTTCATAAATAAGGCTTTTGTTTCTAGAGGAATGAGCTTTTTTTTTTTTTTTTGGGAATACAAGAAGAGGATAAGTATTCTGAGGCAAAACTTGTTTACATTTCATTACTTGATACTTATTAGTTCTAACTAATTATTAGAAGTTAAGCTAAAAATCTCATTTGGTCCCCTCAAAACTTGGTTTACATATGCCATTTGATTATACGTTCAATATTCAGCTGATAAACCCTCTCCCTCTCTTATTAGCTTTCTGGCGGATTGTTAAACATCATTAAGGTTATATTAGAGTTTGGGATAAATGGAAGAAATATGCTTGATTTTATGATTTGCAGACTTGCAGTGCCCCGATGAAAGGTCATCTGATAACCATGTAAATGAGAAGAAAAAAAAGTATGTAAATGGTTCATAATAAGATACGAAATATTTAAACCCATAAACTGAAAGTTAATAATTCTGCCAAAAAAAATAAACATACTTTTATCAAACTTTTTCCAAATAATATTTTGAAACTTAAAATTATGGGATCATTTAAATCCCACAAATTGACGTTTTGTCATCACATTTCGCAACCTTGATAAAAATTTATGTAACTTTTCTAATAAACAGAGGCAAACATTGCTAAATCTATGAAAATATGAGGGAAACTTTGACCACAGCCTGCTAGTGTGGGAAAAAGGGCTTGCATTAATGCGCTGGGAAGGTTTTCATGTGCTTGTACGTTTGCATTGAAAGGTTTGGATTTTTCTATTCTTCTTTTCCCCTTTTTTCTAACATACACAATTACACAGCAGTGATTGTAATATACCGAAAACAGAATAATTGTTAGCTATTAGCTATTTTTATTAATTGTCAGCTATTAGTTATTAGTTGTTTGAGTTATATTTAAAAAAAACGTGAAAGAAAAGGCTAATAATATCAAACAACGAATCACAAAAAGCTATCAGTTAAATTTTTTGTGAATCAAACTTGAAGCAAAGGAGGTTAAAACCCAACCCAATTACCAATAGGTGGAGTAATTTACTAACTTATAAGCATGCATAACCTCTTCAATTTTATCAATATGAGATAATTAATCCACTTGTTTGCACTTCACAGAATTAGTTTGAGAGTTTTTTGAGAATTAACTTTTTGTATCAAAAAGCTAATTTTAAAAACTCTTTTACATGACATGACATCCCAATTAGTCGTTTAATTAGTTCAGACAGCTAATTTACCTCTTCCAAAAGCTCTTTACCACACACACCAAGCTCTTTGCATTAGCTCCATGTTTCGTTAATGATATCTGCATGTTGAGAGCTTAGATGCCGGGTATTACCCATATGGCATGAATCATCATAAGAAACTCAGTGGGTAGAACTAAGCAAGATACAGTTTCAGACTCTATGTTTCCACCGTACAAGCTTCTATATCTTCCATTGCATTCCAATATTTGAAGTTCGTCTTCCTGAACTCTATCAGGATTCAGTAGTAAGCTGTAGGCAGAACGCCCTGAATTTGCAGATGCAATCCCAAAACTTAACCCAGAAAAATATTCCTATCAGCGCCATTTTCCTGCCCCCGATTGGTGGAAGACGATTCTATTCAACCAACTTAATAACTGTCAATATCTGGCATTGAATAAAGATGTTCTTAAAAGCAACCAATACATACATAGTAAGTACCCAGCACAGCACAGTTCAAAACCACAAATAGCCTACAAGGCAGAAAGTTTTTCAGTGCACCAGGA
This sequence comes from Selenicereus undatus, assembly GCA_017589665.1. Taxonomy (NCBI): domain Eukaryota; kingdom Viridiplantae; phylum Streptophyta; class Magnoliopsida; order Caryophyllales; family Cactaceae; genus Selenicereus; species Selenicereus undatus. Next base: position 14,204,140 of record JACYFF010031954.1, on the reverse strand, counting down.
AAGGTAATTCATGCATGACATCTATATGATTTATCACAAGATAATCACAACGATTAGCGCCTTAATTGGTACGTGATTTTGATGTTGATTACACCCTGTCTTGCAGGTTTGGCTGCATGGGCTGAACTCGGAAGCCAAATGGGATCTGATAATTGTAGTCCCTGTTCGGAGGATTGTTGTCGCACATTCCACCACCCTGCTGCTCCATCTGATCTGTTATATCTCCATCCATCATCTCCAGCTTGTTCTGTGTAAAAATTTCAAAATATCTCCAGCTACATTAATACCACAAAACCAAGATTTCTGATTGAGGGTTACTCTTTTTTTGTTGGGGGGGGGGGGGGGGGGGGGGGGGGGGGGTTGTTTCTGTCCCCTATTGAAACAAATGGCGAAAATATGGGCCATAAGTGCCAATGTTTCAACGTACAAACTGCAAAGTAAACAAGGATAAGAGTTGTGGTTTGGATGGTAGAATATCAGGCAATTTTCTTTGTTCGCCTTTCATTATTGAATAGGATATGATGGTATTATAAACTAATTATTTTTCTCAAAAGCTGCTTATATATGAATCTCTCAAAAAGGTCCATTTCTAAAGTGGGATTTACTGGGGCAAGGGGAAACAATTTATTACGTACATCCACGAGGCAAGCTACTTATTATGTATGTTAATCACATGCACTATATGTAATAGTGGAAACTTACCAACATGTAGGTAAGCTGGCTGTTCTCCTCCTCAAGCATCCTTGTCTGAGAAGTGTTCCAAGAAAACATTGATTTCATTAGTCTTCATCAGCAAGTTATACATGAAATTATTCATTAGCTTTAGTTTGTGTAGAACGCAGAGAACTAACATAGTAATCTCAACCCAAATCCAACATTCTGCACCTCAAGTATATATCTAATACTATTTTTCTATAATTGGTAACCTATAATAACAACTTATGTGATGAAATATAAGTTTACACCCTACTCCACAGGTTTCCTCATACACCAACACTAACAAAATACAACTCCTAAACTAAGCTTGACAGTTTTATTTTTTTTCGGGTCTCACATACCCCATTTCACCGAGCTACTATTAGCCTAATAAGGAATAGAGTTTTCTCATTATAGATATTCTCCATTCACAAGACTCGAACCCAAGACCTTACTTAAGGGAAACAAATACCAAACCACTTAATTAATGATAACACATATATATTGTATCCCCTTTTGAAGTGACGCTATGCTATCTCTTCCACTCAAGTCACCAATTACGCCCACAACAAAGCTTAAGTCCGGTGTACCTCCACCATTGTCAAGCAAAACAAGAGCCATTTGCACAACACTAATTAAACGAGGTTTTCACACAACAAATTACTCCCTGCATTCCCAAAATGTCAAATTTTTTTTAAAAAAAATATCCAATTGAACATTATCTCCTTTAGGCTCCATCTTCTTAGCTAAGTGCTTCGTTTGAAGCTACTGTGAATTAGCTAGTAGCACACTGAGGGGTATTCCCCCCCCCCCAACTAGATTCGTTCCCTTCATATGACATCCCTGGCTTCTTATAGCAAAATCCATGATTTCTTGTAGGGGAAGTCTTTATAGCATCCATGCTTTAAGTTCAAAGGGTGCTTGCATACTAGGGCGTGTCAAAGTATAAAATTTATTGATGAGCTGTCAACTATCAATTTAAACTTTTGTTTGAATTGGTTCTTAACAAAGATATCATAAATTATTTCGGTAACAAATCATGCCTTCTTAATTAGTTAGTTTATTAGCTTGTTATATTGAACATGGCAGTACCTTTGTTCTTAACTAACAATCTTTCTTTATGGTCGAACTGTCCCAAAAGACCAGCTTATAGCTTACAAATCTCATTGCATTTGTAATGAAAACTAGGGAGTAAAAAAAAAGAAGAAAAACTAGTACTTACACATAGAAGAAGCCACCTTTATACGGGCGGGGGCCCGCATCACGTACATTCTTCTTATGCATCTTGTACGCCTCCATCTGTAGCATGATCAAGTATCAATAACCAACATGAGATAAAGAAAAAAAGAGAATCCTCTAATTATTTTTCATTTACTTTTTCTCTTTCATTTTCGCCTAAAGTATTTGGACACCCCTTTCAAAAAGAAAATATTTAGGACACCTTAAAGGGGAAATTTTATATATTTTATTTCAATTAGTAAGAGGAAAGAGAAAAAATAAAAAATAAAAAATAAAGAAAAGGATACTTACCTTCCTTTGGCGGATGCTATCAAGGCCATTTTCAAGGGCATTCTCAAGCCGCAGAAGATCTGGAATTGGCAAGGATGTGATTTCCTCCCCCTTCAAGTGCCTAATTTTATTCAGGTTAAAAAAAAAAAGTTACCAAGTAGAATATACTTTTTTTTCAAATTCTTTTGTAAGGTATAATTCATGTATGTGTGTCACGTCTCTTTTGAATGAATTAGTGATTCTGGTGATCATTTTATACAAAATCATTTTCCTTTTTTTTGTATTGTTCTTATAAGAGAAATACCTGAGTTCTATCTGCATGTTGTCATTCTCTTTTGTGATTCTCTCTATCTCGTTGCTGAGGTTCTAAGTAAAACCATAGTTCACAGAAGTTAAATTAGTAAGCATGCATATATATTCATCAGTAATTTACCAATATAAATATAGAATTCATAACTAACAAAGAGAACTATAAACAAATTTGTGAGTGAGAATGATTAATTAAACGCAAAGTTTAACATGTAGATTGTATGAAATTCTTCAATCCGTACTATCAATGTCTATCTGACCTTAGGATTTGAAAGATTTTAGCAAACAATCAGTCCTAAAATAAAAAAATAAAAAAAATGATATTGTTAACATCCAATTATATAGGGTAGTAAAGTCAATCTTCAGTAATACAAAATAACCAGGTACCAAATCAACACTAAAAATAAATAGATATATATGAAGAAAATCTACAAACTTTAGCGCATATATAACCAAAAAAATTATATATTTTGATATACTATATGATAACGTTAACCTCCAATTATATAACCAGTAATTTTATTACCAAAGGATTAACCGTACCAATGGGGGCAAAGAGGACATTTTTATACACAGTATCCATTTAGAATATGATTACGTGGTTAGACTTGCATAGATTGAAGTAACAAGAATGAAAAGATCAGGGACATTGAACTCAAAACCCAGATCTGCAGGGATGTAAAAAAACATACAAGAGATCAACATCAAAGGGCATGTAGCTAAGAAGCTTTCCCCATTTAACAAAGGAACATGAAATCAGAGAGAACAAACCACACAGAGAGAGAAAGAAGACCATCCCATATATAGATCTGTTCAAAGAATGCATTTTTCATCTAAAATTTCATATTTTTAGAAGCATTCGGAAAACCATTTGTCAAATTCTTTCAGAAGAACAAAACGCCCTAGCACTACATGGACAAAACAGGGGTTCTTTTAGAGAGAGAAAGAGAATTGAACCCACTTCATGTTTTGCATCCCAGAGCCTCTTTCCTGCATGCTTGTGGTATAGATCCAGTATGGCTGGCACCCTTCAACCAAAAAAAAAAAGAGAAAGCATTTAAGAAATTAAAGTCAGATGATCGATTAGGGATTTAAACCCTAGTGGTAACTAATTGAGCATATTTTGTAGAGAGAGAAAGAGAGAACTGGGTAAATCATCACGTACGAGGTAGAAGGGCTGCAAAACTGATGCATTTTGCCAGTATTACCAAAGATGACAAGAGAAACTTTGGCATCACAAAGAACACTGATCTCGTTGGCTTTCTTGATGATCCCTTTCCTCCTCTTTGAGTAGGTCACTTGCCTGTTGTTTGTGTTCTCTATCCTCTTTATCTCTATCTTCCCCCTCCCCATCTCTGTCCTGCTTTCTCTCTCTTCCCTTCTTTCTCTTTCTACACTTCCAGGAAGATGATTAATGTAGAAGAAGAAGAAAAAGAAAGAATGAATGCCAATGAGAGAAAGGTGAAATTAAAGAAGGGTAGAGAGGGAGAAGAGAGGAAAGGGTTAGAAAACAAAGAGACTTTCGAAGGAGAACAGGAGGGTTTGGCAGAAAATAGAGGGAGGTGCTGGTGTTGCTTTTAAATTTTTTTTTAAAGTTTAAAGGGTTTTATATATATGATATTTGATAGTTAGTGTCACTTTGTTAACCGTTGGTCTATTTCATCCATCATGCATTCACAGGCTTGAGATGATTAAAAGAGTGTGTGTGTGTGTGTGCGTTTGTGACACAGAGAGAGAGTGACAGAGAATGGATGATTGATTTTGTGGGTGTTGTGAATTGTTAGTTCGTTTGATTAGATTTGATTTGATCTGATCTTACTTTGTTTAAGGTTTCTTCTCCACTTTAATTACTGCCTTGAACATGACTTGTGCAGTTGTTTAAATTTTAAAGTATGTGTATGTCAGTATATAATAATAGTAATGAGTTTTTTTTTAAGTTTTAAAGTATAATCCTGTACGTTTTTACGTGGTCATGAGTTGGAATCATTTATCACCTCAAAAAACTGAAAAAATGTAACTAAAAGAATATAATGACCTAAAAAAAAAGGGAAAAAAGTTGGTTCTATTTGCCAAATATATGAACTATCTCTAATAATCAGTAAAAGGTTTCATGAAAGAATTACATAAACATTTGTTCCAATTTTAAAATATAATAAAAAAGTTTTACAATACACACACACACACACACACACACACACACACACACATATATATATATATATATATATATATATATATATGCGCGCGTGTGTGTCTACGCAATGCATTAGAATTTAATATAATTAATAGTCTCTTTAATTGTCAAATAAATTAATCGCATAAAAGATAACAAATGAAAATCTAACATTTGTTAAGTTCGCAATGACTTATTTAATTTTCATATATACCTATATGATATTTTATTTTTTATGCGCTCCCAAGAGCACATGTCTTCATTGTCCACGTGTATATATTTTTTACATATTTATTTGTCATATATGGTAAATTATTACATATTCCCAAGAGTATATACTCCCATTGCCACACACACACACACACAT
>JACYFF010031954.1:14158189-14169277 GCA_017589665.1 Selenicereus undatus | reverse complement strand
ACACACACATATGTACATATACATACATACATACATATACGTATACATATATACATATATATGTAACCATACCTTAATACATTTTTTCATGGACCGCCATAGCAATTGCACGCACATTTATATCCAAAATGAAACCTCATTATCCTGCGGTAGAGTTAGTAGAACATACCACAAACCCAAATAACAAACCCTACTAACCTGGGATAGAGTGACAACCAACCTGGGTTATACTCACTGTAAGCAACTAACATGACAAAGTATCATGTGTGGGATTGTATATGTTTCCTCAGTATCATTTGTACTGACGCATTAAACTGCACCTCATGTATTGTAATATGAGCAAATGCCAACAAACGTAGGACATGTCCACGATAACAAACCAGCAGTACAAAAAAACCGTGATCATGGTACCATTGTCAATATACATATATTTCCGCCTGATTTATGAGTCACCCACCGATATAATCCATCACAATTACGCCATACATGAGGTACATAATAGATAAGCATCGTACAATCACCTCGTTGGTTTTCAATATCCCAAGATATCCTGCATATGTTAAAGAGATAACCGACAATAGTGACTTCAACCTTAAGCCAATCCTACAGTTTACACAGAAGCAATGGTTAGCCATAGCTGCTCCTTTTCATCACTACTATACAAGTTCGTACACATATAATACACTTAGCATCACAAGCATTACATGCCATAAAATCTGAGAGCATTAATATACAATTGTACCAACAATTTCGATATAGCTACAACCATCACCAAAATTACATTTCACTTCCCTTCACATGTTGTCAAAATAGCATGTCAGCTGACACTCGGCACTTATCCGACTTCATAACTAGTAGTTTCCCCCAAACAAATCCTCCACCAATACAAGATCCCCTTCGTAATCTACATCAATATCAGCACGATGGTTCTTACAATTTTTCCTGTAATGGTTGACTTCCCCACAGTTAGAGCACCTCCTTACTTTAACCCCTTGCCGTTGCGATTCAATTCTTCTAACATGAGGTTTGCCTTGTGAACATGGGTTAATGGGAGGAAAAATGCGTTGGTTGTAGCCATCATCCAGATCCTCACCCCCCACAACATGGCTCATTGTGTTGTCCACATGTGTGGAATCATGGGTCTCCATTATGTGGATAGAGTTAAGATAAACTCTTACTTGTGTTAGAGACTTATAACACTAGTTGACATAGTCATACACCCACAGTTTATAATTTTCAATGATAGCAATTGCATGAGCACTAGGCAGTCCATGCAACCATCACCACCTATGACTACACGTCCTCCTCGTGAGGTTCACAACTACCCATCTGTTGTTTATCAACTGTATGAGGTACTCACCAAGTGCTGTGTTGAAAAGAGTCACCTCCATCATTGTTCCCACACATCCTAATGTTGTCCTCATCTTCTTCTCAATCTTTTAACCCGCCCTATCCTTCCACTACTGCATCTCTTTCTTCCTTTTGTCAAACTTTAAACCAAGCTTCTGAATGTGGCCCATAACCAGCCACGGGATTAGCATACTTTTCAAATACCGCATCCAATTGTTCTAACTCTCTATGGTATCATTATTCAACATACCCACCTATCCTTCTTGAACTTTGACTGCACCCAACCTTCTGGTTCATTCTTCTCCACCCATTCAGCTAACTCAAGCCTGGATTTCTTCATCTCCTTCATTGCAAGCCCATATTTAGTCGTAGATAGGGCATGAGCAACCCGATTGAACATCTTCTTCAATAGATCTTTTGCTATTTGTCTTTTTAAAGCATACTTTCCAGCATGAGAGAGAAAGTTCTCCCTTAGGTGCCTTAGACAATACGCATAACTCTCGGTGCCAAACACCTTAGGCATAGCGTACCACAATGACTGTTGCCTATCTAACAATATAGCCGGCTGCATTCCACCCAAACACTCAGGCAACATTGTCAAGAACCACTCCCAATCCTCAGAGGTCTTTGAAGAGACAAATTCATATGGTAAATCAAATAGATGGTTGTCTGGAACGAGGTTCACTACCCCTATCAATGTTCCCTTGTATGGTCCATTCAAATGGGCACCATTAGTGAACAACATCTTTCGACACCCCAGGATGAAGCCATACAAAGATGTTCCTTATGCAACAAACATATGCTTAAACCTGCATCATTACAACTCAACAAAGGCTCTTGAATCGGGGTTCAGCCTTACAATTGTAGCACAAAGCCAAGGAAAAAGCTCACAATGATCTTCCGACCTTCCTATTACTGGCTTCCTCATATACTCTCGAGCCCTCTAACTCTGCATGTATGAGACCCTAATTTCCATCTCAAGTTACAAATATTTTAATATCTCACAGAGGGAGTAATCAACAGACAAGCGAACCTTTTCCTCAATTAGACTCTCTAGCAGGTTTGTTCGGGTTTGTCCCCTCCCCCAGTTGCCCATCTAGCATTGTTCTCCAACACTATGGACATGACCTCCAACAAACTTCTTCGTATACATTCCTTCTGTTTTAAGGTGGCCTTTTACATATATAAAAAAACCATAGCCCTCTACTGCACATCTCATCGGAATCTGTTGCTTGCAATTTCTAGCAAACTTATAGTAAAACCTATTAGTAATAGCGTACTTCCACATTATATGCCTAAATGGCACAACAGAAGCAAACACCTGCCCCTTACCTCTAATATCCTTCTTTCATATTGTCATTCTCTTCTGATATGACTAAGAGTGTGTCACAGATTGAGGCCACATCTCTCCATTAATGTTCATTTTCCTTAGACAATGAACTTGAATCAAACGAGTCTAAATATGGAATGTCAAATTCCACAGTATGTCTCTATTTCGATGCATGTCCTCTATCAGCACGAAGTTCGTTGCCGCCCCCCTAAATCACTATGTGGAGTTACTTGAGAAACATCCTTGCATGCATTACCAACAACGTAACTAATCATCATTCCAATTATAATTGCACAACTTCACACACATCATAACCAAACATGTAAAGCCACAGTTTTGGTACATATTTTCTTACCTTTGCACATCTCCAACAGCCACAAGTGTTCCTAGATTCACCCCACCATTCTCATTCTCCATGTTATGAGTACCTTAAACTACCCTTTACCTATTCCCCTCACTAGATGACATTCTAGGCATTGACCCGCTCTCCACGCCTACACTACTCGGCAACTGTCTACCAAATGGACCATCGTCCCTAGCAACATATATATACACGAATTGTTCATTGCCTTTTGTCAACTTCCCCACATAAGCATCTAATGCCCTATTGACATCTAATGTTGGGCAAACACCAAGCTTGGACTTACTTTCACGAGCAAGGGTCTTAAACCAAGTAGGCTCAATGTTAACTCTGGTTAAGGACTAGGTCCTCCAAGGTAATTTTTGACTTGGGATCCTTTAGGAGGTCCAATAAGTTTAGAAAAGGTGGTTAGGTAATTAGTATACCTAAGTAAGGAGCTTATCTATTGAAACCACCTCATTAGCCTATTTTTAGTTTTCTGGGCAGAACATCCCATATCATTTCTGGCTCCAATTTGGAAGGGCAAACGGGGTCTAATTCGGAGAGGTTATATATGTATGGATAGATTCAGATGTCTAGTTCCCCTGAAGCCATAGAATGTCTCCAAAATCCAAGTAACAAGGAAGATATGGGGTGACAACCGAGCAAGGATTAGTATAGGGTATGGAATTGCATGTTTTTTATGAAGGAAATAATTGGGCTACCAGATGGATCAATTAAGCACTAGTATTTCTTGACTAGCTAGTGAACTCCTCTAAGGAGCCACCCACAGGAAAGTCTCCCCATGACTCATCCAATTGGGGTAGTGGATGACTCATCCAATCTAATACTAATGCAGCCAAAATTCAGCTCACTTGTACTCTAGATAACCACTTTAAAATTACACCACTAGTTATGATTTCATTGGTTAATTTCCTTATAATCCTATTGGTTAGTGCATGACTTGGAAAGGAGGTACTCTCCTATTTATTTTCTTGATTCTTGTAACATTTCTCAAACTTAGATTAGTGATATGAGAGCTAGACCTGGCAAAATTGACCCGAGACCCGAAACCCGAAATCCGAAACGAACGACCCGGACCCATATCCGACCCGACACCTGAAATATGCTCACCCGAAAGTGGATCCGAAACCCGAATTGACCCGAACCGAACCATACCCGACCCGAAATTTTCTACAAAGTTGTTTGTTTAGCACGACTAGTGTATTTGACCAAAAATTGATTGACCCGAAATCGACCTGACCCGAACCATACCCGACCCAAACTGAAACAACCCAAAATGTAACTTAACCTGAACATGACCCAACCCGAATTTGACCCGACCCGTACCTAAACCGAATGACCCATTTGCCAGGTCTAATGGGAGCTTGATGCTTAGTATTTTCTCAAAATCTCAAATTTCTTTCTCTCTATAAGGATTCTTTGTCTCTCTTAAGAGGTTGGTGAAATTGAGCTCATCCCTTTAATCCTTCGCGTCTTGGCTTTAAAGTGTAAAAGGGTGGGACGATTTATCTCATTTTTTCAATTACTCTTAAGTTTGAATCAATCACTATAAGATTTGGCGTTTTTCCCTCTCTTGGGTTTTCTTGGGGCTCTTGATCTTCATCAACATTTGGGGCTCATCATCAAGGGTTTATTCCTATATTTGATCAATGGATTTCAACATGGGTAATTTGGTATTAAAGCAAGAAGTTCCTTCATTTTGGTAAGCATCAAATTCGTTAATCTTTATGTTTGACTTGCTTAACTTCCAATCTTTTCTATACTATTTTACCTTTAGTTCTGCCTCTCTAAATCTCTTATTTTAGTCAATTAAGAACCCTAATTATAGCCAAAAAACAATATAGGCTAAAAAAATCCCTAACCCAAAACATCCCTAAAACTCCACAAAAGCCTTCACAAAAAGTTCATCAAGAAATCACCAAGGGAGAAATTTGGCACGACCTCTCGGTGCTGCCCGGCACAACTCTACCCCATTCTTGAACTCCAATTCCTATTCTAAAGATTTGGCATGACCACTTCGTGTCACTGACCACTATCGAGCCACTTCCATTTTCGTAGTTTATTATCCATGCCACCCCTAGCACGTTTGTGCTTCCCTTATTTCCATCATTTACCCTTTTTTCACCTACAAACTACTACCAACCATGACTAATGAGGAAGATGCTTCTCACTCAAAGGGTATTCCTCTTGAGCAAGCCCACGAGATGAGAAGAGATCAGGTCATTATTGAGCTTCAAGAGCAAGTGTGGAAGGTCACTAAAGAGCTTAAACAAGTGAGGTATCCTCAAAACGAAACTCTTATTGTCAAGGATATGATGTTAATCCTATTGATATCGCATACTCTTTCTCAATTAAAGATTTTGACAAAGAGCAAAGAGGGCCTAGAAGAAGTAGGCATCCAAGGAATGACCTTAGGGACCCTAAAGTTGAGGCTCCAAAATTTGATGGCAGTCTTAACCTGGAGAACTATTATGATCGGGTGCAAGCCATTAAAATGGTCTTTGAATTCAAAGAGTATAATGATGAAAAGTCCTTCAAGTTGGCCATTCTTAAATTGAAGGGGTATGCTTCACTATTGTATGAGCTGAGGAAGAAGAATAAGGCTAGAACAGCCAAATCCAAAATGAAAATTTGGTCTAATGTCAAAAAGTATATGGACAAGAAATTCCCACCCTCTTCTTAAAAATAAGAACTCTATTTCAAGATCACCTTTCTCAACCAAGAGAATCTTAAGGGAGAAGAGTACATTAGGGAGTTTGAACAACTCCAAATGAGAGTTGGCTTGGATGAAGAACCCAAACTTAAGATTGCTAGGTTAATTAAGGGGTTATCTCCTAGCATTACTAAGAAGGTGGATCTGTAACCTTACTTATCTTTTGATGATGTATGTCACCTGGCCATCAAAGTTGAAAAGTAAGTTAATGGTCGAAAACCCTTTGAAATCACTTGTATTCATCCTCAAAGCACCCCTAAGGGTTACCCCTCTAATAAAAAGTTAACACTACCCCTCCATCATCAAAGCCCTAGACAAGGGTAAATGGATTGCTAGTGAGCCACTAAAGAGGTTGGAGGGTAAGAAGTTCTTCAAATGTCATGGTTATGGACATTTCCAAGTGAATTGTCCGAAATGAAGAATCTCACCATTAGAGAAGTGGAAGAAATCCAAGCTATTGAAGAAGTAACTAGTGAGGAGGAAGTTGAACATGAGAATTAAACTTTGGTCACTATAGATGTAGGTAAAATCTTAGTAATTTGAAGAGCACTCCATATCTAAGAGGCTCCTCGTGAACGAACCAAACGGGAGTTACACCAATGTACCTTCCACAACACTCATTAGCAAGCTTTACTTACCCACTAAGGTGCATCCCGCCCTTATTCTCTCCAATGGCTTAAGTAAGGAAGCGAGGTAACTATTTCTAAGCAAGCTCTTATTACATTTCGGTTGGTCTATATTGTGGTGTGGTACTATACGATGTCCTTCGAATGGCTGCATGTCACTTGTTACTTAGTAGGCCTTGGCTATTTGATAATCATGTGATTCATGAGGGACATGTAAATACGTATGCATTTAAACACAAGGGTTGTAATCTTACTTTGACCTATTACCCCCACATAAGCCCCTCAAATTTAAACAGAGGAAGGGAAGTGAGAAAAGCCTATTTATGAGTGAAACACATGTTGAGAGAGCCATTGGTAAGAGGAAGCCTTTATTTGCCTTACTTATGGTAGAATCAAACAGATGTGAGAAGTAAAATCTATGCAACCTCTAGCTCAATCACTCTTGAAAGAGCTTGTAGATGTATTTCCTAATGATTTACCCCTTGGGCTCCCTCCTTTGAAAGGAATTGAGCATCAAATTGATCCCCTATTAGGTGCTCCTTTGCCAAACAAGCCACCCTATAGGTGCAATCCTAATGAATCAAAAGAGCTTCAACAAATTCTGAGGCTTGCTTAATCATGGGTATATTAAGGGAATCTTGAGTCCATGTTCAGTTCCTTCCTGTTTGGTACCTAAGAAGGATGGCACTTGGTACATGTGTATTGATTCTAAGTCCATAAACAACATCACAATCAAATATCAATTTTCTATTCCTTGATTGGATGATATGCTTGATGAGTTACATGGTTCCACAGTCTTTTCTAAAATTAACCTTAGAGTGGCAATCACAAAATTACGGCGAAAGAAGGAAATGAATGGAAGAGCGCTTTTAAGACCAAGTATGGGTTGTATAAGTGGTTTGTGATGATTTTTGGTATACCTAATGCTCTTAGTACTTTCATGAGGCTCATGAATGAGCTCTTAAGACCATCCATTCAGAAATTTGTGGTGTTGTATTTCGATGATATCTTAGTGTACAGTCATGATAGGGCCTTTTATGTAGAACATCTTTCTCAAGTGTTCCAAGTGTTGAGGTAACAAAAGTTATGTGCCAAGCTTAAGTGTGAACTTTTCACTCTTCAAGTTGTCTTTATTGGCTATGTTGTGTCTAGTGAGGGAATTCAAGTTGATTAATTTAAGGTTGAGGCTATTAAAAGTTGGCTTACTCCCACCTCCATTGTGGAAGTTCGAAGCTTACATGGGCTGGCCACTTTGTATCGTTGGTTCCTTAAAGACTTTAGCTCCATTATGGCTCCCTTAACTGAATGCATGAAGAAAGGAAGCTTTGAGTGGATAAAGGCTGCCCAAAGAGCATTTGAAACAATCAAGGATGGACTATGTTATGCTCTTATCTTGCCTCTTTTAAAATTCGATCTCCATTTTGAAGTTGAGGGTGAAGCTAGTGGCATTGGAATTGGAGCGATTCTTACTTAAGCCAAGCACCCTCTCTTTCTTTATAAGAAGTTGAATGGTTCAAGACTCAACCACTCCACTTATGACAATGAATTATGAGCCATTGTTAGAGCCTTGAAACACTTGAGTCATTACCTTAAGCCTTAGCGCTTTATGCTCCATTTGGATCACAAGGCATTGTCCTGCATCAATGGCAAACACCAGTTGAACATAAGACATACCAAGTAAGTTGTGTTCCTTAAATCTTTCACCTTCTCTTGCAAGCATAAGAGTGGGAAAGAGAACGTTATGGCTAATGCATTGTCAAGGAGGTATGCTCTCCTCTTGGTCCTTGAGGCCAAGGTTATTAGATTCCATTCCATCAAAGAGAATGTAGACTTTAAGGAAGTAGTGGAGGATCCCTCTACCTTTGGTTGTTTCACTCTATAAGATTGGTACCTCTTCAAAGGAAACAAGATTTGCATTTTCACAATTCCTTTAAGGGACTTGATTGCCAAGAAGGTTTTATAGAGGAGCCTTAGCCGGTCACTTTGGTATTAACAAGACCCATGAGATACTTAAGGAGCATTTTTATTAGCGCAAGATATGATGGGATGCTGACAAGGTGAGCACAAGGTGTAATGTTTGTTACATGGCCAAGAGTCACTTCCATCAAGGCCTCTACACTCCTCGTCCGGTTCCTGCAAGGACTTGGGATGACATTAGCTTGGACTTCATTGTGGCCCTCCCAAAGACCCCAAGGGAAAGAGATGTTACCATGGTGCTAGTGGATCAATTCTCCAAGATGGCTTACTTCATTGCTTGCCACAAAAGTAATGATGCTATCTACATTGCAAACCTCTTCTTCCAAGAAATTGTGAGGCTCCATGGTATTCCAAGAACCATCATGTCGGATATGGACACCAAATTTCCATCTTACTTTTAAAGATCCTTATGGAGATTATTGGGGTGTTGCTCTTTAGCACTATCTGCCATCTTTAAACTAATGGACAAATAGAGGTGACAAATAGAACTCTCACAACCTTAATCAGGGGTATGGTGAGCAAGAGTAGGAAAGATTAGGATGTCATGCTTGCACATGCGAATTCACTTACAATCGAGCTCCTTCCTATATTAACTCTTACTCCCCCTTTGAGGTGTGCTATGGCCTTAAGCCTCTTACTCTCATTGATCTTATTCGTATTCCTCAAGAATCAAAGGTGAGTTTTGAGGCTAAAGGAAGAGCTAAGGAGATGAAGAGGCTATATGAGGAAGTGAGGGAACAAATTGAGAAAGTGAATGAGCAATACAAGCTTAAAGCCAACAAGAGTTGCACTCATCTTGAGTTCAAGTCAAGTGATCTTGTGTGGTTACACGTGCAGAAAAAAAGGTTGCATTCAAGGAGAAAGAACAAGCTTATGGCTAGGAGAGGTCGTCCATACAAGGTGGTACAAAAAGGTGGGAGAGAATGCTTACAAAATAGAGCTTCCAAGAGACATGCAAATATCCGCCACTTTTAATATTGGGAATCTCACTTTGTATCTTGAAGATGATGAAAGACATAATGAATATTTGAGGCAAATCTTCTTCAAGGGGGAGAGGTTGATGTGGAGCAAGCTCCAAGCTTGGACTTACTCTCATAAGCAAGGGTCTTGAACCAAGTAGGCTCAATGTCAACTCTTAGGTCAAGCACTAGGTCCTCTATAATGCCCGAACTCCTAATGTTATAATTAGTCACAATTAACTCATCATTAGTAGTCATTATAGTGGAAGAGATAGGGCATTACAGCCATCCTAGGGAGGATGAGGCCTAATTAGTTACTTGACATAAATATTAGAACACACCTTAGCTTACATGGAAGCTAGACGGTGCTCATTTTATACATTTGCAACTCGAATAGAAGTCCAACAACTCACAAAACTTACATTATGATGACTCTTGACCTTACAAAGTATCACTGAGAGCTAGTCCAGACCCCATTGCCTATATCCTTGCCTCTCAACTTTTCTGAAGCAAGGACTTCACAATATATTTACCTAAAAAAAAAACATATGACACAGAAATATTTAAACGATGAGCCAAAGCTCAATACGCTTACTTCTATACTACAAAGATAAAAATTAATTTTTCAGTAAGCGTGTATTCATTTTAGTTCAAAATGAGGGACGTTAAGAATTATATCAAAACTATTACTGATTCTTATTTGAACGTGGAACCTGAACTTATAAGCTCATATGTGTATTGCCATCATTGAATAGGTGTACATCTGCTAGGCCGATGTGTAAGCCTGACTTGAGGCCATGTGGGTGAACTAAAGGGCATAAGTCTTGATAATTGAATATTGGAGGGTCCATTTGCTTATATGACAAAACAATGCTTGAAAATGATTCATTAAATACTTGTATATTATGTGACTTTGTTATTTATAAAAACATGTGAGTTTGTGAAGGGTGCAGACAGTAAATGTATCTGGGACCTTGGTTTTTTTAAAGAAAAAAATTCTTGGCCTCTTATAATGTATTTGTTTAAAGCTTGCCAACGGTTGAAATAGCCTCATTTCTACTCCAAATATGTTTTCTAGATAGAAGAGCATTCAATAATTCTTGTTAAATACAATCTTAGTAAGTAGTTCATAACTTGATTTTTTTTTCTTTTTCTTACTAACACACCCATTATCATTTAACTGAGTACATAATTGAGCTTTATTTCTCATTCATAGTTAAATTAATCATATTGAGCTTGTCCTTATACCATTATTGCTATTGCAGGTATTATTATTGTTAGTGTTATCCTCATTAACATTATTAATATGATTATTATTTTCATTATTATCATGATTATCATCAATAGAATTATTATTATTACGAGTTTTAGTAATCTTCTCATTGTCGTTATGACCATTATGTTTCGATATAATTAACACCCATTTTTTATTATTAGATGTTTATTAATTAAAGAGGTTAGGTAAGGGCACATCAACTTTGCGGGTCTAGTTTTATTTTCGATGCAAAGTGTATGCTCCCTACCCCGAATCCAAGTGCTTTCACCTTTAAGGCTTCAAACAAAGCTTGATTTCTATTTACTCGTTTTGAATTGCAAAGGAATTTGTCATTTTAATCCATTCAATCCTAATTCAACTTCGAATTATCTCCTTCTGTACCCCTAACACTTGAGTTCATCACTAACTCTATCACCCTTATTACTTTATTTAGCACTAGCTAAGACGCACGTTGTCTCGGATTAACTTTTTAAAATAAATATATGATAGTTTG
>JACYFF010031954.1:14102351-14158089 GCA_017589665.1 Selenicereus undatus | reverse complement strand
TGTATGTATAGATATATAGTAACACCCGCGTTCTTTATTTTTACATTAAGCTGACCTTCTTGTCTTTTCGACGTTATAAAATTGTATTTTATAAATAATATGAGTTAAATATTTATTGATGTGCCTGTGTGAATGATAATTTCATTAAAAAGAATATTTTTGTCGCTATTATTATCATTGTTATTAATTCGAAAATGTTACAATGTTTTTTACTAAGTGTTAATAAGTATTATTATCTGGCACTAAATCAAGTAGGAACCCAAATACGATTAGACTGTCAACCTTAGAATTAGTTTCTTGTTTACTAAATCGAACCTAAACATATTTGGAAACGAATAATCAATGAAGAGTCATATTATCAATTTGGGGTTTAGAATACGAAGTATCGAGATTAGCAAGACCAGGCTGAGCTAGGTTTAGCAAGTGAGACCAAACCAAAACAAAAACAAAAAAAGAAGAGGGCTGAGGCCCCTCTTCTTCGCGAACAAAGAACATGGGAAAAAGGGGGGTTGTTCTGGGGTTCCTCTCGACTCCTCCCCGGCAGGCCAACTGATAAGTGCTCAATATGTACATCATTTTAGGGTCATTTTTTTCACATTTTTAGGAGAATTATGTGCTTAATGTTATCATTTATACTCCTATTCTCGATTTATGTTTGAGTATGGTTGTTTGATTTGTTTTGCAGGATTTTAGGCCCTTTTACCAAGTATTTGACCCTCATTTAGATATATTTTGACTCACCATAGATGCCCCTAAGTTGCCATGCCTGTGGAAGAGAAGAAGAACAAAAGAACGATGTTTCCGCCCAGACCACGGTAAGCCTGTGGTGGATGCCACCGTCCGTGGCAGGACTATAACTGCTGGCCTCTTCATTTTCCCTCATCGTGTAGCTGAGATTGATTTGGTTTTCCTATAAATAGGGACTCCCTCGGCTGCTGAAAGAGCAAACCCCATCATCTCATCTTATACTTCTTTCCTCTCTTCAAGTAGATTAGGATTAATTTAGATTAGAGAGAGAGTGAGAGTGAGTTGAAGTGAAGACTAGCAAGGATTCCACCCCGGGCTTGCAACGACGGTTCAAGCGCGATTTTGGCTGAGCAAACTCTTATCTCTTCTCTTCTCTTTCGGCTTTAAATTTATCATTTTAGAGTAGTTAGTTGTTTAATATTTGATTATGTGTGAGCAGTTAAATTTTGTCTAGGAATTTAGTAGTTTTTGGAAGTGTATTGGATCATGTTTTAGTTTATTCAATTGTGCTTATCTTCATGATTGCTTGATTTCGTTCTATCAAGTGTTTGATATGTACTGAGTTGATTTTTGGCCAAAATTTACTTGCACACTTGAAAAATCGAGTGAACATTCGAAAGACGATATTTGGTTGTTGGACTGCTTGAATAAACTTAGCATAACTTCGTCTCGAAAGAGAGATGTATATGTTTGGAGGGCTAGTAAGTAATCCAAAATATTAAACTTGGATTAAGTCAAATTAGCTTGAAAGAGCGACGTTTGCTTAGTTTAGGCAAATTTAGTTGATTTCGGAAGAATAGATTGAACTTCTGTATAGATTGCAATTCCTCAAAATTAACCAATTAGAGAATGACACATGTTTATCATTTTGATTCAATTCCCCTTCATAACTACGAAAATTCCTAGGCGTTTTTCCATATTTGATTTAGAAAAGTTTATTTGCAGTTGTTAATCAAAACCACTTGAATTAGAATTTTGCTTAGCATATCTTTAGGGGATATAACCCAATAGATCAACTTAGTCTCTATGGAATCGACCTTGATTGCTACAACGCCATCGTGCCCTTGCTGTTGTATCGAGTTTTGATGTCGTTGTCGAGGCCTAGCATCGAATATTGGGTTTCCTGATAGGTTTGACTAAGCGTTTTGTTTTTCTTTGAAAAAAAAAAAAAAAATTGAAAAACTAAAAAAAATACAAATTTTTGAGAAACAACAATGGCAATTTTCCATTTCCCCCAATTTGAGTATGAATTATTTTGGACGTATTTTAAGCAATTAAATGTTTTTCTTGCTCAATGTAATTGTTGTGTTGGTAAATGGGAAAGTTTTGACATTGTTGATAAGGGTGTGGATAATGAAACCCGAACTCTTTTAGAGTATTGGGGCTTTCATGGTAAAAATATTGATGATGCATGGTATTTGCTTGAGTGGATTGCTTAGGATTCATTTGAATTTCAGAAGGCTACTATTATTTCTAGATATTTATTTTCTAATCCTAGTGCATTTTATGCTAGATCTTATCATGTCCTTTTTGGTGTGATTTGTGTAGTTCTTCTGATCATGATATAAATTCATGCCCTTATTATGCATGCTATATGCAACCTAACTTTGTATCACCCTGGGACAATACTGATGTTGTCCTGACCTTACCTGATTTGTTCTTTCTTTTAGCTCAGTGCAAGGGGCTCGGGGAGGGTGATCCTTTTGGGTTTGATGCTAAGTTTGATTTTGCTGATGCATGTTTTAAGTCAAAAGGTATTTTAGATGAGGTGTATGATCTAGATGAGACTCCTTTGGAGGAGTCACGTGATGTTCTTGTGCATAAGGAGTCTTCTAGCCTTTGTTTTAATTATGCTTTCCCCAATCCGCTTGAACATTCCCATGTTTCCCCTATGTGTTCACAACCCTCTCCTTCCCTTGAGTATGAGATTGTTGAGCCCAGTGATAATTCTATGATTTGTAATGCTAATATTGATTTGAGCTATAAGGATAACGAGTTGAATGTGCTTGGTGGGAATGTTGATGATTATGCATCCTTAGGTTACTTTAGAGGGTATGATCCCTCCATTGACCCTTATTATGTATGCCTAGGAGACTTCCCTAAGAAAATCATGTGAACTACATTGTTTAATCCCTCTTATGATTTTTCTAAGGCTATCGATAAGGTCAAGAGGATATTAGTTGTCTTTGGTGTGATTTTTGTTATTTCTTCTTACCTTTTATTTCCTGAATTGTGGTTCCAGGAGTTTGATAAGCTCCTGCGTGCCTTAATGGCATCTGCTTTCATGAGCTGAGTTTTGACAACGTGATGAAGTGGCTGATGCTCCATGTGTTGCGATTATTACGAGGCCGCATAGCTTAGGTGCACGATGCACCTAACTTAGTGAGATCATTATTTTTTGTTTTCCTTTCTCTTCTCTTACTTTCTTTCCTTTGCATAATAATGCTTTATTTAAGCATGGTGGAAGGGTAGCTTCATGTTTTTCATTTCAATTATTAGTTTGCATACATGCTAGGGCATATAGTTTTAGGTTTCCTTTTTGTTCCATTAGTGTTGCATTTAGTTGATTTTTAGGTTTGCATTTTCGATTTGCATATAGAGATGGTGTGGATTGGTTTGAGATAACCTCCAATGATGTTTTTGTTAGGAAAAACAACTTTCATGAGTTTGAGTAACTTTTAGTGTGTAATCCCTTTTGGTGCGAAAATTTTTGAAGGTTTTGTAAATATTTCTTATTTTGACCCTTGTCTTGATTGAGAACTTTGTTACCCATTGGAGTCTTTAGCACTAATGTGTGCACATGGGAGTTTTTTTACGAGCTTAATGAAACTTTGGTATATATCCCATGAGATTCTGAGCCTTATTTGGACTAATTCATCATATTTAGTCTCATGTTTCTTTCATGTGCGTGAATCTTCCATGTTACATCTTTAGAACTTGCCTAGATTCTTGTTTAAAACCACATTAGCATGTGCATATTTGATGATATGATATAGGCATTTCTTTCTTTTGCCATTTTAGCCACATAGCCAAATAGCTTTCCCTTGTATTATATGTTTTTCCCTTTGCTAGCCCCTTTGAGCTGATATCTTTCTTCGTTGTGAACACTTGATATTATCCCTTGGTCAGACACATGTTCCTAACCTCTAAGCCAAGTCTATGAAGCATCACTTCATCTATGTAGTGGGTGGTTTTGGGGATAATTGAGTTTTAAGGTGGCTTTGGTATGTTAGTTTGTTAAGGGATTGATGATATTGAGAACTTGCTTTGGTTCCCTCTTGTTTGGGTTGTATGTATATATATTCGGTTGTGAGTTGATAGTTCGTGATCCTATGCCTTTCAGTAATTGCACTTTTTGTTTCATATCCAAAAAAAAGAGAAAAAAAAAGAAACAAAAGTTATGTTGAAAAAAAATAGAAAAAGACAGAAAATCGCAAAAAAAAGCAAGAAAAAAAAACTCCGTAATTGGCATTGGATATGTAAATAGCTTAAGTTTTCTCTATGTCAACTCGTTTCCTACTTGATTCGCGGGGTATGTTCATTGGACTTTTGAGGTTTGTAGTGTTGGTGAACTTATTGGTTAATGGGTGCTTTGGTTGGATGCTCCTAGTAATTTGGCTACATAGCTCCACATTGTCCCAAATGTATTTGTCCACTCATTTTCCTTAACCCTTTTAGCCCACATTACAACCCTATCAAAGTCCTCTTGATTGTCTTGTGCACATTGCATTTTTAGTGGTAGAGAATTTGAGAGACTTTGCAAGCCTATGGTACATTGCACCTTTGGAATGAGTCTTTAGTGAACCTATGTTATATTTCAAACATATGAGTGGGAGTGTTTCACATTTCTCAAAAGTGAGGTTCTACCGATCCATTTGGCTCTATACAATTCTATGTGCTTGCATGACATGCTTTATGGTTTTTTGGGGTGATCAAGTTTGATATTGAGCTTGTGGTCTTGTACTTTTTTGAAAACCTTTTCCTTCTCCTAATTTTGAAATGTTTTGTGCACTATCAGTGGTTGCCATTGATTGACATTCTTGCTGGTGATATGCTATGGCTTGCCTACTTTAAAGAGCTTTCATGTTTTGAGCGCTAGATACATTTGCCCTTGTCGGTTTTATCAAGTGTTTGTTTAAGGACAAGCAACGATTTAAGCATGGGGGAGTTTGATAAGTGCTCAATATGTATATCATTTTAGGGTCATTTTTGTCACATTTTTAGGAGAATTATGTGCTTAATGTTATCATTTATACTCATATTCTCGATTTATGCTTGGATATAGTTGTTTGATGTGTTTCGTAGAATTTTAGGCCTTTTTTACCCATCATTTGACGCTCATTTAGATGTATTTTGACTCACCACAGATGCCCTTAAGTTGCTATGCCCGTGGAAGAGAAGAAGAACATAACAATGACGTTTTCGCCCAGACCATGGTCAGCCCGTGGTGGATGCCATGGTTCGTGGCAGGCTTGTAACTGTTGGCCTCTTCGTTTTCCCTCATTGTGTAGCTGAAATTGATCTTAGCTTTCCTATAAATAAGCCTCCCTCGGCTGCTGAAAGAGCAAACCCCATCATCTCATCTTATACTCATTTCCTCTCTTCAAGTAGATTAGGATTGGTTTAGATTAGAGAGAGAGAGAGTGAGAGCGAGTTGAAGTGAAGACTTGCAAGGATTCCACCTTGGGCTTGCAACGACGATTCAAGTGCGATTTTGGCTGAGCAAACCCTTATCTCTTCTCTTCTCTTTCCTCTTTAAATTTATCATTTTAGAGTAGTTAGTTGTTTAATCTTTGATTATGTGTACGTAGCTAAATTTTGTTTAGGAATTTAGTAGTTTTTGGAAGTGTATTGGATCATGTTTTAGTTTATTCAATTGTGCTTGTGTTTGTGGTTGGTTTGATTTCATTCTATCAAGTGTTTGATATATAGTGAGTTGATTTTTGGCGAAAATTTACTTGCACGCATTCAAAATACGACATTTAGCTGTTGGATTGCTTGAATAGACTTAGCATAACTTCGCCTCAAAAGAAAGATTTATATGTTAGAGGGCTAGTAAGTAATTAAAAATATTAAACTTGGATTAAGTCAAATTAGCTTGAAAGAGCAACATTTGCTTAGTTTAGGCAAATTTAGTTGATTTCGAAAGAATAGACTGAATTTCTGTATAGATTGCAATTACTCGAAATTAACCAATTAGAGAATGGCACATGTTTATCATTTTTGATTCAATTCCGTTTCATAACTATGAAAATTCTTAGGCGTTTTGCCCATATTTGATTTAGAAAAGTTTATTTTCTATTGTTAATCAAAACCACTTGAATTAGAATATTGCGTAGTGTATCTTACGGGGATATAGCCCAATAAATCAACTTAGTCTCTGTGGGATCGACCTTGATTGCTACAACGCACACAGAGAGAGAGGGTGGTTGAGCGATAGAGGAAGCACCGGGATCGAGGTCAAATGGGTTACGACGGAGGGCCAGAGATACGCGATGACGGCGACATTGCTGGCCGTCTGTTCACTGCTGGCGAAGAGAAAGAGAGAGAAGGGTTGAGTGAGAGCGATGGTTCAAAAGGCTAGGGTTTGACCCCATATACCACCAGTACCTCGACCACCACCGAGGTGGTCTTGATATGCCCAGCCAAGGGCTAGAGCAAGGGAGAAGAGTAGTAGCAGCATCACGAGGAGCACGAGTTGGGGGCTAGCTTCGAACTAGTCCATGCAACCCATAATCGGGTCCTTAAGTTTGGAGCGAGGTGGGTGTTTCTTGGCTCCTAAATTATTACCAATTTTGCACGGATTTTGCCAATGTTAGTTGATGCATATCTGAATCTGAGTTAGTAATCAGTATTTGGAGGATTTAGAATGGAAATTTGGGTAATTGTAATGATGATGTTGATTTCGGGATTCTTGCATGTTAAGTTGGTTAGTTCAGGTATGAGAATGGCCTTGAAAAACCCTAAGAATGCTTCAAATCGATGCATGCTAATTTGGTTAATTCATGCTTGAAATGACCTTGAAACGACCTAATAACCTTGGTTAAATTAAATAGACTCAAAAGCCTTAATGAAACTAGATTATGCTTTTGAAAATAATATGAATTGGACATGCTTCTCCCTAATTGCAAATTATGAATACAAAGCTAGTTTCTTGCCTTGTTAACTCAGTTCGATCAGCTGAGGGCCTCATTTAAGCTAATGATATATATATTTATATATGCTGTAATGTGTCGCTTGATGGGTGTTGCTTGCTCGATAAGTTAATATGTCGCTATTGACATTTCATTATGATATTTGTGATAAAGTGCTATGATTGCAAAATTGACACCGAGTTGGTAGTTGGATGGCTTGAGGTTGAACTAATGAAAGTTTTTGAGGTTCTTTATGGTTAGTACTGTGTGATGAAGGAGCCTGGGTTGTGATTGACCGCAATCGTGTGGATTGCGAGGCCATGTGTGGCTTATTATGCCAAGCTGAATTTTGAAGTGTTACGAATGTGCTACTTATGAACCCTTTCCCTCTTAATGTTGTTAAATGATGCTATGTGATCAATTTTTGAACTTATAAATCTTTAAAAAGGGGTCGTTAAAGACTTGTTTTCATAATTACGAATGTTTTGAACATTTACCAGTTGCCTATTAGTTTGTTAAGATGTTTGTAGCCTAAAAGATCCTAAATCGTTGAACTACCCAGTGAGTGGCTCAACTGAATAGTCGATAGGTTTAGGAAGTCAAAAAGCAGACTAGTAGCGAGTTCGAAAATGTTTTGAGGCTTTGGTTTGATTAAGTCCCTTTCTATGAGTTTAAAAAGGATTGAAACGAACAGAAAAAGGGCAACTCAAGGTGTTTTATACAAAACTTAGCTTGAATTATATGCTAGCTAATCACCTTAAGTTTCAAACTATGAGTTAGTAAAATCATTATGATTTTAAGAAACTTTTTATGTTTAAAATGAAAGAACCATAAACCATTATGGGCTTATGGGCTATTTTGGCTAGACAAGCATGATTTTAGTGAAGTAAGCAACTGTTAAAGAGAAATAATTCATGATTCACTTGAAGGTGAAACTTGTTGTGTGAGATAGTGACTTCTTTTTAACATATGAGAATTTAATATGATTTTAATGGCTTAGATAGTGCTAGGTAATTGGCTAGGCCTAGGGAGTTAGACCCAGAAGTGGGAACCCTAGAAGACCTTGACAACAGTAATGTTTGATGACATGTGATAAGACCTTGAGGGTGGGAACTGGACGCAAGATAAGGCGTCGGCTATTTCCCCCAAAGTTAATGTTCGATGACATGTGATAAGACCTTGAGGGTGAGAACTGGACGCAGGATTAGACGTGAGCTGTTTCCCCCAAAGGTAATGTTCAATGATGAGTGACGCGTGATGAAACCTTGAGGAGCGGGATTGGATGCAAGATAAAGCGTGAGCCCCACAAAGGACAATATCAAGGTTAGAGCTACTCTACTGAGACGCATTTTGGCCAAATATTATGTTACGTATACCTTGCGGATAACGTGAGTTGTGAGTGATAACCTTACTTAGGGCGAGTGTAGATCTCCCCCAGCCAGCACCTTATGAGATCTTATGCTTGAAAAGAGAAGATATTTCCCTGATAAATGAAAAAATGATTTTAACTATTACCAGCATGGGTATTTCAGGAACTTTTAGAAAGTAAATGAGCCTTGAAGAGGCCAGTATGATTTATAAACTATTCTTTGAATATATCATGAGTCAATGCATTTTCAAATGCGTTATTGAAAGCGTTGTACTTTATCCTCATTGCTTACTTGCTTATGTGCCTAAATGCTTGTTTATTAAGGAAGTTTGGTTAGCAAGGGCTTGGAAATGAGCTTGAGTGACTAGTATGATGTTTATGGGTAATGATTCTTCTCTAGGGACTATGGTTGCCTAATATGATAGTAATATATAAATGCGTGATATGTGACTATAATTAGTGTTATTCCTACATGGTTTTTATTTTTAAGGAGTCGGGGAATACACACTGAGCATGTTGTTGCTCATCACATTACTATTTCTCCTTTTTCCCAGGTTTTCATTGTGATAGGTAGAAGTTGATTCACTTATACTGAATTGGAGTCTACCCTTGCTTGAAAAGGTGCCCTATATGTGTACATATAGAAGTGGACTTATGTGTTAAACAATGTAATACAATGTATCCCTAGAGTTGTCAATGTCTGTAAACAACGTAACCTAGTTCACATAATGCATATCGTTATAAATCGCTCTGTATGGCTACGTGTGCCAGCCATCTAATTAGCCAGTTGTCCCTTTTAGCTGAAGTTAGTTATATTTTGGGATATAAACCCAGTACGCCGGCTATGCGATCCGTTGAGTTGTATCTTTTATTTCCTTTATTATTGAACTATATTGTTTGGTGTACGTCGGGCGAGTGTCCTGTAGTGTTTTGGATTCGACGTGTAGCCGTTGAGCTTATTTGAGGCTTCTTTACGCTTTTGTTGATTGCAGGGATTTAATGTAAGGCTTTAAGCCTAGGAAATGGGTAGTTTTTAGGCGAAATTATGTCTGTTTCGCCCTATAATTTAAGTAGGAATTAAGAAGTCGTTAATGCTCCTAACTCTAGGGGTTGGGCGCGTTACAGATGGTATCAGAGCAAGGTCCTGCAACCATAGGCCACGACCAGAGTCTTGCATATAGTTATCTGGGAACGCGTTCGTGATGATGTGATATATGCCTACTTTGTGTGCAAAAGTGGGTTTTGTGTGAACGTTGGTGCGTTTAGCTAGTTATGTGTGGCTCGAGTTGGTCGATTGATTAAAAGGGGCAAGTTATGCTTTAATATAAGAGCTAAATGGCTTCCCATGCCCTGAGTAGGCATTATGGATGCTCCATTGGTGCAATGTGCTCCTAACGTACTAATTGACTTGATTGACTGGCTGTTATGTGGTTCGGTTAAACCAATGGGATAAAACACGAGTCATGTGTTACAATGTGCACCCTAGTTAACTCGCACATTCTTGTGTGAGCTAAGTGATGGTTCAACTAGTAAATGTTTTATTCGTGAGCTTTGATAGGACAATCGAAACTTAAAGCACGTTTATTTAAACTCGAATGATCAAAAACCTTTTTCCAAACTCATGCTTTACCCATACATGCATATTGCTCCTCGGGCCCTATAATAGAGAGAGCATGCATACTTAGAGATGGTAGAGAAGAGACTGAATATGGATAAGTTATTTCCACCTTTGAAATTCGAGATTTTGAAATGTTAATATCCTTCTGGCTGTTGAGTTCAATTTTACTTTGCACTGAAGAACTTGCGTTCCTTTAGCAATGATGAATGAGCTTAGGTTCACAAGTACATGCCTCATACTATTTGTGTCGAGATGCTGCTTGTAAATGTGTACGTGCTAGGATGTGTACATCGATAGAATCGTTTGTAATGGACTAGGAAAGAAATGATTGGAGATTTGTTGCCATGATTGATGATCCCACTACATGATACCTTCCTCTTGTGAATTCTAAATTGCCTTAATAAATTAAGCGATATTTTCGTATGCATGCTTGAAAGATTAACTACTAGTGGTAGGACCTCGTTGAACAATGCATAGGTGTGCCTGTCGTTCCCCATTTTCATTATTTTTACCCGTGCAATGCATTACTTGCTTTCTATTATATGAATTGTTATTCGCGATGTTGAATGGTAATGTTTTTGCTGGAATGAACCCTGATGCACCTAGAAAGTGCAAGGAAGAGAGAACCTAGCAGACTTTGGAATTGTACATAATAAACGATCCCTACTAAGGTAAGCGACCTACACAGTACGACTCCTATAATCGCTTATAGAGAAGTGTGTCTTGTAAGACCTCAACACATACTTATAAGACCAATAATGTCGTTGTTCTTACCCCTTATTAGTTGATTGATAGCTAACTCCAAACAGTTTGGAGAAACCTCAAGGCATAACCTCGACCTTAGGTTTTAAATGAGGGTTGCACAAATGTATACTTGCCTAGATGCCTTTTCGTGGGACACTACTTGGAGCCCTAATGCTTTAAAGCATAGCCATAGCATTGTATGCAGTCTAAAGCCCATAAAAGCTTATATAGTTATTCAAGTTTCTTTATTCATGGCCAATTATGTATTTTATAAGTGAATAGTATAGTAAATACACTTCATTGGCGTTGCTTACCTTGAATTTTGGTTACGTAAATGGCTGGACTAGTTAAATGATTTAACGTATGTGAACCATTGCTTGTGTGATCCCTTAGTTGTTACTTGCACTCTATAAGTTCTATTATTTCCTGATATAGTTTGAATAACCATAAACATATGCGCTTAAGGCATGATGTGGCGGCCTTAGGAGTTTACTTTCACATTTATTTGCCCTTGTGCATTCTAGGCTTGACCATAGAGTATGCTAGCGTAATCCTGATGCATGACTTTAAGAGTTATGGATGGGTGTGTGTAAGATAATTGTTGATATGATTTGATTGAGTGCCTTGACATAACGTGACTGAGCTACCTTGTAATATGTTTTGTGCGGAATGTTTTATGTCATACATGTTGGTTTTCAGGAAGAACCTTAGAGTTGTGCCTTGTTAGCCATCACATTGTTACCATTGCTATCTTACTATACCTTGGTTATCATGCTTAGCCTTCCCTCCGTTCTGATAGCCTTGTAGCTAGGCATGATACCATTTTGCATGTTACTACTACTGTTCGTCAAACCTGATGTTGACGTTTACATGGCTATGAATATATTACGTCATCTACATATTCATGATTTAACAATAATCAATTCCATATGATAACCTTGGACAAGCCTTACCATTATTAAAACTATCGAGATCACCCCATTTGCTTGTCTCTTAACTATGAGTGTGGGCTAGAAATCTCTAGCTTTGGTTAGTGTAATTGTCGAGTTGTCTACGTGGAAACCCTAATTGACTACTTAGTGGAGTCCCCTCAATAAGAAAACTACAATCCTCCTAGTAACAATGCCCATGTGAAATCACATTACCTTAGTAGTTAGACTCTCATGAAATGGTAGTTAACCTATATTAATGCGTTGTTAGGTAGGTGGACTGTATGCCAAACCTATTCCAACCAAGAAATCAATCTTCTTGCCTCTCTTGAGTAGCAGGTGTTTAGGCCTATACCATACTTTTATTGGGTATCAACCACATTCTTATCATTTAGCTTCTCCAAGCTCTAGCCCTGCATGACAATTCGTAGTTGCATAAGTTATCCTCTTGGAAGTGCTTGTCATATACATGTCAGACTGATTCATATTGCTATGATTCTTAGGCATGAGAGTGTTAAGTTGTCAATTCTATGCAACGTCATGGTACTAAAGTGATGTTATGTGATGCCCTTATTGCTGTGATGTACTATAGGAGTTTCCAATTTAACCAACTTGCTACTAGAGGGAATTGCTGCCACGCTTTAGAATGAACTTGAGCCCATTTGACTGCTCGTATATGACCTTGATTTGTTATGGCTTAGGTGTCATACCTCTAGATGTCGATTAATAATGATGCATATACATAGAGTTGTTGTTTACTATGCGGATTGAGTCTAGAGAATTGAAATTCTATGTTCCTTTTAAAAACAAGCTTAATATGGTTTTCCACCCCAACTCATTTGCCCCTCTTCTACGCGTTTGCCATCGGTGCCTAAATAGAGTGAGTAGACGCTAGAAAAGGATTGGCGAAGAGGAGACTGGATACCATAAGCCTCTTTTTCGGTTTCAATTAATTGTAAAAAAGAATTTGGATTTCAGTGTGAGTTGTGTAGATTGTGTCATGTGTGTACTCATCTTAGGTACGAATGAACTGAGCTTTGGAATTTCGAGAATGAAATTCTTTTAAGGGAGGAGAATGCAACACCCGCGTTCTTTATTTTTACGTTAAGCTGGTCGTCTTGTCTTTTTGACGTTATAAAATTGTATTTTATGTTAAATATTTATTGATATGTCTGTGTGAACGATAATTTTATATTAAAAAGAATATTTTTGTCGTTGTTAATATCATTATTATTAGTCCAAAAATGTTACGATGATTTTTACTAAGCTTTAGTAAGGATCATTATCGGGCATTAAATCAAGTAGGGACCCAAATACAATTAGACTGTCAATCTTAGAATTAGTTTCTTGTTTACTAAATCGAACCTAGACATATTTGGAAACAAATAATCAACAAAGAGTCATATTATCAACTTGGGGTTTAGAATACAAAGTATCAAGATTAGCAAGACCAGACCAAGCTAAGTTTAGCAAGTGAGACAAAACCAAAGCAAAAACAAAAAAAGAAGAGGGTTGAGGCCCCCCTTCTTTGAGAACAGAGAACAAGGGAAAAGGGGGGGTTCTTCTGGGGTTCCTCTCGACCCCTCCCTGGTAGACCAACGTAAAGAGAGCGATAGAGAAAGGGTGAGAAAGATTAAACTGAGGAAGAGAAGAAGAGGGTGGCGGATGACGGTGCCATCGCTGGCATGACCGGCCATCGCCTCCTCTCAACGACGGCCCTGGCAAGCTAAAAACACATAGAGAGAGACAGAGGTCGAGCGACAAAGGAAGCATCGAGGCCAAGGTCAGATTGGTAGAGATGGAGGGCCAGAGATGGGTAGTGACGGTGACGTTGCTGGCCGTCCATTCACCGCTGCGAAGAGAAAGAGAGAAAAGGGTTGAGTGAGAGCAACGGTTCAGAAGGTTAGGATTTGAACCCCAAGTACCACTAGTACCTCGACCACCATCGAGATGGTCCTGATCTACGCGACCACGGGCTAGAGCGAGGGAGAAAAGGCAGTAGCAACAACATCACGAGGAGCAGGGGCCGTGGCCTAGCTTCAAATCAGTCCATGGAACCCATAATCGGGCCCTTAAGCTTGGAGCGAGGTGGGTATTTCTCGCCTCCTATATTATTACTAATCTCTAACGAAATTTACTAATATTCGATGATGCATGTCTGAATCTGAGTTAGTAATCAGTATTTGGAGGATTTAGAACGAAAATTTTGGTCATTGCAATGATGATGCTGATTTCGGGATTCTTGCATGTTAAGTTGGTTAGTTCATGTTTGAGAATGGCCTTGAAACGACCTAAGAATGCTTTAAATCGATGCATGCTAA
Source organism: Selenicereus undatus (assembly GCA_017589665.1). NCBI lineage: Eukaryota > Viridiplantae > Streptophyta > Magnoliopsida > Caryophyllales > Cactaceae > Selenicereus > Selenicereus undatus. The sequence goes on along the minus strand of JACYFF010031954.1, from coordinate 14,144,227 downwards.
TTTGGTCAATTCATGCTTGCAATGACCTTGAAACGACCTAATAACCTTGGTTAAATTAAATAGACTCGAAAGCCTTAATGTGACTAGATTATACTTTTGAAAATAACATGAATTGGACATGCTTCTCCCTAATTACGAATTATGAATACAAAGCTAGTTTCATGCCTTGTTAGCTCAGTTCAGTCAGCTGAGGGCCTCATTTAAGCTAATGATATATATATATATATATATATATATATATATATATATATATATATATTTATATATGCCATAATGTGTCGCTGGATGGGTGTTGCTTGCTCAGTAAGTTAATATATCGCTATTGCACATTTCATTATGATCTTTGTGATCAAGTGCCATGATTGCGAAATTGAAACCGAGTTGGTAGTTGGATGACTCGAGGTTGAACTAATGAAAGTTTTGTGGTTCTTTGTGGTCAGTATTGTGTGAGGAGGGAGCCTGGGTTGTGATTGACTACAATCCTGTGGATTACGAGGCCATTTGTGGCTTATTTTGCCAAGTTGAATTTTGAAGTGTCACGAATGCGCTACTTGTGAACCCCTTCCTTCTTGATGCTGTTAAATGATGCTATGTGACCAAGTTTTGAAGTTAGACATCTTCAAAAAGGGGTCGTTAAAGACTTGTTTTCATAATTGCGAATGTTTTGAACATTTACCAGTTGCCTATTAGTTTGTTAAGATGTTTGTAGCCTAAAAGATCCTAAATCGTCGAACTACCCAGTGAGTGACTCAACTGAATAGTTGATAGGTTTAAGAAGTTAAAAAGCATACTAATGGTGAGTTCAAAAACTTTTTTAGGCTTTGGGTTTGATTAAGTCCCCTTTTATGAGTTTAAAAAGGATTGAAACGAACCGAAAAAAGGGTAACTAAAGGTGTTTATTACGAAACTTAGTTTGAATTATATGCTAGCCAATCACTTTAAGTTTTGAATTGCGAGTTAGTAAACTCATTAGGATTTTAATAAACTTTTTATGCTTAAAATGAAAGAACCATAAACAATTAGTGGGGTTATGGGCTATTTTGGCTAGACAAGCATGATTTTAATGAAGTAAGCAACTATTAAAGGGAAATGATTTGTGATTCACTTGAAGGTGAAACTTGCTATGTGAGGTAGTGGCTTCTTTTTACCCTGTCAGAATTTAATATGATTTTAATGGTTAAGATAGTGCTAGGCAATCGGCCAAGCCTAGGGAGTTAGACCCAAAAGTGGGATCTATAGAAGAACCTGACGAGGGCAATGTTCGATGACATGTGATAAGACCTTGAAGGTGGGAACTGGACGCAGCATAAGGCATGAGTTGTTTCCCCCAAAGGTAATGTTCGATGACATGTGATAAGACCTTGAGGGTGGGAACTGGACGCAGGATAACGCGTGAGCTATTTCCCCCAAAAGTAATGTTCGATGACATGTGAGACGATGTTGAGGGTGGGAACTGGACGCAGGATAAGGCGTAAGTTGTTTCCCCCAAAGGTAATGTTCCATGATGAGTGACGCGTGATAAAACCTGGACGCAAGATAAGGCGTGAGCTGTTGCCCCATAGATGATAATATCAAGGTTAGAGCTACTCTACTGAGAAGTATTTTGGTCAAATGTTATGTTACATATACCCTGGGGATAACGTGAGTTGGGAGTGATAACCCCACTTAGGGTGACTGCAGATCTTCCTTAACCAACACCTTATGAGATCTTATGCTTGAAAAGAGAAGATACTTTTCGGATAAATGAGAAAATGATTTGAATTATTACCAGCATGGGCATTTCAGGAACTTTTAGAAAGTAAATGAGCCTTGAAGAGGCCAGTATGATTTATAAACTATTCTTTGAATATATCATGAGACACTGCATTTTCAAATGCGTCATTGAAAGCATTTTACTTTATCCTCATTGCTTAGTTTGTTATGTGTCGAAATGCTTGTTTATTAAGGAAGTTTGGTTATCAAAGGCTTACAAATGAGCTTGAGTGGCTAGTATGAATTTTATGGGTAACGATTCTTCTCTGGGGACTACGATTGCCTAATATGATTGTAGTGTATAAATGCGTTATATGTGACTATTATTGGTATTATTGCTTGCAACTGTTTTGGTTTTTACTCACTGATCGTATGGTTGCTCAATCCATTACTATTTAATTTCATTGTGACAAGTGGAAGTTGATTCACTTATGCTGAATTGGAGTCTATACTTGCTTGAAAAGGTGCCATATATGTGTACATATTATAGAAGTGGACTTACATGTTAAACAATGTAATATAATGTATCCTTAGAGTTGTAAATGTATGTAAACAAAGTACTATAGTTCATGGAATGCATATCGTTATAAGTCGCTCTGTATGGCTATGTGAGCCAACCATCTGATTAGCCAGTTGTCCTTTTTAGTTGAAGTTAGTTACATTTTGGGATATAAACCCTAGTACTTTGGATGTGTGATCCGTCGAGTTGTATCTTTTATTTTCTTCTTTATTATTAAACTATATTGTTTGGTGTACTCCGGGTGAGGGGCTCATAGAGTTGTGGACCCTCGCATGTAGCCGTTGAGCTTATTTTAGAGTTCTTTACACTACTGTCCATTCCAGGGATTTAATGTAAGGCTTTAACCCTAGGAAATGGGTAATTTTTAGGCGAAACTCTGTCCGCTTCGCCCTAGAATTTAAGTACGAATTAAGAAGTTGTTAATGCTCCTAACCTTAGGGATTGGGGCCGTTACATATATATATATTTATCTTAATCATGTCAAACATGCACAGTTTGAACATATATAGAAATAATACATGCATTTTAAAGAAATCGAAATGATTTTACAAAAATTTCCTTTAGCCATAATTTATAATTCATGCCTCGACCAAAGCCATTTGAGTTTTGGTTTCCATCTTTTGGTGGATTACCTAATTCAAATGACAGATGCATTATCGAAATTAGCTCATTTGGTGAAATCTTTGAAGTTGGTGTAAAAAAACCTACTTTAATTGTCACTTATAGTGGTCTTGCTCTTTGCTCACACACACGCACACATGGGCGCATGCCCACATACACACGAATAACATATAAATTAAACAAAACAATCTAGTAAGCCATTTTAAAAAGGCTATATATGCCAATCAAAGGACTCAAAACTAATGGCAAAGCCCAAAGGCTGGTGAAACTATTTGAAAATCTCCCTATTGCTTAGGGGAAAGGAAATTGGTAGGAAATGTAATTTAAAATAAATTATTTTAGATTATGAAGAGATTAGCATATAGTCCAGCATCGAAAGAAAGTGCATATGAATACCCCCTCCCCATGGCAATAACATCACCATGTCTCAAGAACCAACTTCTAAATATGTAGATATATATCAACATATGTTAAAGAACATCATGATAGACTTCTAATTACTAAGGAGTTAGTATTTAAGGGTAGATGACATAGTTGGCCAGATCAACGCTTTATTGATAAGAATGCGATTGTGGTAAGCTTGAGGAGGGCCTGCCCTTGTCTTCATCAAATAGGTCAAAAAACGATGTAAACACAGAGTTCTTACAAAAATATCAACAAAATCACACGCAAAATCAAACATCATACCCAAAAAACAAAGGAAAAATTATTTGTAATAGTGTCTATAAAAATAATCTAAATTCCATGGCAGTAGAGTTTTAATAGACGTATAACGTCACGATTAATATTTTAAGTAACTATATCATAAATAAAAAGTGTTGTTAAGTAATCATTATTTTTTTTAAAAAAAATTTCATCCTTTATTTACTTTGAGGGCTACTACATATTTGGACTATCATGTGAACTCGAAGTGCTAACTGGATAAGGGAGGTTGGAAAGATTTTTTTGGGGGGGAGGGGGGCTTCTTTTGACAATTTTAACCCTCTTGTGGGACATTTATCAACTTTATTTATTTTATAATATATGTCCAATAGTAAGCGTATATTAGGTAAAAAAAAAATTAAACACCGTAACGCTCTCTAACTATATATAATGCAGATGTGTATTGACTATAATCCACAAAGAAGGTAATACTATAAAAAGCAATGGAATGTAATGCATGCAGTATCTTTCACTAGACTCATCTATTGTATATTGAATATACAAATCCCCTTCAAAATGGATGAAACTATAGTTTGGACATTTGGCCAAAGAAATCTTACATAGGCAATTTCATCATTTGAAATAAAAGGGAAATATTAACTTGAATATTGACATCATGATGTAATTACCTTAAAAATCATTACATAATGAGGCAATGACCTTCATAGTCCTCCCCACCCAAAAAAAGCCTGAACTTATTACACCACCTAATAATGAAAGAGGACCTGCCATAAATCCAATAATGCAAGTAACCATGTAAAACATAAATCACAAAGCCATGTTGCATGCAACCCTTGTCTATGATACTGAAAATTCGAAACTTCAAATCCCTCATACTTTGAAAATGCAGCAATACACAGTTAATGAAATAGATTAATGGATGAGATGCAGTGACCTCATGACTCAATGGTTGTAAATAAGTTTAGCCCTTGAAATTAAGGGTAGAGAAGTTAATCCAACATCACATTTAATATATGGATAAATCAAACTGAACCAAAGATAAACAAATCTAACCTACTAATCTAAGTTAACACCTCTCTTCTTTATGAGTGAATTGAATATTTTTTTGTACTCATAAATAACTACTATTGAATTAATTTCTTTGTAAACTCTACAATGTCCTTAACAGTCATTTCCCACATAAAATTACACTCGTTGATACATCTGTCTCATATCCATTTGTTCTCCTTCATCTGCTACTATCTTCTGATATTCTGTACCCAAATCTGCACTATATAAGTCAAAACCTCCACTTTTGCCACTACCATTGCCCATCTACATCTTCAGATGATCAAATCTATCACTTCTCCCATAATATGCCATCATGTTCTCTCTTACGTTGCATGCTATATGGCTCAATTGAATTTATAATAGTTTTATGAGTGTCTATCATCGAAGTTGTAGCATATTTATGAGTGCCTATCAATCGAATGCTGCCAACACCATAATAAATAGTCCTGATAACTTTTAAAAAATGGAATGAAAAGAAGCGTAGTGACTTATTAGTATCAACAATGCCACAAGGTGTATGGCTTAGCACTCTTGATGTTGAATGGATTCCCCCCCCCCCCCCAACCAAAAAACGAACTCCCTAATTGGACTAAAAATTTGATTGTATGATAGTGATTATGCATTTTTCCTAACACTTTGTAGTGATTCGGTCTTAATGGGAATTTATCAACCCAGAATTCGTACATTTTGGTGCCCATTTACAACTTGTTTTGTTCATAATAATTGTTAAATAAGGAGCTTTTAATTGTGTTTATTTTATTTTGTAGGAAAATAATAAAAATCTAAAAAATAAGAAAATGTTGGAAATTGCAGATTTGGACCAACCCATATGTGATCCCTAACCTATCGTCATGTTATCCAATAGTTTTTCAATCCTTCCATAATTGTTATCTTCCATTTGCAGTCGTTATTTCCATCATCTATCTTCTCATCAATTTAGGGGATCGAGTTAAAGGGCATTGAAGACTTTGAAAACTTGGTAAGTTGCAAGTATAAATTGAGGTCCTTTAATTCGAAAACTAATGGGGAGTAAGGGCTTGATTGGAGACTACAAAAAGCCAGAATGTTCATTGAAGAGGAGAGAGGATAGGAAGTAGAGCATAGTGGTAGAATCCAGTTTTATTTCATTTATTCAATTTCATTGTTTTAGGTTTTCATATTCAATTTTTAGAATTTTACAGTTCATATAATTTTCTTGAGATTGGCTTAGTTTGAGTGAGCATTTTGATGCTTTGTAGGAAGAATTTCTAGCAATTGAACCAAATTGAGTTCATCATTTTTTCCCCTTGTTGTTCTATTCAAATCTCTATTTCTTTGATGTTGTAATTGGCGTGAACATGGTAAGAATATCTGGGTTTTCATTTATCTAAATTGATGCTGATCATGTTGGATCTGTCAATATTTGCAAAGTAGTTTACTATTATGCTCTTGTGAGTTATTGAATTTCTATGATTAACAAGCTCCTCTTAATTCTCGATTTTGCTTTGCTTTGGCAGATTTGTTAATGTCATTCATTTGATTTAATAATTTGACTTTGGTTCTTCTTCATTTTGCCTCTAATGACATGAGTTTAGATTAGAATTTTAGTGACCTAATTTCATAGCACATCCTTGTGGATTGACCCTCAAGTGCTACAACGAGAGCCACGTGCTTGCGATTTAGACTTATCTTTATTAAAAATTACAAGAAGTTTATGGAACCAAGAAAACTTGACGTTAAAAAGAGTTACCATCAATAATAATATTAACTTCACAACCAAGTTTTCGATCAAAATATAAACAAATAACATTATAGCTAGGGTTTCAATTAAAAGATGAGTAAAAGCACTACAAAGAATTCCCTCCCTAAAAAAGAAAGCGATTGAAAACTTTGAATGTTAAAAGACGGATTAGAATGTGAGAATACATATCGAAATACGAAATGAGGGAGGAAAGAAAAATGTTATTAATTAAAGATCTGATTTTAATTGAGCTACATTTGAAATTTGGACCAAGAAAATAATATTATAAACATGAGAAGAATACACAATGAAAAATTAGCACAATATTCAAAATCTGCAAAATAAGGAAAATTATCATATGGATTAATAAGAGTCACTAACTTCTTTAAATGAAGTTGTCAAAATTAAAACATGATAACTCATCGGATAATATCAGCAAACTCAAATTTAAGGGATGAACTGACTAAAAGAGTGAAACTTTAGGGTTCAATATTACATTGATAATTATGTCAATGAGTTAAATTCAAACAAAAAAGATGAATACTTTTTTTAATAACAAAAGGGAACACCAACATTTATACCTATTCAAATAATCCTCTATAAGTACATCAACAATGTCAACAGGAGACTTTACTTCCAAAACATATTTATCATTGACGTCTATGAAACTCAATCAAGCAAGCCTATAAGCCATCTGTTAATGTCGCTAAGAACATGATTAACATATGGAAGATGCTTCATGAATGGGTCATCTCCGATTCGCCTTTCGAAATCATTACCTAATACCGTTGAGATTATTCATCAAAAGTATGGATGTGTAGAGAAAGAAAAGGGCAAGGGAAAAAGGAATGGGGGAATGAGCATGCAATTGCAAAGAGAAAGGGAAAGGTGCCAAGAATGAAGGGAGAGATTGGCTCAGTTAGCAATTAATGTCAGAGAAGTAGAGAAATGTGGCAAAAATCAATACCTAATTTTCTAATTTTTCAAATTCATCTGAGTTTATGGTTGAGATGAAACTATATGTAAGATCAACGATTGTGAAGAAATTTACCTCCTAAAATTAAGGGGAGAGGAGTCAAATCCGTTCTCCTTTTATTATAGATATAGATTCCCACTCAGATTTCACATGAAAACACATTTTTGTGTCGCTAAATTAAATCCCAAAATTGACATTAAGTTAACTTGTTCAAAATCCCCAAAAATAGCATTTTCCGCTTCCCTCCCATCTTTAATCCCAAGTTCCAATTCACGTTCTCTACTCCTTCCATGGCAAACACGAAACCTACAGACAATTAACCTTCTATTTTATTCGAACACAACAAAATCTCTTTTGGTTCTCTAACTCACAACCCGTACAAGCCCAATTTCACAACACATACTCAAACCCACCGTTCCCGAAAATGCCCAAAGCACCCATACATTCTAATCTATAAAATTTATCATTATAAGCTCTAATTACACCAATCAATACTCATTTAATGCTAAAGGGGTATAATTCATCAACTAAATAAAGAAATAAATGAAAATAATGAAGAAAAACTTTTGGTTCACCTTCTATTCACTCAAGGAAGAAATATAGAAAAGTGCGCGAGGTTGGTGGTACGACTGGGCAAGAGCGGCGGCGATTTGGTAGGACTGGCGACAATGGCAGCTGCTGGTCGACAAATTGGACAGAACAGAGGGGCTGCTAGGCTGAGAAGTAGGGCAACCCTGCGTGGGGAAAGAAGGGGGGAGTTGTGCTTTGTGCGTGTCTTGAAAAAAAAGAGGGGTTTAAGTTAGATTAAATTAATTCACTCCCCCTCTATTTCTAGATATTTCTGTGTTTTCTTTCCCCTTTCTCTCTCTTTTTTTTAGAAATATAAATCCATATTCAACTTCACAAATTTTGTAGAAGAAAGTTATAAACTTTACAGATTGATTAATTTGTACTTTTATTTTTATTTTTATTTTGTTTATTCACATTATTGTTTTATTTACATAACATGGGTAGACAAATTATATACTAAAAGTTAATATCCTCCATGAAAAATTATACCTTTTAATCACTTTTATAAATATTGTAATATTTATTTGTGTATTATAGGTGTTGAGTGATTTACACAGAGCATTGCTAAATCTCTTCTTTTTTTCCTTTTTTTCCCTGAGGCCATTTCATCGTTTCAATCAAACCTCACCTAGATATTTCAAATGTTGAATTGAAATGCAACACTCAACTTTGCCGAATTGAAATTAACTAAAATAATTACAGTGGATTAAGTTCGAGCTATTATAGCCCTCCCCCCTTCAAATAAGTTTCATCCCCGAAACTTGTGAATTTGGAGGAGATTTTAGATATACCTCAAACAAGTATGGGTATTTGTTTCTTATATTCTCATCTGTCTTTCATGTGGCTTCTTATGGGGTACAGTTAACGCATAGAACTTCAATTAGAGGGATACTCTTATTGCAGAGTTGTTCAACTTTATAATCCAGTATTTGCATGGGATGCTCCTCACAAACCAAGTTTTCAACAATTCTATTGGCTCCATCACAATGGCCTGTTTTGGGTCCAGAACATAATTTTTGAGTTGTGAAATATAATAACAGTTTGCAATGATCTAGTTATGTTGGTAAAACTAATCAAGAAGCCACTAGGTTTAGCTTTTCAGTGATTTCATAGGCCTAATGCATGTGGGGCTCAATTTTCCCGGACATTGAACATTTGACATCCCTCATGGTGATATCTGAAGAGCTACTTTATCTCCATTTGAAATTCTAATAGTATCCTCTTTTTATCGACGTAGCTCTTCTGTTAATTTTTGGCAGCATGTGGTTTCGTATCTTCCCTAACTTCTCAGTGGTTCCTTGGATTAACCTCGGGCCTACAACCAGTGCTTTATCTAACCCACTTTAACCTAATTAGACATTATTTAATGTTCTAATCCTGTTAATGATAGATGTCCCCATTTGTATTTTGAATGGTATTATGTGCCCATTGAGAACCAAATGATCAGCAATGGCTTGTGATTTAGTGATGTCTTGTGACTTGAATCTTTAGTGCCTTTTTGGGTAATAATGAAGGATAGTTAGTTATTTATAGCTCCAATGTGTGTATCTACATAACATCCTTATCAGACTAATCATAGGTCAGGTAGTTCAGAATTCGATGTTAAAGATGGATGTGTCCCAGGGCGAGAATGACGGAAATTATAACCAAATAAGTCGTCACTCACTTAAAGAAATAAACAGTGAAATTAGATGTGATTGATAAAGGAGGTGTCATCACAATATGGCCAAGGTGAAGACAACTAGGGTGTGTCAAAGGTTCAAAAGGGGAAGGCCACAAAAACCATAATTTGTAAATATGAATCACAAGAGAACCTAAAAGATAATTAACATTTACAAAACCAGATTGACAATAAAGATGAGAATTTATATCATCTCAATAGGATGAATAGTTAGAGGGCTAAAATATTAGATCAAATTCTGCTATTTATGACAGGAGAAAAGATTGTAGTATCCAAAGCAAAATACAAAATTATTTGGTTACTTAATGCTAGTTTTAGAAAGAGATCTCATCGGTAAATCAAGTTGTTCAAACCGATATTTGAATGGAGATGAATTAAGGCTATTTAACCCATATAAGCAATGAATGATGGATTATTCATAAAATCTTCACACTAAGGATGTGGTTAAATGTCAAAATCATGAGTAACATTATGATAAAGAATGGAGAAATAAGTCGACAACTGGAAGTAATGAGTATATTGAAGTAAGATTTAATTACGAGAATAAGTGGCATACCTTGATAGGACCGGTAGGGAAAATGGCCATAAGTGTAAACAATTCAAAATAGAGGGTAGTAAGAATCAAACGCTTCCAAACTTTAGTTAGACAAGAAAATTAAACATTTGATATTTATTTGAAAGTTAATTGAACAATAAAATTAGACGATTTAGATGATGCTTAAATGGTTAAGGGCGGGTCAAATATTGCTATTTGCAAGCAAATATGGTATGTACATGGTATTCACCCAATATTAGAGCATAGCATTATCCATTTGCATTAGATTCTTCTTTTTGTGAACCCCTAAGGTTGAAACATTAAAATGACTATGGGTCAATAGGAATTGATGTGAAGATGATATCACTTTATCCCTTCAACTTAAAATGAGAATAAAAAGTAGAAATGAGCACAATTAACCATGATAGAACTTTTACAAATGTGTCTTTCATCAGTTATGAAAGATTCCATAAGTAGGTTTGTCTGATTATAAAAAGAAAATGTCACGATGGTCACTAGTTTAGTCACAAGAGACAAGAGAGTGTGATAGTAGATCAAGTTTATTAGATTGGATGGGTTGCAAGAGTACTTGAATGGGAGGTAGTGATGTGAATAATAAGCAAGTCTTACATGCAAGGGGAACCAAAGAGACTTGGGCAGTGCTCACAAGAACATATGGTAGGTAGCTCTAAAAAGGGTTAAGGAAACAGTTAAAAATATTATAGAAAAGAAAAAACCTTATTCATCAACTTCTTTGATTTAAAATCCTAGAAGGAAGGGGAGCAACTATAGTAGATTCCAAGTATGCTGGCAGAAGGGAGTATAGGGATCAAAGTTTATTATAAATAAGTTGGGCACTGACCAATACTAAAATTGTAAAACCCCAACCCCTAGGGTTAGGAGTATTAACGACTTCTTAAATCCTACTTAAATTCTAGGGAAAAACAGACAAAGTTTCACCTGAAAACTGGCTATTTCCCAGGCTTAAAGCCTTACATTAAATCCCTGCTATCAATAGAAGCGTAAAGAACTCTAAAATAAGCTCAGCAGCTACACACCGGAGTCCACAACTCTACAGGCCACTCGTCTGGAGTACACCAAACAATATAGTTCAACAATAAAAAAGGAAATAAAAGATACAACTCGATGGATCACACATCTAGAGTACTGGGGTTTACATCCCAAAATGGAACTAATTTTAGTTAAAAGACATCTGGCTAATCAGATGGCTGGCTCACATGGCCATACAGAGCAACTTACAACAATATGCATTACATGAACTACAACACTTTATTTACATACATTTATAACTTTAGGGATACATTATATTATATCATTTAACATGCAAGTCCACTTCTATATGTACACATATATGGCACCTTTTCAAGCAAGGGTAGACTCCAATTCGGCATAATTGAATCGACTTCTACATGTCACAATGAAAACCTGGGAAAACGGGGAAATAGTAATGGGATGAGTAACCACACGCTTAGCGAGTATTCCTCGACTCCTTAAAAACTAAAATAGTTGCAGGCAATAATATCGATAATAGTCACATATCACGCATTTACACATTACTATCATATTAGGCAATCATAGTCCCTAAAGAAGAATCATCACCAATAAACTTCATATTAGCCACTCAAGCTCATTTCTAAGCCCTTGATAGCCAAACTTCCTTAATAAACAAGCATTTAGGAACATAAGCAAGTAAGCAACGAGGATAAAGTGAAATGCTTTCAAATACACATTTGAAAACGCGGTGACTCATGATATATTCAAAGAATAATTTATAAATCATACTGGCCTCTTTAAGGCTCAATTACTTTCTAAAAGTTCCTGAAATACCCATGTTGGTAATAATTCAAATCATTTTCTCACTTATCAAGAAAATATCTTCTCTTTTCAGGCATAAGATCTCATAAGGTGCTGACTAGGGGAGATCTACACTCGCCCTAAGTGAGGTCATCACTAGTAACTCACCTCATCCTCGGGGTATATGTAGCATAACATTTGGCGAAATCGCGTCTCAACATAGTAGCTCTAACCTCGATATTGTCCTCTGTGGGACAGCAACTCACACTTTATCTAGCGTCCAGACCCCCCTTAATGTTTTATCACGCGTCACTCATCATTGAGCATTACCAATATGGGAAACAACTCACGCCTTATCCTACATCCAGTTTCCACCCTCAAGGTCTTATCACATGTCATCGAACATTACCTTTGGGGGAAACAAGTCACACCTTATCCTGCGTCCAGTTTCTACACTCAAGGTCGTATAACATATCATCGAACATTACCCTCGTCAAGGTCTTCTAGGGTTCCCACTTCTGGGTCTAACTCCCTAGGCTTGGCCAATTGCCTAGCACTATCTTAGCCTTTAAAATCATATTAAACCTCTAAGGTTAAAAGGAAGTCACTATCTCACACAACAAGTTTCACCTTCAAGTGAATCACGATTCATTTCTCTTTAATAGTTGCTTACTTCATTAAAATCATGGTTGTCTAGCCAAAATAGCCTATAACCCTAGGAATGGTTTATGGTTCTTTCATTTTCAACACAAAAAGTTTCTTAAAATCATAATGAGTTTACTAACTCACAATTCAAAACTTAAAGTAATTGGCTAGCATATAATTCAAGTTAAGTTTCATAATAAACACCTTTAGTTGCCCTTTTTCGGTTCGTTTCAATCCTTTTTAAACTCATAGAAAGGGACTTAATTAAACCGAAGCCTCAAAACGTTTTCAAACTATTCAGTTGAGTCACTCTCCGAGTAGTTTGACGATTTAGGATCTTTTAAGCCACAAACATCTTGACAAACTAATAGGCAACTGGTAAATGTTCAAAACATTCGCAATTATGAGAACAAGCCTTTAATGAACCCTTTTTAAAGATGTCTAAGTTTAAAAACCGATCACATAGCATCATTTAACAACATTCAGAGGGAAGGGGTTCCCAAGTAGCACATTCGTAACACTTCATAATTCAACTTGGCAAAATAAGTCACACATGGCCTCGCAATCCACATGATTGCGGTCAATCATAATCCAGGCTCCCTCCTCACACAACACTGACCACAAAGAACCTCAAAAACTTTCATTAGTTCAACCTTAAGTCATCCAACTACCAACTCGACTTCAATTTCACAATCATAGCACTTTATCACAAAGATCATAATGAAATGTGCAATAGCGACTTATTAACTTACCGAGTAAGCAACACCCATCCAACGACACATTACGGTATATATAAACATATATAGTTCATTAACTTAAATAAGGCCATCAACGGCCCGAAATGAACAAGGCATAAAGCTAACTTGCATTCATAACTCACAATTAGGGAATAAGCATGCCCATTCTATGTCATTTTCAAAAGCAAATCTAGCAACATTAAGGTTTTCAAATCTATTTTAATTTAACCAAGGATATTAGGTCATTTCAAGCATGAATTAACCAAATTAGGATGGATCGATTTAAATCATTCTTAGGTCGTTTCAAGGCCATTCTCAAATGTGAATTAACTAACTTAACATGCATCGATTCGAAGCATACTTTACTAACAGGTTGCCCAATTTGCTAATCGTATAATCCCTAAACTCTGCTTGCTCTACGAATACCTCAACCACCCAATTAGCAACCTAGGGTATAACGTTCACATGTGACCTTCTAACAGATTTTAGGCATACCAAAACTGAACTAACAACAGCTTCTAGCATAACTTCACTTGTTTCACAATTCTCCAAATTAATCGATCAGTTATGCTTCAACTCAACATGCAAGAATCCCGAAATTAGCATCATCATTATAATTACCCAATGTCCATTTTAAATTCTCCAAATACTAATTACTAACTCAGATTCAGACATGCATTAACTAAAATCAGTGAAATTCGTTGGAAATTAGTAATAATTTAGGATGCGAGAACCACCCACCACGAATCCAAGCTAAGGACCCATTCTAAGGGTTTTTGGGCTCAATTTGGATGCTTTAAAACCCGGATTTCTACTCTTTTGTTGGTGTCATGCCTGGCAGATTTTCAATCCTAGCCTTCAATCCTTAATTCGCGAGCTCTTGGTGGTCACCAAACCCGAGCCCATTGTTGACACCTCGCCGGTGGTCACTTTCCACCACCTTCACCATCATTTTCTTCTCTCTCCCTCATCTCGTTCCTCTTTCTCGCTCGATCTCTCTCTCTCTCTCTCTCTCTCTCTCTTTGCGGTGGCTGTGTTGAGTTGGTGGAGGAGACACAAGGCTGGTGCGCGCACCCAGGTGGCGCCGCCGCCACCGTCACCCGATCTCTCTCCCTCTCATTCTGTCTCTCTCTTCTGTGGTATGGGTGGCTAGGGAGGGTCGTGAGGAACCAGCGGAACCCCTGGCCTTGCGTGCTTGAAGAAGAAGAAAAAGGGGGCTTTGCCCCCCTTTTTGGTTATTATTCTTTTTCTCTTTTTTTTTGTTTCTCAAGCTTGCTCAAATTAATACTGCTAGTCTAATTCGTATCCTGTACTCTGAACCCAATCAATAATACGACCTTTCATCAATTATTCGCTCCCAAATACGTCAAGGTTCGTTTTATTAATCAATGAAACAAATTCTAAGGTTGAAAACCGAATCGTATTCGGGTTCCTACTTGATTTAGTGATCGATAAAAATCGTTATTAACGCTTACTAAAATCATTGAAAAGCCTCAAAACTAATAATAATAATAATATTAATAGCAACAATGACATTCTTCTTAATAAAATTATCGTTCACGCAGGCACATCAATAAATATTTAACTCATATCATTTATAAAATGCGATTTTATAACGTCAAAAAGACAAGACAGTTAGCATAACGTAAAAATAAGGAACACGGGTGTTATAGAAATAAAGATTACCAGTAGTATTATGAGCAAGGATAACTAATTAGAGCAAAAGGACGATGCCCTAACGTGATGGTCATAAGGCCACAGAAAAATTTATGTCATTAACAATTCAATTGTTAAAAGGACATGCGGTAATGTTTCGTTAAGATAACTCAGCAATTCTATAAAATGATAGGGTGATAGGATTCAAATACGACTTAAAGGTTAAGTTACACTAGAGCAAAACATGTATGTGCATGACCAATACCTAGTTGTAATTGAAAAGCAGTTAGGGGTTGTTGGTGAAATATTATGTAATGTGCAATAGTGCATACTTGTAAGGAAAGCCTCATATTAGTTATCCAAAGGTTATTATGGGCTCTTTTGAATCGATATAAAGAGTTATATAATGATGTACTAAAAGGAAACTCGTCGAAGTATTTTAATCCTTACTTAGGAACTCCCCATATCCTACTTGCTCTATGACCCTTCATTGTTACCCTGGGGGTTTGGTTGAAATGATACCTTCCCACATAGGAGTCTAGTCTTGTAGAGTTGCAAATTATAGCTCCCTGTGCTTTATGCAACACCTTACTCATAGTGATAATTCCTTGACGAAAGGAGTCTGATCTAGGCAGTGAGATCAAATATCCTAAGTTCAAGTAATAACAAGATTATATAGTTCCATTATACTACTCCATACATCGTTTACTATTCCAAGGTGTATCCACAAATCATATCCCCTCATCGGCCAAAATATAAATCATGACCTCTAGAATTCCTTCAAGTATCGTAAATTATTACGTACAACCGGGTGGACATCTCAGTTGTCCACCCGGTCCCACTTGGCAGTTTTTAACATATTTTAACAGTTTTTTTTAAAAAAAGAGAGAGAAACTGTTCGCTGGTCATACGTTATAGAGTTTAGTTTTCGAGAAACCATTGGCGTATTGCTACTCAATATAATGAATCTTAAGTGTCTGATCGTTATGTTCTAATTAGAATTCACTAGTGACTGCTGATTTTGAATTCGTTATTCGCGTATTTCAAATTAATTGTGAATTGGTCAGCTACTGTCTTCGTTTTTGCCGAATTCTCTGTTTTCAGAGTGCTCGATCGGTCTATGTAGTTTTCAGCAATTATTCCAAGGCTGGATTTGAGAGTTGATGATGAAGATTTATCAAACGCGCAGTGTTCATCAGGTTCGATATTGGTTTTTGATATGTGTTTTTTTTTGTTCCGGTTTGATTATGTAAGATATTGTGTTTTTTTAGTTGTTCTGGAGTTCTTGGAGAGTGTTTTATTTGTTCTAATTTTTGAATATACACGATTCTGTTTTTAAAAATTGGTTTCTGTAATATGAGAAAATAGCTCACCATAATCAGTCTTGTGCTCACTATATGTATGCGTCTGCCCACTAATAAAAAACATTCCGCTCACTACGTTTCAGCATGGACTGATTATATGTATTTGTTTGCTCAATAACAAAAAACAATAACTTACCATAATCAGTCTTGTGCTCACTATATTTATGCGTTTGCTCACTAATAAAAAAACATTCCTCTCACTACATTTATGCGTCTGCTCACGATAAATGTTGAATTATGTCGGGTAAACAATAGCTCACCATCATGAATCGTATGCTCAGTATATGTATTTGTTTGCTCAATAACAAAAAACATTCAGGTCACTATCATTAATATAGCTCACTCTGCAAAATACATCTAGCTCACTGGAATCAGTCATGTGCTCACTAAACATAGTTCTTGGCTCACTGAAGATATATATTTAGCTCAATAATATTAGGAGTGATAAATTTGTTTTGTCTGTAGTAGTACTTGAGACAGGTGATTTTGATGCTTCCTCCATTGGTGTAATTGGCTCAGTGATCTTTTCCTCAGGGTTTGTGGGTGAAGTCTCTGTTTTTGATATGTCAAAGAGGATTATATGTAATGTTAATACTAGAGTATAAAAGATACAACTCACTAAATTGAAGTGATGTGTTAGCAAAAAATAAGGTACATAATAATCATCTCCCTAAATTGAAGTAATGGTTCACTACCTAGAAGTTATAGCTCACCAACAGGTAGTCATGGCTCACTAAAATGCAAGTTCTCGCTCACTAGTGTATGTATTTGTTCAAGTCACTAACACAAAGTAATGACTTACTAAACAGGCTTCATAGCTCACCAACAGGTAGCCATGGCTCACTAAAATCAAGATCTGGCTCACTAGTTCATGTATTTGTTTAAGTCACTAACACAAACTAATGGCTCACTAAACAGGCTTCATAGCTCATCAACAGGCAGTCATGGCTCACTAAAATCAAGATTTGGCTCACTAGTTCATGTATTTGTTCAAGTTACTAACACAAAGTAATGGCTCACTAAACAAGCTTCATAACTCACCAACAGGCAGCCATGGCTCACTAAATCGAAATATACAGGTTAATAACGAAATTTTAGGTTTCGTTTTTGTAACATACCTTTCTTGAGAGATTAGTGATTCATCATTTCCAGACCTCTTGGTGCTTGCTTCTGAATGTTGAGGTTCCATCTGAAAAGATTGCAGAAATGCGATTAGTAAAAACTTTGTTTGCTGACTGAAAACCTAAAGTGCGATTGGTAATGTTAGTGTATTCGAAAATGAAAACAAATTGCATTTGTTGGTGAAACTTACATCGAAGTTCTTCTTTCAACCTTTACGGAAGAGATTTCGGCTAGAATTGTTGATGGAGTGCTGTAGAATTCGCGAAATGGACTAAGAATATGTGAAGGTCGTGGAGAGAGAACGAGGGAAGTTCATGGGTTTTGATGCTTGAATTAGACAGTTTTTTGCGCGTTTTGGTGTTTTTGTTTTTTTTTTTTTATTTTAAAAAAAGCGGTTTCCAAGTGAGCCAGGTGAAAATTTAGTGGACTGGTGGGGCCGGTTGTACAAATGCATTTGTACAACCGGGTGGACGGTATAAGAACTGTTCAAGTATGGTATGCAAAAGTAAGGCATATATGTACACATATAACATTTCTTCTAGTCTTTCCCCACACTAATCTTTGTGATTTCCATCCCATGTAACATTAATATGCTGCAAAAATTACAACAGTACAAGGTCTTCTACTCTCAGTAGAATAATTAATGAAGTGCATGCTTTCATTTGTTATCCTCAGCTTCCCCTCTCTTTCTCTCTCCCTCTCTCTCTCTCTCTCTCTCTCTCTCTCTCTCTTCTTCCTTCTTCCTAGTCGCTGCTAATACTAATGATTCTTCTTATCCCATCATTCTCTGAATCACAAAATCAAAACTTTCTCAAAAGAACATACCGCCTATCCTCAAATACCTGATAAGATATTACACGTGTTTTCTTTCCCTGAGAACTTCCTAACGAAGCATCTTACCATTAAAGTCCACCCATTTTTATGATTTTCTATGCTCTTACGGTCTATTTTATCCTCATAGTAAGTGCCTAACACCATCGAATACATCACATAATCTAAAGTCTCTACACATTTGTTTTCTTTTTTTTTTTCATGCTATGAAAATCTCAGATGACTTATCATGCTCATTGATACCCTAAGTAGGATATGTATCTTTCTATGACCTGAGTCGATGGCCTAAATTCATAATGGTTGTTCGCAACTCACATTCAGAGATCCCCTACCTTTTGAGTACGTAAATTGCTGTAGATAATGCTTAATATATAATGACTTCAATTTATAACTAGCTTGGGATAACCTACGTAAGTGTAAATAATTTTGGGATTAGTTGACAATAATACTCAAAGCATCCCTTATATTTTCACAAATGACTCATGTGATATCAATACTATAACCCTTCTAACTAGCATTACATAACTCATCGACCTGGACGAAGACTAAAGGGCAAGTATAGGAGTGTCATAAGCGTTGCGTATATTCATTCGAGGATAACGTCCCATCATATAAGTTCAACATTACCACATATTTTAATAGAACAGAACATTAGAGGTTATTTAATACCCTTAAAACCACTTAAAACTTGCAAGTAACATCCTCAAGTCATGTCATGCCATCGTCGAACATTAGGCATGCCTTAATTACTACAACTTCTAAATTGGAGTTATCCTCATTAAACAAACCGATAACCCGAACTTTACAGAATTATCACAATGAGTTTGGTATTCCTTGAAATATGTCATCAATAGGAGGTAACTATATACTTCCTTGCTCTACGTTGTTAACAATGGAGTGCCACAGTGCTACCTAACTAGGTCATTGGCCTTAATGTCAAGGCTAAGGGCAAGGTAAATATCATCTTAAGCATTCTCATGAGGCAAATGTTCTCTGAAGCATCCTTATTATGTACTCATACTCATGAACTCATAATCAACTTCACATTTAACTAGCCCAACAAAACTCATAAACACTGATAGCTCACAGTAACACTTAAACCTGGGCTCTGATACCATAACTGTAACGCCCCAACTTTGAATCCTGTAATTAGTCACAATTAATTCATCATTAGCAGTCATTATAGTGGAAGAGTTAGGGCTCTACCTTCATCCTATGGAGGATAAGGCCTAAGTAATTTACTTAACATAAATATTATAACACACCTTAGCTTACATAGAAGCTAGAAGACACTCACTTTATACATTTCCAACTGGAATAGAACTACAGCAACCCACAAAACTTACATTATGATGACTCTTGACCATTCAAAGTCTCACTCAGAGCTGGTCCCCATTGCCTGTCGTCTTGCCTCTCAAGTGTTCTCAAGTAAGGACTTCACAATTTATTTATCTAAAAAAACATAAAAAACATAAATATTTGAATGATGAGCTAAAGCTCAATACGCTTACTGCTATACTATAAATATAAAAATTCGTTTTTCAGTAAGCGTACGCATTTTAATTTATTTTAGTTCAAAATGAGGGATGTTGAGAATTATATCAAAACTGTTACCAGTTATTATCTGAAAGTGGAATCCAAACTAATGAGCTTATATGCGTATTGCGATCATTGAACAGATGCACACCTGCCAGGCTGATCGAGAAGCCTGAGGCAGCATAGGTGAACTGAAGGGCATAAGCCTTAATAATTAAATACTAGTGGGTCCACTTGCTTATGTGTCAAAAGAATTCTTGAAAATGATTCATTAAATTCTTGTGTATTATGAGACTTTGTTATTTATAAAAACATGTAATGTTTTGAAGGGTACAGGTAGTCAACATAGCTAGGGCTTTTGTTTGTTTGTTTTTTTTTAAAAAACTCCTGCCCACTTATAATGTATTTGTTTAAGCCTCACCAATGATAGAAATGGCCTCATTTATGCTCCAAACATGTTTTCTAGTTGGTAGAGCATTCAATAATTCTTGTTAATTACAATCTTCGTCAGTAGTCCATAACTTGATATCTTTTTTTTCTTTTTCTTTTTGGTACTAACACTTTCATTATCATTTAATTAAATACATAATTGAGTTTTATTTCTCATTGATACTTAAATTAATCATATTGAGCTCTTCCTTTACTATTATCACTACTGTAGGTATTATTATTGTTAGTGTTATCGTTATTGACAGTACTAATATGATTATTATTTTTGTTATTATCAAGATTATTATTAAGAGCATTATTATTTTTACTAGCTTTAGTAATCTTGCCATTGTCATTATTATCATTATGTTTTTATATAATTAACACCCATCTTTTATAATTAGCAGCTCACCCATGAAAGAGGTTTAGGTGAGGGCACATCCAATTTGTGGGTCTAGTTTTATTTTCGATGCAAAGTGCATGCTTCCAGCGCCGAGTCCAAGAGTTTTCACCTTGAAGGCTTCAAGTAAACCTTGATTTCTATTTCCTCGATTTAAATTGCAAAGGAATTTGTCATTTTAATCCATTCAATCCTAATTTAACTTTGAATTATCTCCTTGTGTACCATTAGCATTTAAGTTCATCATTATCATTCCTATTACTTTATTTAGCATTCCCACTCAGATTTCACCCAAAAAAAAACACACATTTTTTTGTACCTAAATTAAGTCCCAAAATTCCGATTAAGGTCATGTTCGGTAAAATTAACGGTTCAAGTAGCGGATAGCAGTTTAGGTAACGGATAGCTGTTCAGGTAGCGGATAGCGTTTCTAATTTAGCTGTCAGCGGATAGCTGTTTAGAAGAGCAGTTGAATAAAATGTGTTCTGTAAATTTAGCTGTTGGATTAGCTTATTAATGTAAATTGACATAAAAGGATATAGATAATTTCCAAAGATAAAATTTCCAAAGAGTAATTTTTGGTAAAAAAATATGAAACGCTACTTTTGAATGTAAAACCTTAATACTATTAGCTTTTCAAAAACGCTACTTAAAACGCTAAACGCTACTTAAAATGTTAGTCAAAACACTACGTTACCGAACACTAAAAATTACATGATAAGTGTATTGACTTAGTCAAAACGCCAAACGTTACTCAAAACGCTGTTGCCGAACACACCCTAAGTTAACTTGTTCAAAATCCTCGAAAATAGCATTTTCCCCTTCCCTCCCATCTTCAATCCCAAGTTCCACTTCACCTTCTCTACCCCTTCCATGGCAAACATCATACCCACACACAATCAACCTTCAATTTTATTCAAACACAACAAAACCTCTTTTGGTTTCCAACTCACAACCCATGCAAGTCCAATTTCACAACACATGCTCAAACCCACCTTTCCCCAAAACACCCAAAGCTCCCATACATTCTAATCTCTAAAATTCATGATCATAACCTCATATTACACCAATGAATACTCTTCTAATACTAAAGGGGTATAATTCGTCATCTAAATGAAGAAATAAATGAAAATAATGAAGAGAAACTTAAGGTTCATCTTCCATTCACTCAAGGAGCAAATAAATAGAAGTGGCCGAAGCTAGTGGTGCGGCTGGACAAGAGCGGTCGTGGCTGGGCTGGACCGGCAACGATGGCACCTGCTGATCGACTGATTGGATAGAACAGAGGGGGAGTTGAGCTGAGAAGGACCTGCGTGGGGATGGAAGGAGGGAACTGTGCTGTGTGCGTGTCTTGAAAAAAAAAAAAAGAGCAGTGGGTTAAGTTGGATTAAATTGATTCATTGCCCCTCTATATCTAGATATTTCTGTGTTTTTTTTGTCCCCGTAAAATTCATCTTCAACTCACAACATTTGGGTTAATACTTAGCTATTTTTAGTAACTTCATAAATTCTTTAGAAGAAAGTTATAAATTTTACTCATTGAGTAATACGTACTTTTATTTTTATTTTTATTTCATTTATTCACATTATTGTCTTATTTACATGACACGGGTAGACAAATTATGTACTAAAAGTTAATATTGTCCATGAAAAATTATAACTTTTAATCACTTTTACAAATATATTCTAATATTTATCTGTGTATTATAGACTTTGAGTGATTTTGCACAGAGCGTGACTAGATCTCTTCCCTTTTTTTCCTTTTTTCTCGAGGCCATTTTGTCATCTCAATCAAACATCACCTAGATATTTCAAATGTTGAGCTGAAATGTGGCTCTCAACTTGTCGCATTGAAATCAACTAAAGTAATTATCGTGGATTAAGTTCGAGCTATTACATCCTCCTACGTCAATGTTGACTTGGGACCCTATTGGAGGTCCAAGTAAGCTTAGAAAAGGTGGTTGGACAATTAGTAGCCCTGCATAAGGAGCTTGACTACTTTATCTTTCAAAAGCACCTTATTAGCTCATTTTCAGTTTTCTGGGCAGAACGCCTTATTTCACTTCTAGCTACATTTTGGAAGGGCAAACAGGCTCCAGTTTGGATGACTTATATATGTATTGAAGCCCCAGATGTCCGGCTTCCATCAAGACATATAATGTCTCTAAATTCCAAGTATTGACAATTTATGACCCTTAGGTACCTACTATTATATGGAAACAATTTCTAGGGCCCTCTGTTTTAGAAATAGATTTTTAGGTACCTACTATTTTAAGTAAACTTATTATTTGGGACAAATATTTTTACAAAATAGTTACTAGGTGCAGTTTTCCTAACAACTTAGTCCTTAAACTTTTAGAAATTGCAGAATAGTCCATAGAATAGGAAAAACGTGTAAATAAGCTGTTTTTAGGGGTTTTTTCAGGAAATAAGCTTGTTTTAACTTATTAAACTTCTTATAATGACTTTACTGGTACTAGTTATCACAATCTACTATTTATATCTTATATATTTAATGACTTAATTAAAGAGTGTTGATCGTTAGCTGAACTTAGTAGGCGCTGGGCTCCGACGTTCTTCTAGCTGCCGATTTACAGAGATTGCTAATCTCAATCCCAACTTCCTTAGATGAGGCACATCACATATCCGTTTTGTTTCCTACCTTAGACCGTAGTCGCTAATTAAATTTTTAATCTTTTTCAAGGATAGTGGAACTTTAATCAAGAAATTATGATATTTAAGACATAAGGTTCAATTGAATAACGTTCCCTATTGGGAAACTTATTTTATTGAAAGCTTGAAAGTGGAAATGTTACAATGGAAAGCTTTAAAGAGGGACTTAAGCTAAGATCATTAGAGATGCTTGCTCATAGAGAAATAGAGAATCTCAACTTCTCTTTTACTGAAGAATGCTCAAATGATCGTGTCCCTTCTCAGCACTCAACTTCTCTATTTATAGAGGGGATGGGGGTACATAGGATTTCCTAATGGCTACAGTACATAAAGATTTTTCACATAACTACAGTACACACTGGCACTATAGTACACAATGATGGCTACAGTACATACTTTATCTTATAGACCAGACATTTGTCAAATTAGTACAATAATGGGGCCGCCACTTTTCAGAGCTTTTAATGATGACAAGACTATTCATCATTATTGAGATTCTACATGCCTTCATCTCCAATTATATCTTCCAAACCATCATTATCTGGATAATCGTTAAAATCTTCATTAATTTGCTTAAGATGCTCTAGATCATATTTTTCAAATAACTCAAGGAGATATTTTTTCTCTTTTTCTGATAAGAAATTTCCAACTCCAACATCAAAGAGATAATCAAAGATATCTTCTAACATTGCTCCCTCCACCTTCATGTAGTCTTTAAATTCATTATCATTGGTGAAAGTAGTGTTTCCACAATGTATTAATATTTTTCCTCGTTCGATTAGTGCCCAACATTGATGATAAATGTTGAAAAATCCAATTACTCTTGATAAAGCAGGATCAGTAACTAGTTATTCTGGATTTTCATGAACCCAATTTTATCGTTGATCATTAAGGTTGTCATAATCAATGATATGAGCAAGATAATAGGCCAATTTGGCTTTTCCATTTTCATATTCAATTAGAGTGCTATAAAAATCTAAAGCTAAGCATCTGCGAACTAGAATTTTTGTTGGACCCTCAGGGGATATGAGCATCCAATGGATCCTTTTAAACATGCTTTACTGGAATTTAGTAAGGTTGAGAAAAATGGAGATTTTGGATATGGGATTTCTATGAAGTAAAATATCATCCCGTATTTCCAGGCTTTAAAGACAGGATCATTTGGAGATAATGAATTCGCTAGGAAACAAATACCACCAACTCCAGATTTGTCCAGAAAATAGATCGTTGTACTCTAAGACTCCCAGATATCATAGTAATAATGATGATAGAAGTCGATACAGGCTGCATATCACTCAGTGAACCATTTTTCTTGGACATGAAAACTTATTTTTTCTTGGATTTCATAAGGACATTGTAGGTAATTAACTTGTAACTCTAGAAGGAAAAATCTTTGGGCTATTAGGTAGACAGTAGATGGTAGACCAAAGCGTGATCTGCTTTTTGTATGAAATTCTTGGTTATCGATAAGGGCTTTACTAGAAGACATGACCCGTTCTAGTAGGAATGACATTTCATTAAGGACCACCTCCTTTTCTAGTAGCAGGTCGGCTTTGATGATTACCATTGACGAGTTCTCGAGTTAGACTATCTGCCAGAGAGTTATTCGATCCTTGTATATGTTCAATAGAGAAGGAAAACTGGTTAACCCATAATTGTCAATGTAGGAGTCACCCTTGTGCTTGCAACCAAGTATTCCTTTGCAATCACTTCAAATAAGAAAAGGTTTGGGAGCTAAAAAGATTAAGAATTTTTTAATTCCCCTTATGACTGCAAGGATCTCTATTTTCATCGTGGGATAGTTGCATTCGGCATTATTAAAACTTCCACTGCAGTATTTGCAAAGTTTTTCGCCTTCTTTAATTTTGAGTACTGCACTCTAGTGCTCATTGCTGGCATCTGTTTCAAGAACTAAATCGTCTCCTTCGTTAGGTAAATTAAGAACACAAAGATTTTTGCACATCTTTTTGAAGTTCTTGACAACCTTTGTGTCATTAGTGGTCCATGTCCAACTTACATCTTTTTTGAGTTTCTGCTGCAATGGCCTTCTTAGTTTAGCTAAATCTTTAATAAAGTTTGAAACATAAGTAAGGCATCCAATGCACTTGTTCATAGAACATACCAAGATTGGTTTCATTATGCCCAATTTTGTAATAATATTGACTAAATCTAGCAATGTAATTTTCTAGATATCTCATATCCCATAATTCTATGTTATTAATCTTTCTTTGTCATTCTCTTCCTTTTTTCTCAGAATCAAGTATTGGCCCGATAAATTCAGTTTCAAGTTCTTTGTATAGATTTTTGAACATAGTAGCTGGTGTTTCCATCATTCTTAATGTATTTTTACCTTCTTCAGTTAATGAATCATACCATTCGGATACAGTGCAAGCAAAACTATATTCGATGTAATTTAAGAAATTAGCAGCAGTCTATGTAGTATTTAGGTTTAAGACACTATTCATTCTTCTTTTTCAGTGCTCAAATATTTTTTCTCTATTATGCACTCCATCAATGTTTAAGATATGTCCAGTTTGGCTAATTGGGGTGAGGCCAATTTCTTCATAGGTCGTGGTTTTCCTTGGGAAAAACCCGAAGGAAAAATTACTTGTGCGCCCTGCTGGAACATATCTAGGTCTTAGAAAATGAGCATTTCTTCGAGATGGTTCACCAAATTCTTTAAGTTTAGGAATGACATTCTTAACTAGATTAATCTTTGTTTCATATAGGTCAATTTCCTCTCCAATCTCATTAATTTCCTTTTCAATAGTCATCTTACCATATTTCTTATAAAGTCTTTTCCTAACTTCTTCTAATGGTAATACGTTGAGATCTTCTAATTTAATCATATTCATCTGTTGATATATTTCTTCTTCTAATTGGATATTATTGATTTGTTCATTATCATCCGACAAAATGTCATATTTATCACTAATTGCGCCCATGATTTTGTTTAATTCTTCTGGATTTTGTTCTTTTTCGAACATTCTTTGTGGCTCTTCTAGAGTATATTGTTTATACTCCATCTTCTTTTTCTTTCTTTTCAGTTGATTTTTCACCAGATTATTCTCCTACTTCTTTTTGGATTTTTATCTCTTGTAAAGGAAATAGAATCTTGCTTTTTGGGGTTTTAAAAAGGATATTTATGCTGAAATGGAGTATTAATTCTTGGAGTAGCTTTTTCGCTATGCCTAACTTCGTTAATAAGAGAAAGATGGACAACAGTTAACTGATTCTTAAGCTCTTTGAGTTCAGTCTTAATTTTAGCTAATTCTGCTTTTAATTCTAAAATTATACCAGTGATATAGTTTAATTGAGGTGCTAATGAGATATTACCCTCTAATGAGTGGACAATATGTGAATAGTTAGGACCAAGGCAAGCAGGGGAAGATTCAAGCATTAATCACAATTAACCATACTTAATTAGCTTAATTAATCATTAATTAGCTTAACAAACTTAATTATTTTTGTGCGCGTGGCTCTGATACCAGATGAAAAAGAACGTCAAGTTCTATTAGTGAGCAAAAAACCACAAACACAATTTTTAACTTTTCGAAAGTAAGTTTTTAAGGATTGAGGGTAGATTTGCAAATATGAAAAGTTTTAAGGGGACCTTAAAATAGTTTTCACAAAATAAAGGGGACCTGATAATCTATTTTGGGAACACAGGGCCCTGAAAATAAATTCAGCAAAATAATAGGCACTTTGCAGCAATTTTTTCAAGTATTGTGGAAGACATGGGGCGAAAACCCAAAACGGGTCAGTGAAGGGTCTGGAATTCCACATTTTTTTTTTATTAAGGAACTAATTGGGCTAGCAAATGGATCAATCAAGGGATAATATTTCTTGGACAGCTGGTGGACTCTTCTAGGAGCCACCCACAGCAAAATTGCCCCATGACTAATCCAATTAAGATAATTGATTACTCATCCAATCTAGCACTAATGCAGCTAAATTCCAGCTCACCTATATTCTAGATAACTCCTTTAAAATTGCACCACTAGTTAGGATTTTGTTGGTTAATTTCCTTGTAATCCTATTGGTTAGTGCATGACTTGGGGAAGGGGGTACTTCCCTATTTATTTTCTTGATACTTGTAACATTTCTCAAACTTCGATTAGTGATATGAGAGCTTGATGCTTAGTATTTTCTCAAAATCTCAAATTTCCTTATCTCTCTAAGGAGGGCGGTGAAATTGAGTCCATCCCTTTAATTAAATCCTTAGTGCGCTGGCTTTAGAGGATTAAAGTTTTAACACTCCTCATCCCAGGGAGGCGTCACATCACCAGGATTTCTAAAAGAAATCCCTAAGACTTTCAAGGTTTAGTGAAGTGCAATAAAGGCCAAACTTAACTTTAGCATGTTCAGGCATTCTAGGACAAAAGTGCAATAGTTCTACTATACTTGTAACATTATGAAAGCTTAACTTAAGCTAAGGGGGTACTGCACCTCGAACGATAAGATAAAATTAATTACTAAGTGATATGAGTCACTGCCATGGGTTACACAACCGGGTTGCTGGAATTCAAACTAGTTCACAACATTCGATACTACAATATATACATAGGTCTAGTCTAAAAAATGAAACAACCATAGCCAGAGTCGTCTACACGCTTACACATCTGGAGAGCAGACTTATTTGTTTACATAGATGGCAAACAACATTCATCACTCCACAACAACCAAATAAGTGAAACTACAAAATAGTTGCTAGCATGTCATCACCAAATAACTTCTATACCTATTTACTCTGAACTTGGAAAGGGAAATAAGGATGGGGGTAAGCTACCACATGCTAAATGAGTGTTTCTCGACTCTCTAAAAACAAAATAGTTGCAAACAATACTGATAAGTAGCAAATACACAACATTTATATTATTATTGTCATATTAGACAAGTGAGGCTTCAAAAGAAAACTCCAATCTCCAATTTGAACGAATCCACCAAGACTAATGGCTACACTTTAGCGTCTATACCTCACTAAGGATCGTCATTCCAACTTATAGCCAAGTAAGGCGACTGAACAAAGCTTAAAGAAGAAAAGAAATCCTCATTGACACGTTTAAAACATAATAAACCATTTCGCCTCAACACAAATAATTTACAATTAAATTTGGGTCATTTAAGGATTTATGCTCTGTTCTAAAGTCCCGAAATAATAAAAGTAAGAATTCAAACAATTTAGCCACATATCGAGAAAATAAGATCGTTTGGTTCAGGCAAAAGATTCCTTGAATGTGCTAATTAGGGGAGATCTACACTCGTCCTATGTGAGGTCTACACTCACATTTCATATTATCTCCGGGGCATAATATAACATTAGACCTTTACCCTCATCAAGGTCTATTAGGGCTCCCACTTATGCGTCTACTCGCAGGCATTAGGGTTCCTGCAAACCGAGTATATTCTCTAACCATGGTCACTTAATAAGCACTTTTCTTGGCCACTTTTAATTAAACGAAATCATTTTAGTTATTTAAACACCTGCCACTAGCAATAAAGATTTTTCCTACCTTCAAGTAGGCCATAAGCTTTTCATTTCAATAATTCGCTCATAAGGAACTGTAATTACGTTTGTCAGGCCGAAATAATTTCCATAACCATATCATTGGTTTATAGTTCCTTACCTTGAAAAAGGAAAAGTCACTCAAGTTCATTTCAAGTTTACTAACTCAAGACCTTACTCTTTAAATAACTTGCCAACATATAAATCATAACTTGGTTTAGCAACTAAACATTTTTAGTTGTTTCTGAATTCATTTGAATCTTTTGTATATAAAAAGAGGGATTTTAAAACAAGCTCATGTCCTTAGGGTATCACCTTGAGTTCTCATTTCAAATGATTTAATTCATTGAACCATTCAGCTGAATCGTCCTGTGGTTTAAACTTGTCCATGCTACAAGTAGTTTCAACAGTTACAACAGGAAACGAATCAACAATTAAATGGGTATTACCTAAGGCGCTTTGGGCTAGCTACGTATGAGATAGATAAACCTTTTTATGAATCTTCGTACACTATTCTAATTTCATACAATTACCACACAATAGTTTCATCACATTCAAGGTTTAATGGCGATAATTATCACAAGTGTTTTCTGTTTCAGCAATTCTGCAGAATCAGCCTTGTATCAGGCTTATGGATTTAATTTGCAATGTTATAATTAATTCAATACCTCAGTCTCCCTGCTCATAGCACCTCCCACAAAAATCCTCAAATTCCACTCAATGATTGAACCTCAAATTCATCAATTACTCAAACTCAATTTTGATTCAATATCATTGCCCAATTCTCATAATCAACCGATTCCACAGTCACCAAACTGACGTGCAACTCTTATTACAATGCATAATAAAAGAATCATAATATGACCAATGCATAATCTAACCCACAATCTATAGTATAACACATTTAAATCCCAACAAACAGATTCATGCAATCTGATTAACCGCATGCTACTCAACATCTCAATGCAAGGGGATGTAAAATTGATGAAATCACTAATAATTTGAAGAAATTGAGTGTAACCACCCCACTCCAAGCTTTGGACCTAATTAATGGGTTGTGGGTGTTGTTTTTGATGCTTTGAAACCCGAAAATAATCCCCCTTTTTCGCCGCCAAACACTGATTTGAACAAGCTTTCCTAGACCAGATTTCTGCCTCTCTTTGTTGCCGCTACCACTATCCCTCTCCTCTCTATTACTCGTTTCTGCATGTGTTTCGGCTCAACTTATAGAGGGGTGAAGATTGTTACGAAGCTGTGAGGTGTGGTTCAATTTGGGCATCCGTTTGGTACCTCAAACTGCGCTAGGGGAGACCATAAACATGGTGAAATCAGCCTGTATTCTTCTGAATTCCCTGCAGAATTGATTTGTCATGATTTAGGGAGTTCTGATGCTGTGCATGAGAGTTGGGTTGAGAGGGAGGAGCGTCTGGCTGTTTGAAGGAAGAAGATGATGATGATGCCTAATGTTTTAAGGGAGGCCCGAAGGTTTCTATCACTGGGCATATTAAAGCAGCATATTCTCTCTCCTGTAATGTTTTGTTTTTGTTTGCTTGATCATCTAATATTTCTCAGCCTAAATTTGTACCTCTTAGCCTAAGTTCAAGCCGTTAATTCTAACACTCGTCGATTTATACATTCCCGTTAATAACTTTCGATCTAATATTCGACGAAATTAGTTCTAATGCTTGTCAATCTAATCGTACCCGAGAATATACTTGATTTAGTACTTGGTAAAAATCTTTATAAATGCTTATTGAAACTGACATAAAATTTCAAAATTAATGATAATAATAATTCTCTCTTTAATAAAATTATAACTTAAGCAAGCATGTTAATATTGATCTAACTTTACTGAAATAATCAAGTACAGTTTTGTAACATTATGAAACAGTGTAATTAGCTTAAACTATAAATAAATAAAAAAAAGAACACGGGTATTACACTTTCCCCCCTAAAAGAATTTCGCTCTTGAAATTTGCTTACTTGGTGGAAATAATGTTGGGTACTTCTCTCGTATTGCTCTTTCCAATTCCAAAGTTGCTTCAGCTACCATATAATGCTTCAAAAGCACTTTAACACAGGGAATACTTTTATTCCTGAGCTTCGTCTCTATTCTTTTTAATATTCGAATGGGCTCTTCCAGATATGTGAGATTCTCAATCTGTAAGGGTTCATATTGGATAGCATGATCTAGGTCCGAAACAAACTTTCGAAGACTGGATGCATGGAATACGTTGTGTATGCCTTGCAGCAAGGGTGGTAAGGCCAATTGATACGCAACCAGACCCATTTTTTGTAGAATCTCAAATGGTACAATGAACTTGGGCTCAGTTTCCCTCTCTGCCCAAATCTTATGCTTCCCTTGAGTGGAAACCTTGCAGAAACATATGGTCCCCAACATCAATTTCTAAGGGTCGTCTTCTAATATCTGCGTAACTCTTTTGCCTACTTTGAGCAGCCTGTAGTTTTTTACGAACAGTTTTGATCAACTCGATCTTCTGATTGATTAGCTCTACTTTAGAGAGTTCCCTTTCTCCTACTTCGTCCCAATAAATAGGAGTTCTACAACGTCGACCGTACAATGCTTTAAAGGGAGCAATGCCGATACTTGCATGGTAGTTATTATTATATGCAAACTCAACTAGAGGTAAGCTGTGATCCCAGGTCCCTACTTATTCCAACGCACAAGCTCCCAACATATCTTCTAAGGTTTGAATAGTTCTTTCTGATTTCCCATCTGATTGTGGGTGGAAGGTTGTATTTAGGCATAGTTCTATTCCCAACGCTCTTTGCAATCCATGCCAAACCCTAGATATAAACTTGGTATCTTGATCTGACCTTATGCTAAGAGGTACTCCATGTAATCAGACTATTTCTTTGATACAAAAATCCGCTAGTTGCTCGGAGGTAAAAGTGACTTTAATGGCTAAAAAGTGTGCGGCCTTGATTAGTCTGTCAACAACCACCCAGATACTATCATGCTGCTTGGTAATCCAGTGATGAAATCCATGGTGTTGTGCTCCCATTTCCATACTAGGATAGGCAAGGGTTGAAGTAATCCTCCAGGTTTTTGATGCTCAGCTTTTACCCTTTGACAGGTGGGGCAGCAAGCAACAAAGTATGCAATGTCTCTTTTCATTCCTAACCACCATAAATGGGTTTTCAAATCATAATACATCTTGGTACTTCCCGAATGAGTGGTAAGTGCTAAATTATATGCTTCTTTTAACAATTCCTTCTTGAGGTCTAGCATGTTAGGAACACATAACCTGTTTCTACACCAAAGCGCATCATTTTCGATTAAAAACTCCTTGATCCTTCCTTCTTCTATTTCCTTTCTGATCTTTATATTTTCAGGGTCTTCATTCTGGTGCTGCTTGACTTATTCTATTAGTATAAAAGTAACATGGAGTGCTGCTAAGTAGCTTTGATTCCTTGGTGGCACTATCTCTATCTAGAGTGTGTTGAATTCCCTCAGAAGCATCTGCCACTACGTTTGCTTTACGAGGATGACACTTGACTTCTATGTCATAATTTTTTAGAAGTTCTAGCAATCTTCTATGTCTCATGTTTAACTCTTTCCGAGTGAAAATATATTTCAGGCCACTACGATCAGTGTTGTTATCATTTTAATTTACCACAAGTGCACGACGCAACTGTAGCTAGCAACCGGCAAGTACGGATCGAATCCACAAGGAACTTGGCTTCAACTACCAGAACTAATTAGACTACTCAAGCTAGGCCGTCACAATTAAGGTTTTGGAACTAAACTAAGGGAGACAATAACAACTAAAAGATGGAATAAACAGCAGAAGAGTAAACACCTAGGTTGGAATTAACAACACAAATATGCTAGCGAATCAATTACTAGCCCTACCAAACATCTCCTAAGCATGCATCACGAATGGATAAATTGTCAATTAAGCCCATCTCCTTCCTCTCTCAAGGGTCGAAGACTAATCCTAGAACTATAGTCGCCTATTTTCATGGGACTAAAGGTCCAAGGATTACAAGATTCACAATCTCAAATCCCAATTAAAATCTTAACTATTTTCATGTTAAAACCCTAATTGTCTACTAAGGCGCACTAAGTAAAGGTTTCGTCTCTCAACGCTCTCCTAAACCCCAATAAAAAGGATGAATGTTCTTTCGAGCATTTCATCGAGCATGTGGCGTGCATAGTAAAATTCATAATCGCAAAACAAATGGGGAGTAGGGATTTGGGCCAGTACAAGATTGAACTATACATACTCAGCGTCAATCCCAACCTAAGTTGAAGGATTTAGCCTACAATCATGTTTAACACAACAATCACAATGTTCAATCCAATAACCATGACAACCAAAACCTAAAATAATCAAGGACAAGAGGAAAGCGAATTGAGATAGAACCTGAAATTAATCGTATAAATTGAAGGTAGAATCAAACTCCAATCCAAAATTACAATCCAAGAACGTGAAGATTAAACTCTAAAACTAAACCTAAAATCGCCTAAGAAAACGTCTGGGGAAAAGAAAACTGAATAAAAACTGGATGTCTCCAAAACAGGCCTGAAGGAAGATTTAAGTCGCGACGTGGAACGGGGGTGGCACGGTCGTGCCCCGAGGCACGGTGGTACCATGCCAAAACGCTGCCCGAAACACCCCCAGAATGGCACAAGTGGGACGGGAGTACCACTTGGCACGGCCCAACCGTGCCACTTGGCTGTCCGGCCAAGTGTGCCAGTCTGGGGGGGGGGGGTTGGCCGTGCTTTGTGGGTCTGATTTTGTGGAGCTTCCGTGCGACGCTTTTTTGCGGCTTTTCTCGCCTTCTTGGCACCTCTTTTTGCCAAATATTAACTATCTTTCAGTTCCTTCAACAAAGTTCCTGAAATTACAGAAAGACGTTATATGAGTGAAATATATGCGTAAGAGGTCGATTTGACCCTTCTCTGACGTGATAAAGCATGCAAATATAGGAGAAATCGAGTCAAATACGGGCTAAAATATGGTACAAATAGCGGTTCATCAAGTGTATATCTCACATCTCACTCTATAAAGGTAGTATCTCCAAATCTTCAATGGAAATATAACTACAACCAACTCTAAATCATGTGTCGGTTAATTTTCCTCATCTGGCTTCAGTTGATGAGAGGCATAGGTGATAACCCTGCCGTTCTGCATCAGAACACACCCTAATCCTTTCTTGGAAACATCACTGTAGATCACAAATCCCTCATTACCCTCAGGTATTGCGAGCACTGGTGTAGACACTAGTCGCTTCTTTAGCTCCTGGAAGCCATTTTCACATTCTTCTGTTCATTCAAACTTATTGCTTTTCCTAAGTAATTTGATAATAGGCATTACTAGCTTAGAGAATCCTTCTACAAATCTTCTATAATAACCAGCCATACTGAGGAAGCTTTGCACTTCGGAGACATTTGTGGGTCTTTTACTTTTGCAGGGTCTACTGAAATGCCTTCTTGAGGCACCACATGACCCAGAAAGTGCACGTTTTCAAGCAAAACTCACACTTTTTAAGATTAGTATATAGCTTGTGTTCTTTTAGAGTTTTCAACAACATTTGTAAGTGATCTGCATGTTCCTCCTTGGTTTTAGAATATACCAAGATGTCATTGATAAATACCACTAGCGATTTATCAAGGAAGGGCTTGAATACTCTGTTCGTTAAGTCCATGAAGAAAGCTGGGGCATTAGTTAGCCCAAATGAAAGCACCAGGAACTCATAGTGCCCATATCAAATTCAGAAGGCAGTTTTGGGCACATCCTCTCTCATAATCTTCAACTAATGACATCCTAATCTCGAATCAATCTTAGAGAATGCCACAGAGCCTTCTAGTTGATCAAACAAATCGTCAATCATAGGGAGAGGATATTTATTTTTGATAGTGACCTTGTTTAGCTCCCGATAATCGATACACCATCGTAAATTTTCGTATTTCTTCCTTACAAAAAGCACCGGGGCTCCCCACGTTGAGACACTAGGTTGAATCAACCCTTTATCTAATGATTGCTGAAGCTGGATCTTTAACTCAACAAGTTCAACAGGTGCCATACGACAAGGAGTCTTAGATATTTTGGCAATGCTTGGCATAAGGTCTATTGTAAACTCAATTTCTTAATTAGGTGGCAACCCTGACACTTCCTAGAATACACTTAGGAATTCTCTCACCACTTGAATTTCATTCAAGTTTGATTCTTTTTGTTCAGCCACCTCAATTGCACACGAATAACCTTGACACTTTTTTCTTAGCATTTTGAAGGCTCGCACAGTGAATATGGTTGGAATGTTTTTTTGATAGTCATTTCCTTTAAATTCCACCCCTCCTCCAAGGTCAAGAAAGTGATTAGCTTCTTTTCACAATCTATGCTCACCTCATGTTTAGCTAACCAATCCATACCCAAAATAATATCCCATCCCTATACTAACTGCACCAAATCAACAGAGAGGATTCTCCCCTCCACATCAATAGCATAATTCTTAAAAATGATGTAAGTATGATAAACAAATCCAAGGGGAGTGGTCACATATAGTTGTATATCCATCTCATCAGGCTTACTAGTGAGTTTCTTTACAAATTTAGGGTTCACAAATGAGTGAGTAGCACCATAGTCGAATAAAATGCGATCTTAAAGATGGTTGATAAGAAGAGCATCTGACACTATGGTAATGGGATCTTCAACCTCTTCTCCTTCAAAGAAAAATACTTGGCCTCCTGCTTGTGGCTTTTTGTTGCTCTTATTGCCTCTTGAGGAAGCATCAGTTGGAGGGTGGCCTCGTTATGCTATAGAATTGCTTCCCACTCCTGATTTTTGAGTGTTGATCTGTCTGTTCCTTGCTACTTTTGGGTAGTTAGCGACTTTTGTGTCCTAGTTCACCACATCCAAAGCACTGGCCCATAGTGCTTCTTTATGGGCCAAAATGTTGATTCCCGTATTGATCACATGTCTTCCTCTTTTGCCGTTGAGCAGGTTATTTTCCCCTGTCTTGTTTCTTTCTGAGGTTAAATTTCCCGAAGTTCTTGTTTCCTTGTAAGCTAGATCCTCCAGGACCTAACTTCCTCTTTGCTTGGCCCATTTCCCTATTTTCAATCTCAATCTCTTTCGTAAATTCGGGTTATTTTGATAGGCCTTTGATACATCTCCTGGAAATTAGCATAGGCGTGCCCTGCTATCATCCATTTTACTTCCCCCTTTAGTCCTTGTTCGAAATGGTCCATCCGCATTTCTTCAGTAGTGACTTGGGTTGGTGCAAAACGACTATGTTCATTGAATTTCATCGCGTACTCCATCACACTTATATTTCCCTATTTAATGCATAGGAATTCTTATTCCTTAGCCTTCGTTACATCCAGGGGGTAGTATTGGGCATCCATTAGGGTTTTCAATTATTCCCACGTTAACCCTGGTTCACCTACTTGAGGTTTTACTATCTCCCACCAAAACTCAGCCTCCTGTTCAAATTGATAGATGGCCAGGCATACCTTGAACCTCTCAAGGCACTCCATGATCTCAAATAAGTGTTCCATCTTCCTAAGCCATTCCTCATATGTCAAGGGGTTTGTCCCACATCCAAATTTAGGGGGTTATAGCTTATTAACCTGGCAGATCATTTCCATAGCGGTAGGTTCAGGTAGTGGTTCACGTCGTGGGGGCGTCTGTTTGCACATTTATACATAGGGCTACTTAGTTCTAATTCTAGTTAGATGTTAATATCACAACCACACCATAGTTAGAAGGGTAGGATCTTTTAGTTAATGAAATCATTTGCAAGTGATGCGGAAGAATTTTATTTGTAGTCATAAATTAAGTCTTAGCTTAACCCACATAAGGTCATACATGCATTCCACATTTTCACTTAAGGGAGTACACATATACACATAAAGAAATTGGTAAGCACATAATACTTTGGTAATGTTATGATTTCTCGCAAGTATATGATTTAACGTTGCAATACTTGAAGGTGTCGATCCTCAGAGATAAGTTATAAAATTAGGCTACCAAAAATTCAAAACTAAATTGAAATTAGATGCTAAAATCAACCAACTTACAATAAAATTATAGACCAAATTAATTGGCGAACCTGTGAGAAATATGCTAGCCTACAATGGAAACTACCAAAAGAAAACTAAAGCACCAAATTGCAGATAATTCAAGCCACCAACACTTGGTTCCAATTATTTCATCAACTTGAACAAATGAAGCACAGGAAAGCGAAACAAACAGAGGAACATGAAACAGAGCACCAGAATTGAAAGAGCTAGCTTCCAATGCAAGAATTTGAACCAAACAACTCGCAAATTCACCTCCAAAAGTAGAGTTCTCTTTCGTTTTGAACCAAACTTAGGCTAATTACATCAACTTTCAACTGCTAAGAACGGATCTGGAACTGTAAAAGGAGAACGAAAAATAAACAAAAGCATGAAAATAAACTCTGCCCATGTACTCTCTACTCTACGCTATCCTTCCTTACGCTCATCTATACTACTACGCTCACCTCCAACTCATCTATTTTGACCCCGAGTTTGAAGCCTCCAAAAACGTCACTCCCATCCTCTTCGGTTGCCTCCTTTACTCCTTGTAACCGTTCGATTTATGATGGTGATGATGACGGATAATGATGGAGGAGATAGAGAGAGTATAATGGATGGGCAAGATGAAACGATAGCCATGAAAATGGTGCGTCGTTCTCGACTTGCTTTGCTCTAATTTTTTTCGGCTTTGCTGGGCACAAACAAGAAGGGGAACGAGATGAGTAACGGTTGGGTTGATGATGAGTGTGATTATGGAGCATGAAGGAAGAGAGAGAAAAGGCTACATTTATGGGTGCGAGGGAGACGAAGGGTCACAGTTGGTTGCCCTATTCATGGTTCTCTATTGGAGTTTTGGGCAAAAGGGAATGAAGGAGGAAGAAGAAGAGAATGGGGAAGCTGACTGGGAATCCCGTGCCTGGCACATGCTGGGGTTTAAGTGAAGGAGGGAGATGTGGGCTGAGAAAGGGGGAGGCAGTGAAGGGCACGACTGGGCTTGGTCTGGGAAAATCGTCGGGGCTAAGCCCAGCTGAGGAAAAAGGGTTGCAGACTGGGC
Organism: Selenicereus undatus; assembly: GCA_017589665.1. NCBI lineage: Eukaryota > Viridiplantae > Streptophyta > Magnoliopsida > Caryophyllales > Cactaceae > Selenicereus > Selenicereus undatus. The sequence goes on along the minus strand of JACYFF010031954.1, from coordinate 14,106,339 downwards.
CTCGCGTGTGGGCCTCGGTCTTCTACTACTGGGCTCTGTAGATCTTCAATTTTTTTTCTTCTTTCTTGTATGCTTCAATCTGATCCAACTCTAGCACTTGTTTGAGTAAATTTATTTATTTTCTTCAAGTTATTTCCAATTCCTACAAAATAAATAAAAGTATTATTAAAAATCTAAAACAAATATTAGATGATAAAAATCTAATTTAATAATTTATTTAGAGTAAATATTAGAAAATTTAAGGGTATAAAATATCATAATTTCAGGTTGAACAAATACCCCCACACCTAAGTTTTACTCATCCTCGAGTAAAACAAAACTAAAAATCCTAGAAAAAAAAAAATAAAATCCTAACTCACTTTCATACGAATCACGGTTACACTTAGCATGTGCAACAAGCCCTTTAAACCTCTGGGTTACCCCTAGTGGACGAGTAAGGTCTCGTGAGGGTTTGCAGAAGACATATCAACAAAATCTATAAAAGAAAATATAAATAGTAACTTGAAAAGCTTTTTGGGTTTTGTTTTTCAAAAGTTAATATCTACAAAATTGGGGATAGATATATACACATTCTAATCAACTAAATCACCCATGTGGCAAACATATTGGCTTGCATATAAACAAAATGTACTCATCAAGGCTCTCTACCCCATGAATGACATCAGAGCACTAACTTTTCACTCAACTGCACATCAAGACTTGGAATCCATCCCAGTGCTCGTGTGCAAGTATATCATCATCCTAGGGCTCAGGTTTACCAAAATCCAACTCAATCCCACTTGACTTACTAACATAGGAAGCAAGCTTTCCTAGTAGCAATATTGCCTCAAAGGGTAACATCCAGTAGCGCATGCCTCAAAGGGATACTTGTCATTCCAAATTTTATTTCATTTCTCTTGCTTTTTTTCCTTTTCATTTTTTTTTCAGTTTTTTTTCTTTTTTTTCATCAGTTTCATTTTTTTCTTTTCTTTTTGTTCGAATAAAAACCAAAGTAATTGTGTCAAAAACAAGTGGGAGAGTCGATCATGGAAAACTAAAACCTTAAGACAATGAGGATGAATATAAAGCGGGGTTGGATTACACAACGATAATGAACAATTGGAGTTATAATTAGGGCTAAGAATGAAACATTGAGGACTGAGACCTATCATGCACATCACGCGTATATACAAGCTAATAGTCAAAGCACAAGGAATTTAAGCTAATCAGAATAGTATAAAAGTTCCCCAAAAACAAATCAAAATCTTTTTTTGAATTTGTCAAAATTTTTCAAATTTTTTTTAAAGGATTTTCAAATTTTCAATTGTTTTTAAATTTTCTTTTCAAAGTTTCCCCACCCCCACACCTAAATCTCATAATGTCCTCATTGGAAGTGAAAAGAAATATCAAACACAATCAAAAAGAAAAATAAATATATACAAAAGGAAAAAGAGACTCAAAAAGAAAGAAAAAGACAAGACTCAAACACTCAAAAAGAAAACAATAAAAATAAACAAGGCAACAAATATATATACAAACGAAAACAAAATAAAAAGATGAGATAAAGAGGAGCGTGTATACCAGGTTAGGTGCAAAAGTATACCTAAGCTATGTCTTCATAAATGCGCTCAACTAGAGGCATATGGAGCATCAACCACTCAATATCGAATGAAACATCGTTACTTACAACAAATCCCAACAAAGCACGAAGAAGCTTGTCAAATACCGAAGACCAACTCTCAATAAAATTAAGATGATGAACATGTAAGAGTTGGCACCAAATCGAGTACATCCACCACAATAATGCAGCACAAGTGAGGGCCCGTTTCAATTTGTCAAACTGTTGGGCCCAATTAGAAAATGGATAGACATACTTAAAAGTCGCCAGCAAGTGGGTCATTGGCCTAGAAAGTATATCATCATGGATTAGCAGCCTGCGCAAAATAGGGGGTGCTAGATCCACAAGTCCTTTAAGTTTAATATGCGTAGGAGTCTGGTCTAAATCAAAATTCTTATTGGCGACGCTCTTAGACTCAACAGAGTTAGATTTGCAGTATCTAAAAATGAGGTCAGTTTGAATGGGTTCAAAAGAAAACGATTCATATTCGGCACACAGGTCTACATCCAAACCCACATTAACATCAAACCCACATAAGAAAGATTCATATTCTATAGAAAGAATATCATCGTTGACTTTCAAAGTAGTGGATGCAATTGCCTCCACAATTGTGTCCTGTAAAATAGTATCGTCTGACTCATCGAAATCACGATGCTCAATTTCAAGTGTGACACTCATATTTAATTCACTAGCACTCTCAAAGTCTTCACCCTCCTCAAACTCACGAGAATGATGAAAAGGGGCGGGTGGGTCGGCAGAAAATAGGACATCCTCAGTGACGTCCGTAGGTGAGCTAGTGTGAGGTGCAAGGTCTTGTGATAGAGATGTAAGGAAGTCCCCCTCTTACTCTACACTAGTCAAAGGCATGTCAAAATTCAAGTGAGGCCTAGCAAGATAAGAGGGATCAAAATCATCATAAAGACTAACTTCAGGTTTAGAAGATCCTAAACTAGAGTCAAACTTTTGTAAACTAGTATCCTCCCCACAAAAACATTGAGAATATTCAATAATTCTCACTTTCATGTTTTCTATCATTCTATCAGTCACACCATTGATCTTCTTTTCAACACTTGCACAAGTAGCATCAATATAAGCGCGACATGGACAATTACAAGCATCATGATCAGAAGAGTTACAATAATTGCACAAAATAGGAGATACATAAGACTGAAATGGGTCATATGAGTTCATAAAGTGATCATGAGAGTAAGGATTAACAGGAAAAACAATCTCGCCATGAGTTGGGTATCCAAAATTATTTTTAGCTTGTTCAAACTCGTAAGTATCCCAAGCTAATTTTTCAAAGAAATCCCAAACTTCATCTTGAGTTTTAGATAACAATCCTAATACACATCTAGGATAAATGGACTCAATATAACCCCAAGATTCAGAATTCAGACCTACAGCAATAACCCCACAAATTTTCCATTTTTGAAAATTCTGATTCAATTGAGTATGATAATCATTAAGTCGCGATAAATAGCTCCAAAAACGTTCATGCTCAAATTGTGTGAAATTAAATACTGGCATGCTTGAAACTAGTGTTTTTTTTTTCAATTTAAAGAATTTTTCAAATTTTTTTTGGATTTTCAAGTTTTAATTTTTTTTACTTTTTTTTAGGAAAGAAAATGTATCTAGAACACTATTTACAAAACAATGACTGGAGCAAAAAGAAGAGACTCGAATAATTAAGTGAACAAAACAAAATAAACTAACAAAAATAAAACTATGCTACCAAATTAAAAGAAAGTCCAAAAATACTCAAACCACACACAAAATATAAAATAAACACAAACACAAAAGAAGAGCATTTTTGAAAAAAAATTTCTTTTTGTTGCTGCTACTTCTGTGGCTGTTCCTGCACAATAATCAAACAGTTAGTCTTTTTTTTAGCAAAAAATAATTACTAAAATCAAAATTAAATGCACCAAAACAAAAACTAAAATGGAAAATCTAATCAAAAATCAAAGACAAAAGAAATCTCAACGAAACTAAAACAACTAAAACTAAACTAACGTGCACAAAATCGAAAAGCCCAAGACACGAAACGAAAATAAAAACAAAATCAAACGAAACAACTAAATTACGACTCGACTATGCAACCCAATTTCGCAACACCATCCCCGGTAACGGCGCCAAAAACTTGTTATGGTTTCCCGCAAATATACGGTTTAACGTTGTGATACTTGAAGGTGTCGATGCTCAGGGATGAGTTATAAAATTAGGCTACCAAAAATTTGAAACTAAATTGAAATTAGACGCTACACTCAACCAACTTACAACAAATTTATAGACCAAATTAATTGGCGAATCTATGAGAAATATGCTATCTTGCAATGGAAATTACCAAAAGAAAACTAAAGCACCAAATTGCAGATAATTCAAGCCACC
>JACYFF010031954.1:14083955-14097351 GCA_017589665.1 Selenicereus undatus | reverse complement strand
TATGTATATATTAGTTCATGTAATTAATATAGATAATATAAGGGTGGAACACATTCACACAAGCACATAAGTCGCGTATTTCACACATTGCAACCTCTATTATTATATCTAGATGCATAATATAACCTATGGCTCTGATACCACCAAATGTAACAGCCCTCATCCCAGGGAGGCGTCATATTGCTAGGACTTCTAGAAGAAATCCCTAAAGCTTTTAAGGTTTAGTGAAGTGGAATAAAGGTCAAACCTGACTTTAGCATGTTTAGGCATTCTAGGACAAAACTACAAGAGTTCTGCCTGTATTTGTAATGTTTTGAAAGTTAATTTAAGCTAAGGGGGTACCTGTAAGTCTAATGATAAGATAAAAATAATTACAAAGTCGCATGAGTCACTACCACGGATCACACACCTGGGTTACTGGAATTCAAACTAGTTGATAACATACAATAGAACAATATATACATAGGTTCTGTCTGAAAGGGAAACAACCATAGCTAGAGCCGCCAACATGCTTACACATTAGGAGAGCAGACTTAGTTATTTAAGATGGCAAGCAACGTTCATCACTCCAAAACAACCAAAATAAGTGAAACTGCAAAATAGCTGCTAACAGGTCATCGCCACATAACTTCTATAGTTGTTTACTTTGAACCTAGAAATGGAAATAAAGAGGTGGTGAGTTACCAAAAGCTTAGTGAGTGTTTCTCAACTCCGTAAAAATAAAATAGTTGCAAGCAATACTAATACGTAGTAGGTGCACAACATTTATATTATTATTATCGTATTAGATAAATAAGGCTTCAAAAGAAAACTTCAACCTACAATTTGAACGAATCCATTGAGAATAATGGCTCAACTTTAGTGTCTATATCTCACTAAGGACTGTCATTCGAAGTTAAAGCCAAGTTAGGTGACTTAACAAAGGTCAAAGAAGAAAAAGAAATCCTCATTGACACGTTTGAACATAATAAACCATTTCGCCTCAAAACGAATAATTTAAAATCAAATTTGGCCCATTTAAGGATTTATGCTCTTTTCTAAATTCCCAAAATAATAAAAGTAAGAATTCAAACAGTTTACTCACATATCGGGAAAATATGATCATTTGGTTCTTCTATAAGATTACATGAACGTGCTAATTAGGGGAGATCTGCACTCGCTTTATGTGAGGTCTACACTCACATTTCGTATTATCCCCAGGGCATAACGTAACATTTGACCTTTATCCTCATCAAGGTCTACAAGGGTTCCCACTTATGGGTCTGCTCCCCTAGGCATTAGGGCTCCTGCACACCGGGTCGTTCCCTAACCATGGCCACTTAAAGTGCTTATCTTAGCCACTTTTAATTAAACCAAATTGTTTTAGTTATTTAAACCCATGCCACAAGCAATACAAATTTTTCCTACCTTCAAATAGGTCACAAGCCTATCATTTCATAATTTGCTTACAAAGCCGTAATTACTTTTGTCAAGAAAAAATAATTTCCATAACTATATTATCGGTTAATAATTCTTTACCTTCAAACAGGAAAAGTCACTCCAATTAATTTCGAGTTTACTAACTTCGGACCTTACTCTTTAAATAACTTGTCAATGTATAAATCATAACTTGGTTTAGCAAATAAATATTTTTAGTCGTTTCTAAATTCATTTCAATCTTTTTCATGTAAAAAGAAGGATTTTAAAACAAGCTCATGTTCTTAGGGTATCACCTTGCTCAATTCAAGTTTTCATTTCAAATTATTTAATCCGCCAAATCATTCAGCAGAACCATTCAATTGAATTGTCCTGTGGTTTAAAATTGTCCATGCTACAAGTAGTTTCAGCAATTACAACTGGAAATGAATCGACAATTAAACAGGAATCACCTAAAGCACTTCGGGCTAGACGGTACGAGATAGATAAACCTTTTTATGAACCTTCGTATGCTATTCTAATTTCATACGATTGCCACACAATAGTTTCGTCACGTTCAAGGTATAATGGCGACAATTATCACAACTGTTTTCAGTTTCAGCAATTCAGCATAATCAGCCTAGTGTCATGCTTATGTATTTAATTTGCAATGCTAAAATTAATTCAATACCCTGGGCACCCTCCTCACAACACCTCCCACAAAAATCCTCAAATTCCGCTTAATGCTTCAACCTCAAATTCATCAATTAGTCAAACTCAGTTTCAATTCAATACCATCATCGCCCAATTCCCATAATCAAACAATTCAACAGTCACCAAACTGACATGCAACTTGATTGGCGAAAAATCAGATTTTTCCCCAAAGGGGCTTTCACACATCGATCTTGCAGGCCAAGCCGATGTCACGGGTCGTGTTTTCAAAGAGATCTAGAATATTCTGGAACATTCCAGAATGGTTTGGAACCTTTTGGAATGCGCTAGAATGTTCTAGAGTGCTCTAGAACCTTCTAGAGTCTTCTAGGACATTTATATAGAATGTTCTAGATGCACGATCTTGTTCGGAGAATCAAATAGATCTCCACCGTCCTTAGTGGAGATGAAGGCACAATCTTGACCATCCTTAGTAGAGATAGAGGCACAATCTTCGCCATCTTTAGTGGAGATGGAGGCACAATCTTAGCTGCCGGATCAAATTAATCTCCATCGTCCATTAAGGAGGTAGATGTGTATATAAACCCCTAAGGGGACTCATTTCTAATCAAGCCTTCCAAGTGCAATACAAGAGCACTCTTCCAAACTCTTTCACTCTCTACTTTCTCTCTAAATTCTCTTAAAGTGTGAGTGTGCTTACCTAGCTTCTTAAAGTCTAAGTCAAGCATCCCTAAGGCTTACTAGTAAGCTAAGCAAGAGTTCCAAGCAAAGTTTGCTAGGCCACACGGGTTTAAGTTTGAGTCAAGCATCCTTGGACTTCGAACTGACTTAATCATCGGAGAGACGTTCCCCGGGGGTTGCCTTTTTTGCAGGTCAGGCCGCACAGAGTTGAGGATGACGAAGTGTTGACCGTCAGCTATCAGATAAACCCATCCCTTCGTCCCACGTCATCAGCAACCGTACACGGAATGATTCCTTCCGGAATCAGATTGGCACCATCTGTGGAGAGGAGACAGTAGCGATGGTAGTGAGTGAAGAAACACGGGCTCGGATTCGCAGAGATAAGGCCCCGGCTGTTGACACCTCTACGGCACCCATGGTTGAGGACGCCTCTGAGAGCTCCAGAGCGAGTCCTCGAGCGGTTAGGACGTCACCCCTGGAGTGGGAGGCGTATGTTATGATGGACACACTAAAGAGCCTCATGTCTACCATGGCCGACGCCGTCACGCGTCAAGTTGCTAAGCAAGTGAAGAAAGCCATGGAGGTGGCGAGCTCGGCCCAGTCGGTCCCTAATGGGGAACCCTTCCATCGATTGGAAGGAAGGTCGGCCTTTCGCCTCATGGAGCATGGCAGAGAGGCAGCGCGGTCAGAAAGGAGCGATCGGCTTCCCCGAGAGCGGCACGGAGGATGCGCAGCGGAGGAACCTGTTGCCCAATCCTCACAACGAAAAACTGTAGTCTTGGCAACCACCTCTACCCCCTACGCGACACACTCCAGGCGGACCACATAGCTTGAAGAGCACGAATAGACTTCTTGGCCAAGAGGAGAGAACTTAAGCAGGTGATGCCGCAGTCTGGAGCGCTATACGCGCCGTGATCATACCCGAAGCCCGCCTCCGCAAAGGACACACGGGGTGGGAACCACAACGCATGGACCACTCTCCCCCCCAGGGCATCACGGCGCGGTGTGGAGAGGAGGAGCCCCTCGGTGGTTGAGGTCAACCGCCACCTCAATACCCCCATCAAGGTGTCGGGGACACGCGCTCAGGCAATTGTGCTTCCCTTCTTGACCCCGTTTAGAACCGAGATCATCAATGCTCCGTGCCACGGAAAGGTCAAGATGCCGATTGTGGATCTCTATGACGGGATCACGGACCCGAAAAAGCACCTGGGAGTTTAAAAGGCCCAGATGTATATGTCGAACGTGGATGACGCATCCTACTGCCGTTACTTCCCTGCCACCTTAAAGGGAGTGGCACAGTCCTGGTTAAATGGTCTTACCCCATGGAGCGTAACTTGCTTCTAGGACCTGGCCAAAAAGTTCGTCAGCCGGTTCATTACTAGTCGCAAAGAGAGGCGAACTAGCATCCACCTATCGAAGATCAAGCAAGGACCGTAGGAGTCCCTCATCGAGTTTGTCAAACGCTTCCATCACGAAGCGGTGTTGATCCCTGACTTGGAAGACGGGGTAGCATATACTTCTTTCTTAAATGGCCTTAAGAGTGGCCGCTTCAAGTTCTCCCTGGCGGAACAGAAGGAGACAACGTTGGCATGAGAAAGGTCGCGGATTTTTTCCGGGCCACTAAGATTTGCACGGACAGCTCCAACACCCCAAAGAAAACAAAGACTCCGGGGGACCGGGGCTTTAATCATGGCGAAAGGAATCCTGGCCCCCAGGACAGAAGACCACAGTTCGAGGCGCCCAACCCACGGTTCACAACTGATGCAAGAAGCATCCTCATGGAGGTCAGGCGGCACTCGATGCTGCGTCGACCGCTTCCTATGAAGGCACCCCCTAGACCTCAGAACGTTCGGAAGTATTGTGAGTTCCACAAGCAGAGCGGGCTTACCACGACCGAATGTCGAGAATTGAAAAAAGCCCTTCATGAGCTAGAGGACAAGGGATAGATCGATCGATTTTTTAAAAAGGGGCCACGATTCCTGCGGCAAGAACAAACCACCGATCTGCCCCCGTCGGGGGATGACGAATGTTCCACAGAAGTCGTAGCCACCATAGTGGGCGGCTGTGTGGAATAAATAACTTGTATGGCGTGGAAAGCTCAACTTAGAAGCGCGTAGCAACTGCTTGCTGTCGAGTAGGGAGCTAGCAAAACAACGCCCACGATGGTGTTCGGAGGAAAAGACGCCCCGCGGTTTGCTTCCCCTCATAACGACCCTCTGGTGGTTGAAATGAAAATCGCCAGTGCAATTGTACGAAGAATCCTGGTCGACACCGGCACTTCCGTGGATATTATAATGTGGGATTGCTTGAAAAGGCTCTCACACCTAGGGCACGACCTCGTTCCCATGGCGAATCCTATCCTAAGCTTCGGGGGGTAGGAAGTGAATCCCATAGGAATGATTCGCCTCCCAGTGCACTTTGGCGATAAGAGTAAGTTCAAAAGCCTTGAGGTTGACTTCCTAGCAGTTGACGTACCGACGGCCTACAATGCGATCATTGGGCAGCCGACCCTCCACAGAGTAAAGGTCGTAGTGTCCCCGTACCTCCTCCAGCTTCAATTTGAAACGGATGATGGAAATATCGGGGAGCTCCGTGGGGACCAGCGGATAGCACGGGAGTGCTACTTGGTAAGTATAAAGCCCCTCATCGAACGGACCAGGGAGAGTGGAACCTTCAGGGCCACCCCACACGAAGAAGCGGGCAAAGGCGGGGCCAGCCACTTTGGTCCCAGAGGCCCTGGTAATCCACACCCTCGCTTCTTTAGAGCCTCCACGACTGGAGCCAGAAGTTGGGGATGCGGTGGAACACCTGCCGCTTGAGGATGAGCGGCCGGAACGTACCGTGCAGCTCGGTCGTGACATCGCGGCCGAGGGCCGGCAGTCACTAGTTTCCCTCATGCGAGAATATAAAGATGTTTTTGCCTTCGGACCTGAGGAGATGCCCGGCATCGCCCCAACTGTGATGGAACACCGCTTAAATGCTGATCCTCAGTATAAACCCGTTGTTCATAAGAAGCGCCATATGGGCCCCGAACAAGCGGTCGCGGCTAACGCCGAGGTTCAGAAGCTGCTGGAGGCTGGCTTCATTCGAGAATGTCACTACCCTGAATGGATCTCGAATGTGGTGTTGGTCAAGAAGCCAAACGGGACATGGAGAATGTGCGTGGACTTCATAGACCTAAATAAGGCCTACTCGAAGAATAGCTACCCCTTGCCCGGGATTGATAAGCTAGTGGAAGCCACGACGGCCACGCCCTGCTGAGCTTCATGGATGCATTTTTTCGGTATCACCCGATACCTTTCTGCCCGGATGATCAAGAAAAGACGGCGTTCATCACGGACCGCGATCTCCACTACTATAAAGTGATGCCCTTCAGCCTCAAGAATGTGGGTGTAACATACCAGCGCCTGGTCAACAAACTATTTGAGCCACTCATCAGACAAACCATGGAACTGTATGTTGATGACATGATAGTGAAGAGTAAAGCTGAATAGGATCACGACAGCGATCTAAAAAAGACGTTTGAAATACTTCGAACGTTCAACATGAAGCTCAACCAGAACAAGTGTGTTTTCGGGGTCCGGTCGGGAAAATTCCTTGGTTTCATGATTAGCCGTCACAGCATAGAAGCAAATCCAGACCAAATTCAGGTCGTCCTGGATATGAAACCGCCTTGGATCGTGCGAGAAGTGTAGCGCCTAGCGGGTTGCATAGCGGCTCTTGGATGGTTCATGTCTCGTTCCGCGGACAAGTGTCGGCCCTTCTTCCGCATCCCGTGCCAGCGAAACAATTTCAACTAGGATGAACAAGCGGACGAGGCCTTCCAGGCTCTAAAAACGTACTTGGCACAGCTGCCCAAGATCACTAGCCTGGCTGAAGGAGAAGTCCTGGTGTTGTATCTAGCTGTGTCAAAGCACACGGTCATCGCTGTCCTTGTGGTCGAGCACGTGGAGCAAATACCAGTGTATTACGTAAGTCACACCTTGGCCGGTGCAGAAATGAACTGTCCCCTCAGTGAGAAATTCACTTACGCCTTGGTGATGGCCAGTCGGAAACATAAGCCTTACTTTGAAGCCCATAAGATCTTGGTCTTAACCGACCAACCCTTACGGAACGTCCTGCAGAAGTTAGATTCCTCGGGACGCCTCCTAAAGTGGGTTGTAGAGCTTTTCCGTTACGATCAGGCCTTCAAACAATGGCGGCCCATCAAGGCTTAGGTATTAGTCGACTTCTTAGCCGAGAGCACAGCCCCAGTCGAGAAAGATTCCCAACCACGGCCTTGGCACTTGTATGTGGATGGCGCATCCACTAAAGACGGTACTGGGGCCAACCTCATCATTAAGAGTTCCACTGGGGCACGGCATGAGCACGCCCTAAAATTCACGTTCAAAGCGTCCAACAACGAGGCCGAGTACGAAGCTCTCGTCGCGGGGATTGAGCTTGCTACACCGCAGGTGCCAACTACGTCCAACCCTCCTATGATTCCCAGCTCGTCGTCAGCCGGCTTAATCGATCGTATCAGGTGAAGGGCGAAGTCATGGCTATGTACGTCCGGCGAGTCCGTGAGGCCACCAAGTTATTAAAACATTTCTCCATCACGCACATCCCGCGTTCGGAGAATCGACAAGCCAACGCCCTGTCCAAATTGGCAAGCTCCTCGGATGATGGGAAGCCCAAGAACATCCAGTAGGAAACTTCAACAGAAAAAGCATCAACTTGCACAAGGTGCTATGGCTGGACAGAAGCCCAACATAGATGGAACCTATCCGCGTGTACCTCACTGATGGAACATTGCCCGCGGACCCGAAGGAGGCTGAGAAAGTCAAGAAAAGGTCGAATTGGTTCATCTTATATGAGGAAATTCTTTCCAAGTGGCCTTTCGCCCGGCCTCTCCTACAGTGCGTGACCCCGGCAGAGGGCAAGCGAATATTGGAAGAACTGCATGAAGGCATTTGCATCTCGCATGCAGGGAGTGGTGCACTAGCCATCACGGCCATACGAATCGGCTACTACTGGCCTAGTTTGCGGGAGGACGCAATGACTCTAGTGCAGGCCTACGACAAGTGTCAGAAGTTCAAACCTATTCAACAGGCCCCATCCACCTCTATGACACCAATAGTCAGTCCCCTCCCGTTTGCCACGTGGGGAATGAACATGCTCGGCCTTTTTCCAAAGGCTACAGGCCAACACAAGTACCTCTTTGTGGCCATAGACTACTTCACCAAGTGGATCGAAGCCAAGGCCGTCGCATCCATAACCACCACCGAGGTGCGTAAATTTATATGGCACAACATCATGACCTAATTTAGCATCCCTTGCGCCATAATCTTTAACAACAGGCGGCAGTTTGACACTAGCAAGCTCACGAACTACCTCCATAATTTGGGCTGCCAAGCTCGCTTCACGGCTGTCGCGCATCGCCAAATTAACGGTCGGGCCGAGGCAACCAACAAAACCATCCTCCATGGTCTGCGAAAGAAGCTCGATCACCCGAAAGGAAAACGGGTGGATGAGTTGCACGTTGTCCTACGGTACCTTCACACCATAGAAAAGACTACCACAGGAGAGACCCCCTTCATGCTCGCCTACGGTTCCGACGCGGTCTTGCCCGTCGAAGTGGCCCTCCATACCCATCGGTTGACCACTTTCCAGGAGGCGTTAAATAACGCGACACTCCCTGAAGCCCTCGACCTCCTTCCCTCCATTCGCGATGATGCCCTTCTCCACGAGGCTCTCTACAAACTTTGCGTTGCGCGTCTACACAATCGCACAGTAAGGATTCAACCTATTCAGATCGGCGATTTTCTTCTATGGCGTACCGAGCCTGCCGCCCGCGGGGGGGAGCACGACAAGTTAATGGCTAACTGGGAAGGCCCCTACAAGGTCGCTTCACAGATTCGCCCTAGTACATATTCGACTGGAGACCCTCGAGGGCACCCCCATCCCACGGGAGTGACATAGCAGCAATCTGAGGAAGTATCATGTGTAGGCATATGCTTGTTCTTTTTCCTTTAGCATGTACGAAGTTTACGCTACATAATGAATATCTAGGCCCGGGCGGCCACTTTCTACACACCTGCCTACCTCTTGCTCCAATTTAAGCACGACCTTTCGGCCGATCGCTATACTCTTAGCCCCTCTGCGAGCTAAGGGTTCTAGAGCACGGCCTTACGGCCGCTCGCTACACTTTTAGCCCCTCTGTGGGCTAAAGGTCGCGGACCACGCCCTTACGGCCGATTGCTACACTCTCAGCGCTCTGCAGGCTAAGGGTCCTAGAGCACGACCTTTTGATTGGTCGCTACACTCTTAGCCCCTCTACGGGGCTAAGGGTCCAAGAGCACAACCTTTTGGCCGGTCGCTACACTCTTAACCCCTCTGCAAGCTAAGGGCTCTTGAGCACGGCCTTTCGGCTGGTCACTACACTCTTAGCCTCTCTACGGGCTAAGGGTCCCTAAGCACGGCCTTTCGGCTGGTCGTTATGCTCTTAGCCCACCGGGGGCTAAGGGCTCTTGAGCACGGCCTTTGGTCGGTCGCTACACTCTTAGCCCCTCTGCGGGCTAAGGGTCTTTAAGCACGACCTTTCGGCCGGTCGCTACACTGTTAGCCCCAGGGTCCTTGAACTCCCCCTTGTAATAATAGTGGCAGTTTCATCCTGACACTATTCAAGCCTCGTAACTCGTGCATTTATGAACAGTGGCATCAGGATCGTCATTCCCATGGCACAACTCCCAAAGACCTCTGGATGCATAGTGATTAAGAACAACGGTCCACATTCTACCTGGCTGCTCGTTAGACTCGACGTGCAAGTAAAATAGGGGGGCTAAGTGATTAGGGGAAAATCGGATTTTTCCCTAAAGGGACTTTTAGACATCCATCTTGCAGGCCAGGCCGATGTCACAGGCCATGTTTCTGAAGAGATCTAGAATATTTCAAAACCTTTCAGAATGGTCTGGAACCTTTTGGAATGCGCTAGAATGTTGTAGAGTGTTCTAGAGCCTTCTAAAGTCTTCTAGGATATTTATATAGAATGTTCTAGATGCACGATCTTGGTCGTAGAATCAAATAGATCTCCACCGTCCTTAGTGGAGATGGAGGCACAATCTTAACCATCCTTAGTGGAGATGGAGGCACAATCTTAGCCATCGGATTAAATTAATCTCCACCGTCCATTGAGGAGGTAGATTTGTATATAAACCCTCAAGGGGACTCATTTCTAATCAAGCCTTCCAAGTGCAATACAAGAGCACTCTTCTAAACTTTTTCTCTCTCTACTTTCTCTCTAAATTCTCTTAGAGTGTGAGTGTGCTTACTTAGCTTCTTAAAGTCTAAGTCAAGCATTCCTAAGGCTTACTAGCAAGCTAAGCAAGAGTTCTAAGCAAAGTTTGCTAGGCCGCATGGGTTTAAGTTTGAGTCAAGTATCGTTGGACTTCGAACTGACTTGATCGCCGGAGAGGCATTCCCCAGTGAACAACACAGGGACTGCCTTTTTTGCAGGTCGAGCAGCGCAAAGTCGAGGACGACAAAATGTTGACCGCCAGTTGTCAGATAAACCCGTCCCTTCACCCCACGTCATCAGCAACTGTACACAGAAGGATTCCTTCCGGAATCACAACTGCATTATTAAAAATCAAAATATAACCAATGCATAATCTGACCTACAATCTGTGTTACAACACATTTAAATCCCAACAAACAAATTCATGCAATTTGATTTACCGTATGCTACTCAACATCTCAATGCAAAGGGATGTAAAATTGGTGAAAGTACTTATAATTTCAAGAAATTCAGTGCACCCACCTAACTCCAAGCTTAGGACCCGATTAATGGGTTGTGGATGTGGTCTTGGATGTTCTGAACCCTGGAAATTTGCCCCCTTTTTTACTGTCCAAATGCTATTTCGAACAAGTTTGCCCAGACCTGATTTTTGTCCCTCTCTGTTACCGCTACTGTTGCTGCTCTGTACTGCCACCCCTCCCTTCTCTGTCACTCTTTTCTGCATGTGTTTTGGCTTAATTTATAGAGGGATGAGGATGGCTATGAAGCTGTGAGGGGTGGCTGATTTTGGGCACGTGTTCGGTGCCTCAGACAGTGCCAGGGAAGACCACAAACATGGTGAAATCAACCTGTATTCTTCCTTAATTCCCTATAGAATTGGTTTGTGGTGATTTTAGGGAGGTTTGACGTTGAGAACGAGAGCTGGGTTGAGACGGAGAAGTGTCGTGCTGTTCGGACGAAGAAGAAGAAGATGGTGCCTGGTGCTTTGAGCGAGGGCCAAAGGTTTCTGTTCCTGGGCAGATTAAAGCAGCAACCTCTCTCCTCTTTTTTTTTTTTGGTTCTGTTTTTGTTTCCTTAATCATATAATATTTCATAGCCCAAATTCATACCTCTTAGCCTAAATTCAAGCCGTTAATTCGAACACTCATCGATTTATTCGTTCCCCTTAATAACGCTCGATCTAATATTCGACAAAATTTATTCTAATGCTTGTCAATCTAATCATACCTGAGCATCTACTTGATTTAGTACTCGATAAAAATCTTTATAACCACTTATTGAGACTAACATAAAATATCACAATTAATGACAATAATAAGTCTCTCTTTAATAAAAGTATCACTTAAGCAAGCATGTTAACAGTAATCTGACTTAACTAAAATAATAAAATACGATTTCGTAATACCATGAACCAGTGTAGTTAGCTTAAACTAAAAAAAAAAAAAGAACACAAGTATTACAAAAGGGAGCGGTGATTTATCTCTTTTGTTCATTATTCTCAACTTTGAATCAATCGCTAAAAGATTAGGGGTTTTCTCTCTCTTGGGTTTTCTTGGGGGAGATTGATCTTCATCAACATTTGGGGCTTATCATCAAGGGTTTATACCTTTATTTGGTCAATGGATTTCAGCATAGGTCAATATCCCTCCCAAATCGTATTTGTTCACTCCCCTCATACTTTAGACTATATCACATCACGCATCGCTTTAAAGCCTCCCTCATTGCCTTTTCCACCAACCTCAGCACTTGAAGCGCAGATTCCTTCCTCCTTAATGCACACACAATCCTTCCTCCCGGCATGGTGTAGCATACATACACAACAACCTCCCTAGCAGTATAACCACCTCTGCCCCCATCTTGTTCCTCGATTGTTGTCCTCCCTATAGTATTTGGACCCTCCATTATCATCCACAACCAATGATAGCTCACATCAATATATCCATACAATCACCAGTACAATACCAAGATTTGGTAAACAACTAATACCCACCAACAAATAACAACCCTACATTCAATTTTATGTTCTTCTATCAAAACAGTTACGCAAACGACAGGGGTTCCTACATGACATGCAAACAGGACTAACACAAACATCCCACAAATCCACAACAACTACCCGAGATTTTAATTAAGGTCATCCTGGTCAGCAAAATACCCAAACTTCATGTTCCTCCATCGTAAATCAACACATCAGATTGGAACATTCACAACCATTTATCCTTCATGCAAGGACAAAGAAAAAACCTCATACACAATCAAAATACATTTACAACCATCGCATGTGCATAATGCCTACTTCTTCTCACTCTTTCATAGCTCAACATCGTTGACACAATTGGTTCCACTCTCCCTTCAATCTTCCCCACACACTTCTCCTAACTGGCCCACCCAATTTGGTATGCTTTGCCCGCATTCTCCCCACCTTGGACATCACCCACCACACCCCATTACAGTTATTACGTCTACCACAACTGCAGTCCCTTTGCCCCACTAAATTCAATTCTCACTTATGATTCCATATATCATACTCATCCACACAATTACTCTTCCACAAACATCCAGTCATTTTATTACGAAATTTAATATCCACAATTCAGTCATCCTATGTCGTCCACATATATGGGCCAATTTCAAAGGAACCCCCTCTCATCAGTCACAAATATCCCATAAATTCTAGACGAACCCACCCTCACTCTACCTTCAACTCCCTAACTGTCAATTACCAGACACAAAATAACCATAACATTCAAAAAAAGGTTATAGACACTTACCTTCATCCACCATTGACATTTGACTAAATGCATAACTGTTTTAGCTGATTCATCTACCTCGTCATATCTTTTTCATTACACATGAGCTTCGAGAGCCGATTACCAACATCATCAATGGCTTACATTCGCAACACCCCAAGTTTATGTCTGCCCCCTCCTCTTCTTCAAAGTATGGCCAAATTCCACTACCAATTTGCATAATTGATGACTTCCCACAACTAACCCTATCTTCCATGTTGTCCACATCAGGATCTCACCAGACCACATGCGACAACTTCCACAACCTAGCTTGAGGGAGATAGAGTTTGACTAGAGAGATAAAGTGCTTATAGGTGACACCGTTCAAAACCAAGCTCGAATGAGAGAGAGTTTGAATAGAGAGAGAAAGTGCTCAGCTTATGGAAGCTTCGAACGCACAACTCCACTTATTCTTTCCACCTGTTTCGCGCAAGTAAATGAGTAAATCAGCTGGGATGTGATATTGCCACTTGACATTATTAAAGGGACAAAAACAACACCTTTCAGAAAGTATCATCAACCTAGGTTAAGTATTATTTTAACCAACATTAAAGGGTAAATTTCTCATCATACATACATACAC
>JACYFF010031954.1:14068492-14079811 GCA_017589665.1 Selenicereus undatus | reverse complement strand
GGTGCATCTAGGTTTCAAACCCTAACCCTCAACCTCACTCGATCTCTCTCTGGTGGTCGACGGTATGGGGTTGCGGGGCAGGGAGGCCGCGCATGGTGTGACGACCGATCGCCGGCGTCGTCGCCCCCTTCCCCTCTCTCTATCTCCATCACTCAGCCCCTCTCTCTCTCTCTCTCCTGAGTGCTGTGGGCTGGTGGTTGGGGCTGAGGGTTTGAGAACCCCCTCCCTCTTCGTGGCTTTTTTCATAAAAGTAAGGGGTTTCGGCCCCTTATGTTCTTGTTCCTTCTTTTCTTTTTCTTTTTTTTTGTTTTGGGTTAAAAAGCTCAGACAACTAAAACCGTCAGTCCAATCTCGAACCTCTTATTCTAAACAATCGCTCATCGATCTTTCGTTCCCAAATACATCTAGGTTCGATTTAATAAACCACAAACTAATTCTAAGGTCGAAAACCTATTCGTACTCGGGGAACGACTAAATGAATCGAATAACGACTAAATTAAACTATCGATATAATTTAGAAGCACAAATAACACGAATGAACTTTAAAATCAATAATAGCAATAATAATCCCTTTTTATAAAACTACAGCTCCCATAAGCATGTCAATAATAATTTAACTCATACAATTACTAAAAATACGGTTTTGTAAGGTAAAAAGGAAGACAAGCAACTTAACGTAAAAATAACGAAGGCGGGTCTTACATTCTCCCCCCCCCATTAAAAGAATTTCGTCCTCGAAATTCTAAACCTAAGTTTGGTCCTTCCTAGAATGTGTATACATAAACCATGTTTTATACGGTAGGTTTCCAAAAGGTTTCGCTTTGCAAACACTATTTCTTTTTAAACCAAAAGGAAATGGCTTATGATATCCAGTCTCCTCCTCGCCAATCCTCCTCAAGCGTCTACTCACTCTATTTAGGTGTCGAGGGCAAATCGCATTGAAGAGGGGCAAATGACTTGGTGTGGAAAACCATATCGAGTTTACTTTGAAAAATGAACAAAGATTTTCGATAATCTAGACTCAGTTAGCATGGCAAGCAGTAATTCTATGCACATGCATCGCTATGGGTTGGCGTCCAAGGGTATGACTTCAGGCCGCAACAACAAGGGTCATAACAGTTAACTCTGAGACCCCTATGACACTCTAGAGTGATAAGAACAAGTCATAGCATCACATAGGTTCATCTTAGCACAATGACATAGCATGAAAGCAATGATTCAACGTTTTTACCCAAGAATTAAGTGCAACATGAATTAATTCACCATGTATATGTAGCAAACAACATGAAAGAGTATAACAAATTCGACCATCACTAATCACGTAAGGATATAACTTGGGAGGTTACATAACAAGAATATGGGTCGATGAGCGGGAATAGGTCCGTACATGTCCACACATCAATTGTATAGGGGAGCAAATATATGGTTTCTTGGATGTGGTGGGTTTGGTACAAGGTTCTTATAGCTAGTGTTGCCTTTTTACAACTCATACCTCATTTTGGTTGGTTATACTGATAACTACGCCTCACAACTCAAAGAAAGGTTATGGCAAAGACTCCTATATGACCCTAAGTTCAACCAACATATTTGAGGTGCTCATAGGTGAGTACGTGCATATATAGACGCATCTTGAGAAACAGTAATGGTAATATGCAAAACGGTACCATGCCTAGTTACTAGATAACTAGTTTGGAGGGATAGCCCCACATAATAGCCAAGGTATGGTGAGAATGCATTAGCAGCGTGTATTATGTCTAGCGAAGTATCATTCAAGGTTTTCATATCATGTATCACATAAAGCTCATCATGCATAACACCATACAAGCTAACTCAATCGTATTATGCCAAGACACCCGGTTGAATCTTGCCAGGGGTTGGGTTTTTCACATATCCATCCATATGTCTTAAGCTCGGGCATCCAGTTAGAGTCACGGGTATCCTAGCATGTCGTAGGGTCATAGCATAGAATGTACAAGGCAATTAGATGCGAGTGTAAATTAATCATATGAGCAACATTTCACTCAATTAATCATAAAAGGCATAAGCGTGTAGATACTGAGCAACTCCACTACAACTGCGGGTATTCTAGCGTACCAAGCGATGATGCACACAGAGGTTAATATTCGAATGCAAAAGCCATAGTCGTGCAATCATAACATGAAATATGTGCATAGCTAGCCAGTTAACTACAAGTTTCTAACATAAAGGACCAATTGGTATGTAATGATTAGTTAGGTGCGATTATATGAAGCAACAACTCACATAGTTTGAATTATTTGGCCAATTCAGTGACGCGCTCAACCAGAATCAAGTCAGGCAAATACCACGTAGTTTAGGTGCTAAACCATTCACTCATAAAACGTACAAATGCCCATGCATATCATTCTAAGTGACTATATACGCTCCCAAAGTTTCACATTGTGCAAAATGTCATGATTATCCTTTGAAACAAACACATGTTCACAATCATGCCACACACAAAGGCCACCTAGGCGAGCAAACATGGCTGTAACTCTTATTTGCAACCAAGGTAAGGTATGTCTTGGGGCTTGTCATATAGAAAGGACACTTAGACTCGTATAAACGTGTACAATTCCAAAGTCCGCTATGTTCTTTCTCCCTTGAGCTTTCTAGGTGTATCAGGGTTCGTTCGGGCCAAAACATTGTCATCCTATTCATGAATAACAATCCATATAATAAAAAGAATAAGCAATGCATGGTTTAGTCAATAATGGCAAAGAAGGAGAACGATAGGTACACTTATGCAATGTTCAACAAGCTCCTACCACTAGCACATAGTCTTTCAAGCATGTATACAAAGGTAGCCTCTAATATACTCAGGGAATTCAGCATTCAGAAGAAAAGAGGGAAGATATCACTTAGTAGGATTACTGATTATAGCAACCGATATCGACTCGTATGGTATAATGGCATGTACTTAGAAACCTAAGCTCGTTCATCATAGCTAAAGAGTGTAAAGTAAAACTTGACTCAACAACGGAAAGAGATTAACATTTCGAAACTTCGAATTTCAAAGGTGAAAATAGCTTATCTGTTTTGAACTTCTTCTCTACCATCCTTTGAGTACGTCTGCTCACTCCATTATGGGGCCCGAGGAGCAAATCGTACTTCAGGGGAAAAGACGAGCTTACAGAAAGACTTTTCAATGATTCGAGTTTAAATCGACGTGCTTAAACTCTCGACTGTCTTATTAGAGTGCACGAAAAAAACATTTACCATTCAAAACATAACTTAGCGCACACAAGAACACAGAAATGGATTAGGCTCACATACATCCTATTGGCTCATCCGGATCATCTAAAAGTCAATCAATGAAGTCAATTGGCATGTTAGGAGCATATTGCACCAATGAAGTACTCACAACGTCACTTGAAGGTGTGGGGAGAGCTATTTGACTCCTATAATAATGTACAACTTCCCACTTTCACTTAATCGACCTAATCAAGCGTCACATAAGTCAAGGATGGTCGTACTACAAGGCACACTTGCACACGAAGCAGGCATATGTCACATAACCACAAAGTGTTCCTAGGCACCTATATAAGATGTAAGACTCAGGTCGCGGCCCATGGTCGCAAAACCTGGATCTGATACCATTAATGTAACACCCCCAGCCTATAGGGCCAAAAGCGTTACGTTTTTCTAACTTCTTACTCATAATTCTGGGACGAAATGGACAGAATTTCCCCTGAAAACTGACCGTTTTCAGGCTAAACGTCTTACAATAAGTCCCTGTAAACCAACAGAAGCGTAAACATATAAAACATAGCTCAACGGCCACACGCCGGAGTTCATAACTCGATGAGCCACCCGCTCGGAGTATACCAAACATAATAGTTCATTAACACAGAAAAAGTAAAAGATACAACTCAACTGTTCACACAACCAGAGTATAGGGTTTACATCCCAAAACATAACTAACTTTGACCAAAAAGACATCAAGCTAACAGGATGGTTGGCTCATATGGCCATACAGAGCGACTCATAAACAATATGCATTACATGAACTTAGAATACTTGTTTACAATCACTTCAAAGTAAGAACACATGACATGACTTCATTAAGCACGTAAGGTCCCTTCAAATGGATCTAAACGACACCTGGCAAGCAAGAACAGGTTCCAACTTGACATAGCTAACTCAACTTCTTTCTGTTATAAAGAAAACCTGAGGAAAAGGGGGAAGAGTAGTGGGATGAGCAACCACATGCTCAGTGAGTGTCCCCTAACCCCCTTAAAACCAAAACTGTTGTAGGCAATAATATCTTTGCTATTCACACATCACATATCCATACTTTACTATCGTAATAGGCATTCACGAAGTTCTTACAGAAATATCACTAACCATAAGCTTTACTTTACCCACTTAACATATTTCTAGGTCCTTAAATGACCAAACTTCTTTACTAACAAGCAGTTAAACACTTAAGCAAACAACGAGGCTAAACACATAACTTTCTTTCTCATAAACAGAACTCATAATATCCACTTAATGAACAGTTAGGTAATACTATGGCTATAATAATAAGCTACATGTCACAGATTGTAAACACTTAAACATGATAGGTTCTTAGTTTCGATCAACGGTGGCATGATAGGAACTCACCTACACAACTTGTGATTCTAAACATAACATTGGATGCATTACTACTCATTTCAAGAAATCATTACATGATGCACGTGTGAAGAATATGGCCACATGGCACCTTGAAATAACATAATATATCTGGACATAATGCTTGTAGAGTCACTTTGAAGTCACATAATCTTTAAGTTACATGCTTTGCAGTCACGAGTAATAGCACTTTCTTTCATTTTACTGAAAACACTTTATTTTGCATGAAACCCTATTCACATGATGTGCACATAAGATTATCTCTTTTTATAATCACATTTTTCTTGGTATTTCATTCATATGAGGTGCATAAGACATAGACATTTCAAGTCTCAACCAAAACTCATTCATATAGTATGCATGAAATATGCTCATAAGACCTTCTTTTTCGTAAACATATCTTAATTAGCATCTCATTCACAAGTTATACTTGGAACATGCACATAACACTTTCGTTACTTTACTTAGATCTCATTCACATGGTATGCACAGTCATACATGGTAAACTTTCTTTCTTTTCTTTGAAAACACTTCATTTAGCCTCTTGAGGCTCATAAAAACTCCTCTCTTAGCCTCTTGAGGCTCATATATCTTTTGAAAGAATCTCTTTCATCTTGGTCTCATAATGACCCTTAAAAAATTTCTTTCTAAAATACTTCAAAAGGCAAAATGCCAACTGCTTTTCTCATTTGATAAGAAACTACTTCTGGGCATAAGATCATAAAGTGCTGGTTGGGAGAGATCTACACTCAATCCCCTAAGCTCTTACTCCCGGGATGGAAACTAACTTTTGGACCTTAACCCTCATCAGGGTCTCTAGGGACTACTCCCTAGGCTATGTAGGGATTCCCCCGTTTAAGCAGGTTCACTCCCTATCTATTGTCCCTATGCACTTATCTTAGCCATTTAAACCGGTCTTAACGACTAATAACTTTGTTGCCTCTCACAACGAAATCCTTTATCATGCAACTCATGCTTTTGTAAAACTCTTCAGGGATTCCCCCATTGAAGCGAGTTCACTCCCAAAACTATTTTCATTTAATTAAAATAGGTCTTCATGCATTAATAGTTATGGCTACTATCATTTCAAAACATGAAATCTTTCTTTGAAAAAACTCACTCTTCTGCACATAATGCAACTTGAGCATTTAAGCACATATATCACATATATCACATTGGTATGGGGGTCCACATGTATCACATTTAAGCACTTCATAATCAATTCAACACAATGAGCCACACATGGCCTCGCAATCTACACGATTGCGGTGAATTCACAACCCGAACTCCCTCCTTACAAGCACCGTACCACAATACCTTGAACGCTCATAATGTTGACCTCAAACCATCCAACTACTAGCTCGATTCATGAATTTACTAATCACAATATGTTATCATATTGGCTTATATAAAAGAGAGTGAGGTTTAGGCTCTTACCTGAGCGACCGCACCATTCAGCCACATATAACCACATTTCTTTATAATCGACAACACTTTATTCAGTACATCAAACATTCTAATCATATACAATGCATTTCGAAGTAACTTTCCTAAGCATGAACGTACTAACAAGGGGTTCAAATGAAAGCTAACATAATTCAATAGCCTCGAATTTAATTCAATTACATGCATTAGCTAGTTTTAATTCGAATCGAAGCTAAACACGTTAAACTAACTTTGTTTTTATTTCTTTTTATACATTAGCTAACTTTAATTGAATTCAAGCTAAACACGTTCATATGACTTCGAAATTAATCCCTTTTCATGCATTAGCTCATTACTTGAATCGAAGCTAAACATGTTAAACTAACTTCGTTTTTATTTCTTTTTATACATTAGCTAACTTTAATCGAATTCAAGCTAAACACGTGCACCAAATTCTAATTAGTCTCATGTACATGCATTAACTAAATATACTAAATATACTAAACATGATAACTTACTTCGAATCAAACTTCCAGGCACATGTTAGCTGAATGTACTAAAATCGATTCTAAGCATTCATATTTCGTTTCGAAACTATTAATTAGGCATGAGCTAACTAAACATGTTTGAATTGGTTATAAACAAGCACAATTCACTTCGAAGCCATTTTTCAAGCATGACCTAACTGAAATAACATGCATCGATTTGAGGCGTCATTCATTGTCTCGACATTGCATTTCAAGGCTATTTAAGCCATTTAAACAGAACATAACTTTAGGCATTCACTTATTACATCGAAGTTACTAATCAAGTCAACTTTTCAGGCATGCACTAACTGAATTTACTTGAATCAAATCTAAGCATGTGTAACTCATTTCGAACTATGTTTTCAGGCGTGAACTAACTAAACTAACATGTATCAATTCAAGCCACGTTCAAGTATAAATCAACTAAACTGACATTTAACGATTCAGAGTCATTTTCAGGCGTAAACTAACTAACTTAGCATGCATCGCAACTTAAAGCTTAAAACGATTTCGAAATTAATACTAATTTAGGAGGCGAGGAACACCCACCTGGATTCCAAGCTAAGGACCCGGTCTAAGGGCTTGTGGGGACGATTTGGACACTCAAGAACCCGGAAATTTGCTTCTTACTTGCTGCCCAATAGAGACCAGAATCAACCCCCTTTCAAGTTCGGTTCTGCGGCTGTGCGTGTCGTCTTCGTGATCACCGGAACCACCCTCAACGTCGTCGATCGCGGTGGTGGTGGCGGTGCATCTAGGTTTCAAACCCTAACCCTCAACCTCACTCGATCTCTCTCTGGTGGTCGACGGTATGGGGTTGCGGGGCAGGGAGGCCGCGCATGGTGTGACGACCGATCGCCGGCGTCGTCGCCCCCTTCCCCTCTCTCTATCTCCATCACTCAGCCCCTCTCTCTCTCTCTCTCCTGAGTGCTGTGGGCTGGTGGTTGGGGCTGAGGGTTTGAGAACCCCCTCCCTCTTCGTGGCTTTTTTCATAAAAGTAAGGGGTTTCGGCCCCTTATGTTCTTGTTCCTTCTTTTCTTTTTCTTTTTTTTTGTTTTGGGTTAAAAAGCTCAGACAACTAAAACCGTCAGTCCAATCTCGAACCTCTTATTCTAAACAATCGCTCATCGATCTTTCGTTCCCAAATACATCTAGGTTCGATTTAATAAACCACAAACTAATTCTAAGGTCGAAAACCTATTCGTACTCGGGGAACGACTAAATGAATCGAATAACGACTAAATTAAACTATCGATATAATTTAGAAGCACAAATAACACGAATGAACTTTAAAATCAATAATAGCAATAATAATCCCTTTTTATAAAACTACAGCTCCCATAAGCATGTCAATAATAATTTAACTCATACAATTACTAAAAATACGGTTTTGTAAGGTAAAAAGGAAGACAAGCAACTTAACGTAAAAATAACGAAGGCGGGTCTTACATTCTCCCCCCCCCATTAAAAGAATTTCGTCCTCGAAATTCTAAACCTAAGTTTGGTCCTTCCTAGAATGTGTATACATAAACCATGTTTTATACGGTAGGTTTCCAAAAGGTTTCGCTTTGCAAACACTATTTCTTTTTAAACCAAAAGGAAATGGCTTATGATATCCAGTCTCCTCCTCGCCAATCCTCCTCAAGCGTCTACTCACTCTATTTAGGTGTCGAGGGCAAATCGCATTGAAGAGGGGCAAATGACTTGGTGTGGAAAACCATATCGAGTTTACTTTGAAAAATGAACAAAGATTTTCGATAATCTAGACTCAGTTAGCATGGCAAGCAGTAATTCTATGCACATGCATCGCTATGGGTTGGCGTCCAAGGGTATGACTTCAGGCCGCAACAACAAGGGTCATAACAGTTAACTCTGAGACCCCTATGACACTCTAGAGTGATAAGAACAAGTCATAGCATCACATAGGTTCATCTTAGCACAATGACATAGCATGAAAGCAATGATTCAACGTTTTTACCCAAGAATTAAGTGCAACATGAATTAATTCACCATGTATATGTAGCAAACAACATGAAAGAGTATAACAAATTCGACCATCACTAATCACGTAAGGATATAACTTGGGAGGTTACATAACAAGAATATGGGTCGATGAGCGGGAATAGGTCCGTACATGTCCACACATCAATTGTATAGGGGAGCAAATATATGGTTTCTTGGATGTGGTGGGTTTGGTACAAGGTTCTTATAGCTAGTGTTGCCTTTTTACAACTCATACCTCATTTTGGTTGGTTATACTGATAACTACGCCTCACAACTCAAAGAAAGGTTATGGCAAAGACTCCTATATGACCCTAAGTTCAACCAACATATTTGAGGTGCTCATAGGTGAGTACGTGCATATATAGACGCATCTTGAGAAACAGTAATGGTAATATGCAAAACGGTACCATGCCTAGTTACTAGATAACTAGTTTGGAGGGATAGCCCCACATAATAGCCAAGGTATGGTGAGAATGCATTAGCAGCGTGTATTATGTCTAGCGAAGTATCATTCAAGGTTTTCATATCATGTATCACATAAAGCTCATCATGCATAACACCATACAAGCTAACTCAATCGTATTATGCCAAGACACCCGGTTGAATCTTGCCAGGGGTTGGGTTTTTCACATATCCATCCATATGTCTTAAGCTCGGGCATCCAGTTAGAGTCACGGGTATCCTAGCATGTCGTAGGGTCATAGCATAGAATGTACAAGGCAATTAGATGCGAGTGTAAATTAATCATATGAGCAACATTTCACTCAATTAATCATAAAAGGCATAAGCGTGTAGATACTGAGCAACTCCACTACAACTGCGGGTATTCTAGCGTACCAAGCGATGATGCACACAGAGGTTAATATTCGAATGCAAAAGCCATAGTCGTGCAATCATAACATGAAATATGTGCATAGCTAGCCAGTTAACTACAAGTTTCTAACATAAAGGACCAATTGGTATGTAATGATTAGTTAGGTGCGATTATATGAAGCAACAACTCACATAGTTTGAATTAT
Source organism: Selenicereus undatus (assembly GCA_017589665.1). Classification (NCBI taxonomy): domain Eukaryota; kingdom Viridiplantae; phylum Streptophyta; class Magnoliopsida; order Caryophyllales; family Cactaceae; genus Selenicereus; species Selenicereus undatus. The sequence goes on along the minus strand of JACYFF010031954.1, from coordinate 14,070,201 downwards.
TTGGCCAATTCAGTGACGCGCTCAACCAGAATCAAGTCAGGCAAATACCACGTAGTTTAGGTGCTAAACCATTCACTCATAAAACGTACAAATGCCCATGCATATCATTCTAAGTGACTATATACGCTCCCAAAGTTTCACATTGTGCAAAATGTCATGATTATCCTTTGAAACAAACACATGTTCACAATCATGCCACACACAAAGGCCACCTAGGCGAGCAAACATGGCTGTAACTCTTATTTGCAACCAAGGTAAGGTATGTCTTGGGGCTTGTCATATAGAAAGGACACTTAGACTCGTATAAACGTGTACAATTCCAAAGTCCGCTATGTTCTTTCTCCCTTGAGCTTTCTAGGTGTATCAGGGTTCGTTCGGGCCAAAACATTGTCATCCTATTCATGAATAACAATCCATATAATAAAAAGAATAAGCAATGCATGGTTTAGTCAATAATGGCAAAGAAGGAGAACGATAGGTACACTTATGCAATGTTCAACAAGCTCCTACCACTAGCACATAGTCTTTCAAGCATGTATACAAAGGTAGCCTCTAATATACTCAGGGAATTCAGCATTCAGAAGAAAAGAGGGAAGATATCACTTAGTAGGATTACTGATTATAGCAACCGATATCGACTCGTATGGTATAATGGCATGTACTTAGAAACCTAAGCTCGTTCATCATAGCTAAAGAGTGTAAAGTAAAACTTGACTCAACAACGGAAAGAGATTAACATTTCGAAACTTCGAATTTCAAAGGTGAAAATAGCTTATCTGTTTTGAACTTCTTCTCTACCATCCTTTGAGTACGTCTGCTCACTCCATTATGGGGCCCGAGGAGCAAATCGTACTTCAGGGGAAAAGACGAGCTTACAGAAAGACTTTTCAATGATTCGAGTTTAAATCGACGTGCTTAAACTCTCGACTGTCTTATTAGAGTGCACGAAAAAAACATTTACCATTCAAAACATAACTTAGCGCACACAAGAACACAGAAATGGATTAGGCTCACATACATCCTATTGGCTCATCCGGATCATCTAAAAGTCAATCAATGAAGTCAATTGGCATGTTAGGAGCATATTGCACCAATGAAGTACTCACAACGTCACTTGAAGGTGTGGGGAGAGCTATTTGACTCCTATAATAATGTACAACTTCCCACTTTCACTTAATCGACCTAATCAAGCGTCACATAAGTCAAGGATGGTCGTACTACAAGGCACACTTGCACACGAAGCAGGCATATGTCACATAACCACAAAGTGTTCCTAGGCACCTATATAAGATGTAAGACTCAGGTCGCGGCCCATGGTCGCAAAACCTGGATCTGATACCATTAATGTAACACCCCCAGCCTATAGGGCCAAAAGCGTTACGTTTTTCTAACTTCTTACTCATAATTCTGGGACGAAATGGACAGAATTTCCCCTGAAAACTGACCGTTTTCAGGCTAAACGTCTTACAATAAGTCCCTGTAAACCAACAGAAGCGTAAACATATAAAACATAGCTCAACGGCCACACGCCGGAGTTCATAACTCGATGAGCCACCCGCTCGGAGTATACCAAACATAATAGTTCATTAACACAGAAAAAGTAAAAGATACAACTCAACTGTTCACACAACCAGAGTATAGGGTTTACATCCCAAAACATAACTAACTTTGACCAAAAAGACATCAAGCTAACAGGATGGTTGGCTCAT
>JACYFF010031954.1:14048107-14064665 GCA_017589665.1 Selenicereus undatus | reverse complement strand
CCAACGAGAAGTTCTTTAACTCCCGACAGTGTAGAAGCTTTGATTTGCACAAGGAATTGGATATTTGGATTGAAAGGTAATTTCTTTGTTGTATTTGAAATTTGGAAGCTCTTAGTTTTGACGTGTTGTACACTTGTAACTTAATTTATATAAATTATTCTATTACTTTGTTTAGAGGAGGATGATGGAGACGTTGATGCCATAACTGAGGAGATGACTTATCTAGATCTCAATGCTTCCACTTCTCAAGGAGGTTCAAATGAAGCTTTTCAAGTTGATTAGAGGTATTAATTTATCATTGCATTTGTTCTATACTTTTTAATCACAAGTGAGTTTCACTATTATGCCATTTATATTTTGTTTTTGAGGTGCTTAGAGTTGGAGCCTTCAAGACCTTGGTGACTAGATTGGACACTTGAAGCATGTCGACTGAGTTGGAGTAACAATTAGAGACTTTGTTGTCATTCTCTTGATGGTTTTGTAATAGACTAGTGTGTGAAGTATCACACTATTATTCATTTAGTTTGCTCGCTTGGTGTTGAACTTTGTGTTATTCACTTATGATGTACTTTGGTGTGGAACATTGTTTGTATGTTTCTTCCAACTTCATGGAAGCTCAATTGTGTAGCCTAGCCATAATACAATCTTCATGCTTCTTAATTAGCAATTTGGCACTGGCCGGAATTGTTGCTGGGAAGTGGGAACTTTGGATTTGAATTCGGACATCCGGACCGGACATCCGGACATCCGGACCGGACATCCGGACATCCGGACATCCGGACATCCGGGTCCGGGTTCGGGTATGTTCTGGTTGTCCGATTTCAAATCCAAACAGGGTCCGGGTATGGCTGTTTTGTCCGATTGTCCGATTCGTCCGTACTCGAAATGACCCGGACCCAAAATTTTGCCAGCTCTAATTATCCTCTATGGGGCAACAGCTCACGCCTTATCATGCGTCTAGGTTTTATCACGCGTCACTCATCATAGAACATTACCTTTGGGGGAAATAACTCACACCTTATCCTGCTTCCAGTTCCCACCCTCAAGGTCGTCTCACATGTCATCGAACATTACTTTTGGGGGAAACAGCTCACGCGTTATCCTGCATCCAGTTCCCACCCTCAAGGTCTTATCACATGTCATCAAACATTACCTTTGGGGGAAACAACTCATGCCTTAAGCTGCGTCCAGTTCCCACCCTCAAGGTCTTATCACATGTCATCAAACATTGCCCTCGTCAGGTTCTTCTATAGTTTCCACTTTTGGGTCTAACTCCCTAGGCTTAGCAGATTGCCTGGCACTATCTTAACGATTAAAATCATATTAAATTCTGACAGGGTAAAAAGAAGCCACTACCTCACATAGCAAGTTTCGCCTTCAAGTGAATCACGAATCATTTCCCTTTAATAGTTGCTTACTTCATTAAAATCATGCTTGTCTAGCCAAAATAGCCCATAAGCCCACTAATTGTTTATGGTTCTTTCATTTTAAGCATAAAAAGTTTATTAAAATCCTAATGAGTTTACTAACTCCCAATTTGAAACTTAAAGTGATTGGCTAGCATATAATTCAAACTAAGTTTCGTAATAAACACCTTTAGTTACCCTTTTTTCGGTTTGTTTCAATCCTTTTTAAACTCATAAAAGGGGACTTAAGCAAACCCAAAGCCTAAAAACGTTTTTGAACTCGCCACTAGTATGCTTTTTAACTTCTTAAACCTATCGACTATTCAGTTGAGTCATTCACTGGGTAGGTCGACGATTTAAGATCTTTTAGGCTACAAACATTTTAACAAACCAATAGGTAACTGGTAAATGTTCAAAACATTCGCAATTATGAAAACAAGTCTTTAACGACCCCTTTTTGAAGATGTCTAAGTTCAAAACTTGGTCACATAGCATTCATTATTTAACAACATCAAGAGGGAAGGGGTTCACAAGTAGCGCATTCGTGACACTTCAAAATTCAACTTGGCAGAATAAGCCACAAATGGCCTCGTAATCCACACAATTATAGTCAATCACAACCCAGGCTCCCTCCTCACACAATATTGACCACAAATAACCACAAAAAATTTCATTTGCTCAACCTCAAGTCATCCAACTACCAACTCGGTTTCAATTTCGCAATCATGGCACTTGATCACAAAGATCATAATGAAATGTGCAATAGCAACATATTAACTTCCCAAGCAAGCAACACCCATCCAGCGACACATTATGGCATATATATAAATATATATATATATATATATATATATATATATATATATATATATATATCATTAGCTTAAATGAGGTCCTCAGCTGACTGAATTGAGCTAACAAGGCATGAAACTAGCTTTGTATTCATAATTCGCAATTAGGGAGAAACATGTCCAATTCATGTTATTTTCAAAAGTATAATCTAGTCATATTAAGGCTTTCGAGTCTATTTAATTTAACCAAGGTCATTAGGTCGTTTCAAGGTCATTGCAAGCATGAATTGACCAAATTAGCATGCATCGATTTAAAGCATTCTTAGGATGTTTCAAGGCCATTCTCAAACATGAACTAACCAACTTAACATGCAAGAATCCCGAAATCAGCATCATCATTGCAATGACCAAAATTTTCGTTCTAAATCCTCTAAATACTAATTACTAACTCAAATTCAGACATGCATCATCGAACATTAGTAAATTTCGTTAGAGATTAGTAATAATTTAGGAGGCGAGAAATACCCACCTCGCTCCAAGCTTAAGGACCCAATTGTGGGTTCTATGGACTGATTCGAAGCTAGGCCACGACCCCTGCTCCTCGTGATGCTGTTACTACTGCCTTTTCTCCCTCGCTCTAGCCCGTGGCCGCGTAGATCAGGACCACCTCGATGGTGGTCGAGGTACTGGTGGTACTTGGGGTTTAAATCCTAAGCTTCTGAACCGTTGCTCTCACTCAACCCTTCTCTCTCTTTCTCTTCGCCGGCGGTGAACGGACGGCCAGCAACGTCGCCATCACTACCCATCTCCGACCCTCCATCTCTACCAATCTGACCATGGCCCCGGTGCTTCCTTTTTCGCTCGACCTCTGTCTCTCTCTGTGTGTTTTCAGCTTGCCAGGGCCGTTATGGACAGGAGGCGATGGTCTGTCATGCCAGCGGTGGCACCGCCATCTGCCGCCCTCTTCTTCTCTTCCTCGGTTTAATCTCTCTCACCCTTTCTCTGTTTCTCTCTTTACGTTGGTCTACCGGGGAGGGGTCGAGAGGAACCCCAGAAGAACCCCCCTTTTTCCCTTGTTCTCTATTCTTAAAGAAGGGGGGCCTCAGCCCTCTTCTTTTTTTGTTTTTGCTTTGGTTTGGTCTCACTTGCTAAACCTAGCTCGGTCTGGTCTTGCTAATCTCGATACTTCGTATTCTAAACCCCAAGTTGATAATATGACTCTTCGTCGATTATTTGTTTCCAAATATGTCTAGGTTCGATTTAGTAAACAAGAAACTAATTCTAAGATTGACAGTCTAATTACATTTGGGTCTCTACTATATTTAATGCCCGATAATGATCCTTACTAACGCTTAGTAAAAATCATCGTAACAATTTCGGACTAATAATAATGATACTAGCAACGACAAAAATATTCTTTTTAATATAAAATTATCGTTCACACAGATATATCAATAAATATTTAACTCATATCGTTCATAAAATACAATTTTATAACGTCAAAAAGACAAGACGGCCAGCTTAACGTAAAAATAAAGAATGCGGGTGTTACATTCTCCCCCCTTAAAAGAATTTCATTCTCGAAATTCCAAAGCTCAGTTCATTCGTACCTAAGATGAGTACACACATGACACAATCTACACAACTCACACTGAAATCCAAATTCTTTTTTTACAATTAATTGAAACCGAAAAAGAGGCTTATGGTGTCCAGTCTCCTCCTCGCCAATCCTCTTCAGGCGTCTACTCACTCTATTTAGGCACCGATGGAAAACGCATAGAAGAGGGGCAAATGAGTAGGGGTGGAAAACCATATTAAGCTTGTTTTTAAAAGGAACATAGAATTTCAATTGCCTAGACTCAATCCGCATAGTAAACAACAACTCTATTTATATGCATCGTTATTAATCGACATCTAGAGGTATGACACCTAAGCCATAACAAATCAAGGTCATATACGAGCAGTCAAATGGGCTCAAGTTCATTCTAAAGCGTGGCAGCAATTCCCTCTAGTAGCAAGTTGGTTAAATTAGAAACTCCTATAGTACATCACAGCAATAAGGGCATCACATAGCATCGCTTTAGTACCATGACGTTGCATAGAATTGACAACTTAACATTCTCATGCCTAAGAATCATAGCAATATGAATCAGTCTGACATGTGTATGACAAGCACTTCCAAGAGGATAACATATGCAACTATGAATTGTCACGCAGGGATAGAGCTTGGATAAGCTAAATGATAAGAATGTGGTTGATACGCAATAAAAGTATGGTATAGGCCTAAACACCTGCTACTCAAGAGAGGCAAGAAGATTGATTTCTTGGTTGGAATAGGTTTGGCATACAATCCACCTACCTGACAACGCATTAATATAGGTTAACTACCGTTTCATGAGAGTCTAACTACTAAGGTAATGTGATTTCACATGGGCTTTGTTACTAGGAGGCTTGTAGTTTTCTTAGGGAGGGGAGTCCACTAAGTAGTCAATTAGGGTTTCCACGTAGACAACTCGACAATTACACTTACCAAAGCTAGAGATTTCTGGCCCACACTCATAGTTAAGAGACAAGCAGATGGGGTAATCCCGATAGTTTTAATAATGGTAAGGCTTGTCCAAGGTTATCATATGGAATTGATTATCGTTAAATCATGAATATGTAGGTGACGTAATATATTCATAGCCATGTAAACGTCGACATTAGGTTTGACGAACAGTAGTAGTAACATGCAAAATGGTATCATGCCTAGCTACAAGGCTATCAGAATGGAGGGAAGGCTAAGCATCATAACCAAGGTATAGTAAGACAGCAATGGTAACAATGTGATGGCTAACAAGGCACCACTCTAAGGTTCTTCCTGAAAACCAACACGTATGACATAAAACATTCCGCACAAAACATATTAAAGGGTAGCTCAGTCACGTTATGTTAGGGCACTCAGTCAAATCATATCAACAATTATCTTACACACACCCATCCATAACTCTTAAAGTTATGCATCAGGATTACGCTAGCATACTCTATGGTCAAGCCTAGAATGTACAAGGGCAAATAAATGTGAAAGTAAACTGCTAAGGCCGCCACATCATGCCTTAAGCGCATATGTTTATGGTTATTCAAATTATATCAGGAAATAATAGAACTTATAGAGTGCAAGTAACAACTAAGGGATCACACAAGCAATGGTTCACATACGTTAAATCATTTAACTAGTCCAACCATTTACGTAGCCAAAATTCAAGGTAAGCAACGCCAATGAAGTGTATTTACTATACTATTCACTTATAAAATACATAACTGGTCATGAATAAAGAAACTTGAATAACTATATAAGCTTCTATGGGCTTTAGACTATATACGATGCTATGGCTATGCTTTAAAGCATTAGGGCTCCAAGTAGTGTCCCACGAAAAGGCATCTGGGCAAGTATACATTTGTGCAACCCTCATTTAAAACCTAAGGTCGAGGTTATGCCTCGAGGTTTCTCCAAATTGTTTGGAGTTAGCTATCAATCAACTAATAAGGGGTAAGAACAACGACATTATTGGTCTTATAAGTATGTGTTGAGGTCTTACGAGACACACTTGTCCATAAGCGATTATAGGAGTCGTACTGTGTAGGTCTCTTACCTTGGTAGGGATTGTTTATTATGTACAATTCCAAAGTCTGCTAGGTTCTCTCTTCCTTGCATTTTCTAGGTGCATCAGGGGTCATTCCAACAAAAACATTACCATTCAACATCGCGAATAACAATTCGTATAATAGAAAGCAAGTAATGCATTGCACAGGTAAAAATAACGAAAATGGGGAACGACAGGCACACCTATGCATTGTTCAACGAGGTCCTACCACTAGCAGTTAATCTTTCAAGCATGCATACGAAAATATCACTTAATTTACTAAGGCAATTTAGAATTCACAAGAGGAAGGTATCATTTAGTGGGATCATCAATCATGGCAACAAATCTCCAATCATTTCTTTCCTAGTCCATTACGAATGATTCTATCGATGTACACATCCTAGCATGTACACATTTACAAGCAGCATCTCGACACGCATAGTATGAGGACATGTACTTGTGAACCTAAGCTCATTCATCATTGCTAAAGGAATGCAAGTTCTTTAGTGCAAAGTAAAATTGAACTCAACAACCAGAAGGACATTAACATTTCAAAATCTCGAATTTCAAAGGTGGAAAATAACTTATCCATATTCAGTCTCTTATCTACCATCTCTAAGTGTGTATGCTCTCTCTATTATAGGGCCCGAGGAGCAATCCGCATGTATGGGCAAAGCATGAGTTTGGAAAAAGGTTTTCGATCATTCGAGTTTAAATAAACGTGCTTTAAGTTTCGATTGTCCTATCAAAGCTCACGAATAAAACATTAACTAGTTGAACCATCACTTAGCTCACACGAGAATGTGTGAGTTAACTAGGGTGCACATTGTAACACATGACTCATATTTTATCCCATTGGTTTAACCGAACCACATAACAGCCAGTCAGTCAAGTCAATTAGTATGTTAGGAGCACATTGCACCAATGGAGCATCCATAATGCCTACTCAGGGCATGGGAAGCCATTTAGCTCTTATATTAACGCATAACCTGCCCCTTTTAATCAATCGGCCAACTCGAGCCACACATAACTAGCTAAACGCACCAACGTTCATGCAAAACCCACTTTTGCACACAAGGTAGGCATATATCACATCATCACGAACGCGTTCCCAGATAACTATATGCAAGACTCTGCTCGTGGCCTATGGTTGCAGGACCTTGCTCTGATACCATCTGTAATGCGCCCAACCCCTAGAGTTAGGAGCATTAACAACTTCTTAATTCCTACTTAAATTATAGGGCGAAACGGACATAGTTTCGCCTAAAAACTACCCATTTCCTAGGCTTAAAGCCTTACATTAAATCCTTGTAATCAACAAAAGCGTAAAGAAGACTCAAATAAGCTCAACGACTACACGCCGAATCCAAAACACTACAGGACACTCTCCTGGAGTACACCAAACAATATAGTTCAATAATAAAGAAGGAAATAAAAAATACAACTCAACGGATCGCACATCCGGCGTACTGGGGTTTACATCCCAAAATATAACTAACTTCAGCTAAAAAGGACAACTGGCTAATTAGATGGCTGGCACACGTGGCCATACAAAGTGACTTATAACGACATGCATTACATGAACTAGAGTACTTTGTTTACAGACATTTACAACTCTAGGGATACATTGTATTACATTGTTTAACACATAAGTCCACTTCTATATGTACACATATATGGCACCTTTTCAAGCAAGGGTAGACTCCAATTCAGTATAAGTGAATCGACTTCTACCTGTCGCAATGAAAACCTGGGAAAAAGGAGAAATAGTAATGTGATGAGCAACCACATGCTCAGTGTGTATTCCCCGACTCCTTAAAAACCAAAACAGTTGTAAGAATAACACCAATAATAGTCACATATCACGCATTTATACATTACTATCATATCAGGCAACCATAGTCCCCAAAGAAGAATCATTACCCATAAACATCATACTAGTCACTCAAGCTCATTTCTAAGCCCTTGCTAACCAAACTTCCTTAATAAACAAGCATTTAGGCACATAAGCAAGTAACCAATGAGGATAAAGTAAAACGCTTTCAATAACGCATTTGAAAATGCATTGACTCATGATATATTCAAAGAATAGTTTATAAATCATACTAGCCTCTTCAAGGCTCATTTACTTTCTAAAAGTTCCTGAAATACCCATGCTGCTAATAATTAAAATCATTTTCTCATTCATCAGGGAAATATCTTCTCTTTTTAGGCATAAGATCTCATAAGGTGCTGGCTGGGGGAGATCTGCACTTGCCCTAAGTAAGGTTATCACTCACAACTCACGTTATCCGCAAGGTATACATAACATAATATTTGGCTAAAATGCGTCTCAGTAGAGTAGCTCTAACCTCGATATTGTCCTTTGTGGGGCAAAGCTCACGCTTTATCTTGCATCCAGTCCCCCCCTAAGGTTTTATCACGCGTCACTCATCATTGAACATCACCTTTGGGGGAAACAGCTCACGCCTTATCCTGCGTCCAGTTCTCACCCTCAAGGTCTTATCACATGTTATTGAACATTAACTTTGGGGGAAATAGCCCATGCCTTATCTTGCGTCCAGTTCCCACCCTCATGGTCTTATCACATGTCATCAAACATTACTGTTGTCAGGGTCTTCTAGGGTTCCCACTTCTGGGTCTAACTCCCTAGGCCTAGCCAATTACCTAGCACTATCTAAGCCATTAAAATCATATTAAATTCTCTTATGTTAAAATGAAGTCACTATCTCACACAACAAGTTTCACCTTCGAGTGAATCACGAATCATTTCTCTTTAATAGTTGCTTACTTCATTAAAATCATGCTTGTCTAGCCAAAATAGCCCATAAGCCCACTAATGGTTTATGGTTCTTTCATTTTAAACATAAAAAGTTTCTTAAAATCATAATGATTTTACTAACTCACAGTTCGAAACTTAAGGTGATTAGCTAGCATATAATTCAAACTAAGTTTTGTATAAAACACCTTGAGTTGCCCTTTTTCGGTTCGTTTCAATTCTTTTTAAACTCATAGAAGGGGACTTAATCAAACCAAAGCCTCAAAATATTTTCGAACTCGCTACTAGTTTGCTTTTTGACTTCCTAAACCTATCCACTATTAAATCGAGTCACTCACTGGGTAGTTCAACGATTTAGGATCTTTTAGGCTACAAACATCTTAACAAACTAATAGGCAACTGGTAAATGTTCAAAACATTCGCAATTATGAAAACAAGTCTTTAATGACCCCTTTTTAAAGATTTCTAAGTTCAAAAATTGATCACATAGCATCATTTAACAACATTAAGAGGGAAAGGGTTCACAAGTAGCACATTCGTAACACTTCAAAATTCAACTTGGCAAAATAAGCCACACATGGCCTCACAATCCACACGATTGCGGTCAATCACAACCCAGGCTCCCTCCTCACACAATACTGACCATAAAGAACCTCAAAAACTTTCATTAGTTCAACCTCAAGCCATCCAACTACCAACTCGATGTCAATTTTGCAATCATAGCACTTTATCACAAATATCATAATGAAATGTGCAATAGTGAGATATTAACTTACCGAACAAGCAACACCCATCTAGTGACACATTACGGCATATATAAATATATATATCATTAGCTCAAATGAGGCCCTTAGCTGACCGAACTGAGCTAACAAGGCAAGAAACTAGGTTTGTATTCATAATTTGCAATTAGGGAGAAACATGTCCAATTCATGTTATTTTCAAAAGTATAATCTAGTTTCATTAAGGCTTTTGAGTCTATTTAATTTAACCAAGGTTATTAGGTTGTTTCAAGGTCATTTCAAGCATGAATTAACCAAATTAGCATGCATCGATTTGAAGCATTCTTGGGGTTTTTCAAGCCCATTCTCATACCTGAACTAACCAACTTAACATGCAAGAATCCTGAAATCAACATCATCATTACAATTACCCAAATTTCCATTCTAAATCCTCCAAATATTGATTACTAACTCAGATTCAGATATGCATCAACTAACATTGGCAAAATCCGTTCGAAATTGGTAATAATTTAGGAGCCAAGAAACATCCACCTTGCTCCAAACTTAAGGACCCGATTATGGGTTGCATGGACTAATTCGAAGCTAGCCCCCAACCCGTGCTCCTCGTGATGCTGCTACTACTCTTCCCCCTCGCTCTAGCCCTTAGCTGGGCATATTAGGACCACCTCGATGGTGGTCGAGGTACTGGTGGTATATGGGGTCAAACCCTAGCCTTTTGAACCATCGCTCTCACTCAACCCTTCTCCCTCTTTCTCTTCGCCAGTGGTGAACGGACGGCCAGCAACGTCGCCGTCATTGCCGATATCTGGCCCTCCGTCGCAACCCATTTGACCTGGACCCCGGTGCTTCCTCTATCGCTCGACCACCCTCTCTCTCTCTGTGCTTTCGGCCTGCCAGGGTCGCCGTAGAGAGGAGGCGATTGCCCGTCATGCTAGTGGTGGCACTACCGTCTGCCGCCCTCTTCCTCTCTTCCTCAGTTTCTTTCTTTAACCCTTTCTCTTTCTCTCTCTTTGTGTTAGTTATATGACCACAAGCGCACGGTGGCGTTGTAGCAATCAAGGTCGATCCCACAGAGACTAGGTTGATCTATTGGGCTATATCCCCGTAAGATAAGCTACGCAAAATTCTAATTCAAGTGGCTTTGATTAACAATTGCAAATAAACTTTTCTAAATCAAATATGGGCAAAACGCCTAGGAATTTTCATAGTTATGAAAGGGAATTGAATCAAAATGATAAACATGTGCCATTCTCTAATTGGTTAATTTCGAGTAATTGCAATCTATACAAAAATTCAGCCTATTCTTTCGAAATCAACTAAATTTGCCTAAACTAAGCAAATGTTGCTCTTTCAAGCTAATTTGACTTAATCCAAGTTTAATATTTTTAATTACTTACTAGCCCTCCTAACATACAAATCTCTCTTTCGAGGCGAAGTTATGCTAAGTTTATTCAAGCAGTCCAACAACTAAATGTCGTCTTTTGAATGTTCACTCAATTGTTTCAAGTGTGCAAGTAAGTTTTGGCCAAAAATCAACTCACTACATATCAAACACTTGATAGAACGAAATCAAACCAACCACAAAGATAAGCACAATTAAATAAACTAAAACATGATCCAATACACTTCCAAAAACTACTAAATTCCTAGACAAAATTTAGCTACGTACACATAATCAAAGATTAAACAACTAACTTCTCTAAAATGATAAATTTAAAGAGGAAAGAGAAGATAAGAGATAAGGGTTTGCTCAGCCAAAATTGCACTTGAACCGTCGTTGTAAGCCCAGGGTGGAATCCTTGCAAGTCTTCACTTCAACTCGCTCTCTCACTCTCTCTCTAATCTAAACTAATCCTAATCTACTTGAAGAGAGGAAATGAGTATAAGATGAGATGATGGGGTTTGCTCTTTCAGCAGCCGAGGGAGGCTTATTTTTAGGAAAGCTAAAATCAATTTCAGCTACACAATGACGGAAAACAAAGAGGCCAGCAGTTACAAGCCTGCCACGGACCATGGCATCCACCACGGGCTGACCATGGTCTGGGCGAAAACGTCATTCTTCTGTTCTTCTTCTCTTCCACGGGCATAGCAACTTAGGGGCATCTGTGGTGAGTCAAAATACATCTAAATGAGAGTCAAATGATGGGTAAAAAAGCCTAAAATTCTATAAAATACATCAAACAACTATATCTAAGCATAAATCGAGAATATGAGTATAAATGATAACATTGAGCACATAATTCTCCTAAAAATGTGGCAAAAATGACCTTAAAATGATGTACATATTGAGCACTCATCAAACTCCCCCACGCTTAAACTGTTGCTTGTCCCTAAGCAAACACTTGATAAAACCGACAAGGGCAGATGTATCTAGCGCTCAAAACAGGAAAACTTGTTAAAGTAGGCAAGCCATAGCATATCACCAGCAAGAATGTCAATCAATGGCAACCACGGATAGTGTGCAAAATATTTCAAAATTAGGAGGAGGAAAAGGTTTTCAAAAAAGTACGAGACCACAAGCTCAATATCAAACTTGATCACCCCAAAAAACCATAAAGCATGTCATGCAAGCACGTAGAATTATATAGAGCCAAATGGACCGGTAGAACCTCACTTTTGGGAAATATGAAACACTCCCACTCATATATTTGAAATATAACATAGGTTCACTAAAGACTCATTCCAAAGGTGCAATCTACCATAGGCTTGCAAAGTCTCTCAAATTCTCTACCACTAAAAATGCAAAGTACACAAGACAATCAAGAGGACTTTGATAGGGTTGTAATGTGGGCTAAAAGGGTTAAGGAAAATGAGTGGACAAATACATTTGGGACAATGTGGAGCTATGTAGCCAAATGACTAGGAGCATCCAACCAAAGCACCCATTAACCAATAAGTTCACCAACACTACAAACCTCAAAAGTCCAATGAACATACCCCACGAATCAAGTAGGAAACGAGTTGACATAGAAAAAACTTAAGCTATTTACATATCCAATGCCAATCACGGAGTTTTTTTTTTCTTGCTTTTGTTTTGCGATTTTCTGTCTTTTTCTATTTTTTTTTTTCAACATAACTTTTGTTTCTTTTTTTTCCTCTTTTTTTTGGATATGAAACAAAAAGTGCAATCACTGAAAGGCATAGGATCACGAACTATCAACTGACAACCGAATATATATACATGCAACCCAAACAAGAGGGAACCAAAGCAAGTTCTCAATATCATCAATCCCTCAACAAACTAACATACCAAAACCACCTTAAAACTCAATTATCCCCAAAACCACCCACTACATAGATGAAGTGATGCTTCATAGACTTGGCTTAAAGGTTAGGAACATGTGTCTGACCAAGGGATAATATCAAGTGTTCACATTGAAGAAAGATATTAGCTCAAAGGGGCTAGCAAAGGGGAAAAGCATGTAATACAAGGGTAAGCTATTTGACTATGTGGCTAAAATGGCAGAAGAAAGAAATGCCTCTATCATATCATCAAATATGCACATGCTAATGTGGTTTTAAACAAGAATCTAGGCAAATTCTAGAGATGTAACATGGAAGAGTCATGCACATGAAAGAAACATGAGACTAAATATGATGAATTAGTCCAAATAAGGCTCAAAATCTCACGGGATATTTACCAAAGTTTCATTAAGCTTGTAAAATGACTCCCATGTGCACACATTAGTGCTAAAGACTCCAATGGGTAACAAAGTTCTCAATCAAGACAAGGGTCAAAATAAGAAATATTTACAAAACCTTCAAAAAATTTTGCACCAAAAGGGATTACACACTAAAAATTACTCAAACTCATGAAAGCTATTTTGCCTAACAAAAACATCATTGAAGGTTATCTCAAACCATTCCACACCATCTCTATATGCAAATCTAAAATGTAAACCTAAAAATCAACTAAATGCAACACTAATGCAAACAAAAAGGAAGCCTAAAACTATATGCCCTAGCATGTATGCAAACTAATAATAGAAATGAAAAACAT
Source organism: Selenicereus undatus (assembly GCA_017589665.1). Taxonomy (NCBI): domain Eukaryota; kingdom Viridiplantae; phylum Streptophyta; class Magnoliopsida; order Caryophyllales; family Cactaceae; genus Selenicereus; species Selenicereus undatus. The sequence continues at coordinate 14,051,323 of JACYFF010031954.1, read as the reverse complement.
GAAGCTACCCTTCCCCCATGCTTAAATAAAGCATTATTATGCAAAGGAAAGAAAGTAAGAGAAGAGAAAGGAAAAGAAAAAATAATGATCTCACCAAGTTAGGTGCATGGTGCACCTAAGCTATGCAGCCTCATAATAACCGCGACACATGGAGCATCAGCCACTGCATCACATTGTCAAAACTCAGCTCATGAAAGCAGATGCCATTAAAGCAAGTAGGAGCTTATCAAACTCCTGGAACCACAATTCAGGAAATAAAAGGTAAGAGGAAATAACAAAAATCACACCAAAGACAACTAATATCCTCTTGAGCTTATCAATAGCCTTAGAAAAATCATAAGAGGGATTAAAGAATGTAGTTCACATGATTTTCTTAGGGAAGTCTCATACGCATACAGAATAAGGGTCAATGGAGGGATCATACCCTCTAAAGTAACCTAAGGACGCATAATCATCAACATTCCCACCAAACACATTCAACTCGTTATCCTCATAGCTCAAATCAATATTAGCATTACAAATCATAGAATTATCACTAGGCTCAACAATGTTATACTCAAGGGAAGGAGAGGGTTGTGAACACATAGGGGGAAAATGGGAATGTTCAAGCCGATTGGGGAAAGCATAATTAAAACAAAGGCTGGAAGACTCCTCATGCACAAGCACATCACGTGACTCCTCCAAAGGAGTCTCATCTAGATCATACACTTCATCTAAAATACCTTCTGACATAAAACATGCATTAGCAAAATCAAACTTAGCATCAAAACCAAAAGGATCACCCTCCCCGAGCCCCTTGCACTGAGCTAAAGGAAAGGATGAATCAAGTAAGGTCAGGACAACATCAGTATTGTCCCAGGGTGATACAAAGTTAGGTTGCATATATCATTCATAATAAGGACATGAATTTATATCATGATCAGAAGAACTACACAAATCACACCAAAAAGGGCATCATAAGATCTAGCATAAAATGCACTAGGATTAGAAAATAAATATCTAGAAATAACAGTAGCCTTCTGAAATTCAAATGAATCCCAAGCAATCCACTCAAGCAAATACCATGCATCATCAATATTTTTACCATGAAAGGCCCAATACTCTAAAAAAGTTCGGGTTTCATTATCCACACCCGTATCAACAATGTCAAAACTTTCCCATTTACCAACACAACAATTACATTGAGCAAGAAAAACATTTAATCGCTTAAAATACATCCAAAATAATTCATACTCAAATTGGGAGAAATGGAAAATTGTCATTGTTGTTTCTCAAAAATTCGTATTTTTTCTTAGTTTTTCAATTTTTATTTTTATTTTTTTTCAAAGAAAAACAAAATACTTAGTCAAACCTATCAGGAAAAACCCAATATTCGATGCTAGTCCCCAACAACGGTGCCAAAACTCGATACAGCAGCAAGTGCACGATGGCGTTGTGGCAATCAATTTCGATTCCATAGAGACTAGGTTGATCTATTGGGCTATATCCCCTAAAGATATGCTAAGCAAAATTCTAATTCAAGTGGTTTTGATTAACAACTGCAAATAAACTTTTCTAAATCAAATATTGAAAAATGCCTAGGAATTTTCGTAGTTATGAAGGGGAATTGAATCAAAATGATAAACATGTGCCATTCTCTAATTAGTTAATTTTGAGGAATTTCAATCTATACAGAAATTCAATCTATTCTTCCGAAATCAACTAAATTTTCCTAAACTAAGCAAATGTCGCTCTTTCAAGCTAATTTGACTTAATCCAAGTTTAATATTTTTGATTACTTACTAGCCCTCCAAACATATAAATCTCTCTTTTGAGACGAAGTTATGCTAAGTCTATTCAAGCAGTCCAACAACCAAATATCGTCTTTCGATTGTTCACTCGATTGTTTCAAGTGTGCAAGTAAATTTTAGCCAAAAATCAACTCACTACATATGAAACACTTGATAGAACAAAATCAAGCAATCATGAAGATAAGCACAATTGAATAAACTAAAACATGATCCAATACACTTCCAAAAACTACTAAATTCCTAGACAAAATTTAGCTGCTCACACATAATCAAAGATTAAACAACTAACTACTCTAAAATGATAAATTTAAAGAGGAAAGAGAAGAGAAGAGAGAAGAGTTTGCTCAGCCAAAATCGCGCTTGAACTGTCGTTGCAAGCCCGGGGTGGAATCCTTACAAGTCTTCACTTCAACTCACTCTCACTCTCTCTCTAATCTAAATTAATCCTAATCTACTTGAAGAGAGGAAAGAAGTATAAGACGAGATGATGGGGTTTGCTCTTTCGGCAGCTGAGGGAGGGCCTATTTATAGGAAAACAAAATCAATCTCAACTACACGATGAGGGAAAATGAAGAGGCCAACAGTTATAGTCCTGCCACGGACCGTGGCATCCACCACGGGCTTACCGTGGTCTGGGCAGAAATGTCGTTCTTCTGTTCTTCTTCTCTTCCACGGGCATAGTAACTTAGGGGCATCTATGGTGAGTCAAGATATATCTAAATAAGGGTCAAATACTTGGTAAAAGGGCCTAAAATCCTGCAAAACACATCAAACAACCATACCCATACATAAATCGAGAATAGGAGTATAAATGATAACATTAAGCACATAATTCTCCTAAAATGTGGAAAAAAATGACCCTAAAATGATGTACATATTGAGCACTTATTAGTTGGTCTGCCAGGGAGGAATCGAGAGGAACCCCAGAACAACCCCCCTTTTTCCCTTGTTCTCTGTTCACGAAGAAGAGGGGCCTCAGCCCTCTTCCTTTTTTGTTTTTGTTTTCGATTGGCCTCACTTGCTAAACCTAGCTCAGTCAGGTCTTGCTAATCTCGATACTTCGTATTCTAAACCCGAAATTGATAATATGACTCTTCGTTGATTATTCATTTCCAAATATGTTTAGGTTCGATTTAGTAAACAAGAAACTAATTCTAAGGTTGACAATCTAATCGTATTTGGGTTCCTACTTGATTTAGTGCCCGATAATAATACTTATTAACACTTAGTAAAAAACATTGTAACATTTTCGAATTAATAATAATGACAATAATAGCGACAAAAATATTCTTTTTAATGAAATTATCGTTCACACAGGCACATCAATAAATATTTAACTCATACTATTTATAAAATACGATTTTATAACGTCGAAAAGACAAGACGGTCAGCTTAATGTAAAAATAAAGAACACGGGTGTTACTTT
>JACYFF010031954.1:14037022-14048007 GCA_017589665.1 Selenicereus undatus | reverse complement strand
CAAACTATCATATATTTATTTTAAAAAGTTAATCCGAGACAACGTGCATCTTAGCTAGTGCTAATTAAAGTAATGAGGGTGATAGAGTTAATGATGAACTTAAGTGTTTGGGGTATAGAAGGACATAATTCGAAGTTGAATTAGGATTGAATGGATTAAAATGACAAATTGCTTTGCAATTCAAAACGAGTAAATAGAAATCAAGCTTTGTTTGAAGCCTTAAAGATGAAAACACTTGGATTCGGGGTGGGGAGCATATACTTTGCATCGAAAATAAAACTAGACCAGCAAAGTTGATGTACCCTTACCTGACCTCTTTAATTAGTAAACATCTAATAATAAAAGATGGGTGTTAATTATATCGAAACATAATGGTAATAACGACAATGAGAAGATTACTAAAACTAGTAATAATAATAATTCTATTAATAGTAATCATGATAATAACAAAAATAATAATCATATTAATAATGTTAATGAGGATAACACTAACAATAATAATACCTGCAATAGCAATAATAGTAAAGGACAAGGTCGGTATGATTAATTTAACTATGAATGAGAAATAAAGCTCAATTATGTACTCAGTTAAATGATAATGGGAGTGTTAGTAAGAAAAAGAAAAAAAAAATCAAGTTATGAACTACTTACTAAGATTGTATTTAACAAGAATTATTGAATGCTCTTCTAACTAGAAAACATATTTGGAGCAGAAATAAGGATATTTCTACCGTTGGCAAGCTTTAAACAAATACATTATAAGTGGCCAAGAATTTTTTTTCTTTAAAAAAACAAAGGTCCCAGATACGTTTACCGTCTGCACCCTTCACAAACTCACATGTTTTTATAAATAACAAAGTCACATAATATGCAAGTATTTAATAAATCATTTTCAAGCATTGTTTTGCCATATAAGCAAATGGACCCACCAGTATTCAATTATCAAGACTTATGCCCTTTAGTCCACCCACATGGCCTCAAGTCAGGCTTACACATCAGCCTAGCAGGTGTACACCTATTCAATGATCGCAATACACATATGACCTTATAAGTTCAAGTTCCACTTTCAAATAAGAATCAGTAATAGTTTTGATATAATTCTTAACGTCCCTTATTTTGAACTAAAATGAATACGCGCTTAGTGAAAAATTAATTTTTATCTTTATAGTATAGAAGTAAGCGTATTGAGCTTCGATTCATCGTTTAAATATTTCTGTGTCTTATGTTTTTTTTAGGTAAATAAATTGTGAAGTCCTTGCTTCAGAAAAGTTGAGAGGCAAGGATATAGGCAATAGGGTCTGGACTAGCTCTCAGTGATACTTTACAAGGTCAAGAGTCATCATAATGTAAGTTTTGTGGGTTATTGGACTTCTATTCGAGTTGCAAATGTATAAAATGAGCACCGTCTAGCTTCCATGTAAGCTAAGGTGTGTTCTACTATTTATGTCAAGTAACTAATTAGGCCTCATCCTCCCTAGGATGGCTGTAATGCCCTATCTCTTCCACTATAATGACCACTAATGATTAGTTAATTGTGACTAATTATAAGATTAGGAGTTGGGGCGTTATAGAGGACCTAGTCCTTGACCTAAGAGTTGACATTGAGCCTACTTGGTTCAAGACCCTTGCTTCTGAGAGTAAGTCCAAGCTTAGAGCTTGCTCCACATCAACCTCTCCCCCTTGAAGAAGATTTGCCTCAAATCTTCATTATGTCTTTCATCATCTTCAAGATACAGAGTGAGATTCCCAATATTAAAAGTGGAGGATATTTGCATGTCTCCTGGAAGCTCTATTTTGTAAGCATTCTCTCCCACCTTTTTGTACCACCTTGTATGGGCGACCTCTCCTAGCCATAAGCTTGTTCTTTCTTCTTGAATGCAACCTTTCTTTCTGCACGTGTAACCACACAAGATCACTTGACTTGAACTCAAGATGAGTGCGACTCTTGTTGACTTTAAGCTTGTATTGCTCATTCACTTTCTCAATTTGTTCCCTCACTTCCTCATATAGCCTCTTCATCTCCTTAGCTCTTGCTTTAGCCTCAAAACTCGCCTTTGATTCTTGAGGAATACAAATAAGATCAATGAGAGTACGAGGCTTAAGGCCACAGCACACCTCAAAGGGGGAGTAAGAGTTCGTATAGGAAGGAGCTCAATTGTAAGCGAATTTGCATGTGCAAGCATGACATCCTAATCTTTCCTACTCTTGCTCACCGTACCCCTGATTAAGGTTGTGAGAGTTCTATTTGTCACCTCTATTTGTCCATTAGTTTAAAGGTGGTAGATAGTGCTAAAGAGCAACACCCCAATAATCTCCATAAGGATCTTTAAAAGTAAGATTGAAATTTGGTGTCCATATCCGACACGATGGTTCTTGGAATACCATGGAGCCTCACAATTTCTTGGAAGAAGAGGTCTGTAATGTAGATGGCATCATTACTTTTGTGGCAAGCAATGAAGTGAGCTATCTTGGAGAATTGATCCACTAGCACCATGATAACATCTCTTTCCCTTGGTGTCTTTGAGAGGGCCACAATGAAGTCCAAGCTAATGTCATCCCAAGTCCCTGCAGGAACCGGAAGAGGAGTGTAGAGGCCTTGATGGAAGTGACTCTTGACCATGTGACAAACATTGCACCTTATGCTCACCTTATCAACATCCCATCCCATCTTGTGCCAATAAAAATGCTCCTTAAGTATCTCACGGGTCTTGTTAATACCAAAGTGGCCGGCTAAGGCTCCTCTATGAACCTTCTTGGCAATCAAGTTCCTTAAAGGACTTGTGAGAATGCAAATCTTGTTTCCTTTTACCAATCTTATAGAGTGAAACAACCAAAGGTAGAGGGATCCTCCACCACTTCCTTAAAGTCTACATTCTCTTTGTATAGAGCTTTGATGGAATGGAATCTAAGAACCTTGGCCTCAAGGACCAAGAGGAGAGCATACCTCCTTGACAATGCGTTAGCCACAATGTTCTCTTTCCCACTCTTATGCTTGCAAGAGAAGGTGAAAGATTTAAGGAACACAACCTATTTGGCATGTTTTATGTTCAACTGGTGTTGGCCATTGATGTGGGACAATGCCTTGTGATCCAAATGGAGCACAAAGCGCTTAGGCTTAAGGTAATAACTCAAGTGTTTCAAGTCTCTAACAATGGCTCATAATTCATTGTCATAAGTGGTGTAGTTGAGTCTTGAACCATTCAACTTCTTATAAAGAAAGCTAGATGGTGCTTGGCTTAAGTAAGAATCGCTCCAATTCCAACGCCACAGGCATCACACTCAACTTCAAAATGGAGATCGAATTTCAAAAAAGGCAAGATAGGAGCAGAACATAGTCCATCCTTTATTGTTTCAAATGCTCTTTGGGCAGCCTTTATCTACTCAAAGCTTCCTTTCTTCATGCATTCGGTTAAGGGAGCCATAATGGAGCTAAAGTCTTTAAGGAACCAACGATACAAAGTGGCCAGCCCATGTAAGCTTCGAACTTCCATAACGGAGGTGGGAGTAAGCCAACTTTTAATAGCCTCAACCTTAAATTAATTAACTTGAATTCCCTCACTAGACACAACATAGCCAATAAAGACAACTTGAAGAGTGAAAACTTCACACTTAAGCTTGGCATATAACTTTTGTTACCTCAACACTTGGAACATTTGAGAAAGATGTTCTACATAAAAGGCCCCATCATGACTGTACACTAAGATATCATCGAAATACAACACCATAAATTTCTGAATGGATGGTCTTAAGACCTCATTCATGAGCCTCATGAAAGTACTAAGAGCATTAGATAGACCAAAAATCATCACAAGCCACTTATACAACCCATTCTTGGTCTTAAAAGCGCTCTTTCATTCATTTCCTTCTTTCGCCCTAATTTTGTGATTGCCACTCTAAGGTTAATTTTAGAAAAGACTATGGAACCATGTAACTCATCAAGCATATCATCCAATCAAGGAATAGGAAATTGATATTTGATGGTGATGTTGTTTATGGACTTAGAATCAATACACATGTACCAAGTGCCATCCGTCTTAGGTACCAAAAAGGAAGGAACCGAACATGGACTCAAGATTCCCTTAATATACCCATGATTAAGCAAGCCTCAGAATTTGTTGAAGCTCTTTTGATTCATTAGGATTGCACCTATAGGGTGGCTTGTTCGGCAAAGGAGCACCCAATAGGGGATCAATTTGATGCTCAATTCCTTTCAAAGGAGGGAGCCCCAGGGGTAACTCATTAGGAAATACATCTACAAGCTCTTTCAAGAGTGATTGAGCTAGAGATTGCATAGATTTCACTTCTCACATGAGTTTGATTCTACCATAAGTAAGGCAAATAAAGGCTTCCTCTTACTAATGGCTCTCGACATGTGTTTCACTCATAAATAGGCTTTTCTCACTTCCCTTCCTCTGTTTAAATTTGAGGGGCTTTTGTAGGGGTAATGGGTCAAAGTAAGATTACGACCCTTGTGTTTAAATGCATACATATTTACACGTCCCTTATGAATCACATGATTATCAAATAGCCAAGGCCTACTAAGTAACAAGTGACATGCAGCCATTCGAAGGACATCGCATAGTACCTCACCACAATATAGACCAACCAAAATGTAATAAGAGCTTGCTTAGAAATAGTTACCCCGCTTCCTTACTTAAGCCATTGGAGAGAATAAGGGCGGGATGCACCTTAGTGGGTAAGAGAAGCTTGTTAATGAGCGTTGTGGAAGATACATTGGTGTAACTCCCATTTGCTTGGTTCACGAGGAGCCTCTTAGATATGGAGTGCTCTTCAAATTACTAAGATTTTACCTACATCTATAGTGACCAAAGTTTAATTCTCATTTTCAACTTCCTCCTCACTAGTTGCTTCTTCAATAGCTTGGATTTCTTCCACTTCTCTAATGGTGAGATTCTTCGTTTCGGACAATTCACTTGGAAATGTCCATAACCATGACATTTGAAGAACTTCTTACCCTCCAACCTCTTTAGTGGCTCACTAGCAATCCATTTACCCTTGTCTAGGGCTTTGATGGTGGAGGGGTAGTGTTAACTTTTTATTAGAGGAGTAACCCTTATGGGTGCTTTGAGGATGAATACAAGTGATTTGAAAGAGTTTTCGACCATTAAGTTACTTTTTAAATTTGATGGCCAGGTGACACACATCATCAAAAGATAAGTAAGGTTATAGATCCACCTTCTTAGTAATGCTAGGAGATAACCCCTTAATTAACCTAGCAATCTTAAGTTTGGGTTCTTCATCCAAGCCAACCCTCATTTGGAGTTGTTGAAACTCCCTAATGTACTCTTCTCCCTTAAGATTCTCTTGGTTGAGAAAGGTGATCCTGAAATAGAGTTCTTATTTTTAAGAAGAGGGTGGGAATTTCTTGTCCATATACTTTTTCACATTAGAGCAAATTTTAATTTTGGATTTGGCTGTTCTAGCCCTATTCTTCTTCCTCTACTCATACAATAGTGAAGCATACCCCTTTAATTTAAGAATGGCCAACTTGAACGACTTTTCATCATTATACTCTTTGAAGTCAAAGACCCTTTTAATGGCTTGCACCCGATCATAATAGTTCTCCAGGTTAAGACTGCTATCAAATTTTGGAGCCTCAACTTTAGGGTCCTCAAGGTCATCCCTTGGATGCCTACTTCTTCTAGGCCCTCTTTGCTCTTCGTCAAAATCTTCAATTGAGAAAGAGTATGCGATATCAATAGGATTAACATCATATCCTTGACAATAAGAGTTTCGTTTTGAGGATGCCTCACTTGTTTAAGCTCTTTAGTGAGCTTCCACACTTGCTCTTGAAGCTCAATAATGACCTTATCCCTTCTCATCTCATGGGCTTGCTCAAGAGGAATACCCTTTGAGTGAGAAGCATCTTCCTCATTAGTCGTGGTTGGTAGTAGTTTGTAGGTGAAAAGAGGGTAAATGATGGAAATAAAGGAAGCACAGACGTGCTAAGGGTGGCATGGATAATAAACTACGAAAATGGAAGTGGCACAGTAGTGGTCAGTGACACGAAGTGGTCATGCCAAATCTTTAGAATAGGAATTGGAGTTCAAGAATGGGGCAGAGTTGTGCTAGCAGCACCGAGAGGTCGTGCCAAATTTCCCCCTTGGTGATTTCTTGATGAACTTTTTGTAAAGGCTTTTGTGGAGTTTTAGGGATGTTTTGGGTTAGGGATTTTTTTTAGGCTATATTGTTTTTGGGCTATAATTAGGGTTCTTAGTTGACTAAAATAAGAGATTTAGAAAGGGAGAACTAAAGGTAAAATAGTATAGAAAAGATTGGAAGTTCAGCAAGTCAAACATAAAGATTAACGGATTTGATGCTTACCAAAATGAAGGAACTTCTTGCTTTAATACCAAATGACCCATGTTGAAATCCATTGATCAAATAAAGGTATAAACCCTTGATGATGAGCCCCAAATGTTGATGAAGATTAAGAGCCCCGAGAAAACCCAAGAGAGAGAAAAACCCCAAATCTTATAGTGATTGATTCAAACTTAAGAGTAGTTGAACAAATGAGATAAATCGTCCCACCCTTTAACACTTTAAAGCCAAGACACCAAGGATTAAAGGGATGAGCTCAATTTCACCAACCTCTTAAGAGAGACAAAGAATCCCTATAGAGAGAAAGAAATTTGAGATTTTGAGAAAATACTAAACATAAAGCTCCCATATCACTAATCTAAGTTTGAGAAATGTTACAAGAATCAAGAAAATAAATAAGAGAGTACCTCATTTCCAAGTCATGCACTAACCAGTAGGATTATAAGAAAATTAACCAATGAAATCATAACTAGTGGTGTAATTTTAAAGGGGTTATCTAGAGTACAAGTGAGCTGAATTTTGGCCACATTAGTATTAGATTGGATGAGTCGTCCACTACCCCAATTGGATGAGTCATGGGGAGACTTTCCTGTGGGTGGCTCCTTAGAGGAGTTCACTAGCTAGTCAAGAAATACTAGTGCTTAATTGATCCATTTGCCAGCCCAATTATTTCCTTCATAAAAAACATGCAATTCCATACCCTATACTATTCCTTGCTCGGTTGTCACCCCATATCTTCCTTGTTACTTGGATTTTGGAGACATTCTATGGCTTCAGGGGAACTAGACATCTGAATCTATCCATACATATATAACCTCTCCAAATTAGACCTCGTTTGCCCTTCCAAAATGGAGCCAGAAATGATATGGGATGTTCTGCCTAGAAAACTAAAAATGAGCTAATGAGGTGGTTTCAATAGCTAAGCTCCTTACTTAGGTATACTAATTACCTAACCACTTTTCCTAAACTTATTGGACCTCCTAAAAGATCCCAAGTCAACAATGACCTTGGAGGACCTAGTCCTTAACCAGAGTTAACATTGAGCCTACTTGGTTCAAGACCCTTGCTCGTGAAAGTAAGTCCAAGCTTGGCGTTTGCCCAGCATTAGATGTCAATAGGGCATTAGATGCTTATGTGGGGAAGTTGACAAAAGGCAATGAACAATTCGTGTATATATGTGTTGCTAGGGACGATGGTCCATTTGGTAGACAGTTGCCTAGTAGTGTAGGCGTGGATAACGGGTCAATGCCTAGAATGTCATCTAGTGAGGGGAATAAGTAAAGGATAGTTTAAGGTACTCATAACGTGGAAAGTGAGAATGGTGGGGTGAATCTAGGAACACTTGTGGCTGTTGGAGATGTGCAAAGGTAAGAAAATATGTACCAAAACTGTGGCTTTACATGTTTGGTTATGATGTGTGTGAAGTTGTGCAATTGTAATTGGAATGATGATTAGTTACATTGTTGGTAATGCATGCAAGGATGTTTCTCAAGTAACTCCACATAGTGATTTGGAGGGCGGCAATGAACTTCGTGCTAATAGAGGACATGCATCGAAATAGAGACATACTATGGAATTTGACATTCCATATTCAGACTCGTTTGATTTAAGTTCATAGTCTAAGGAAAATGAACATTAATGGAGAGATGTGGCCTCAATCTGTGACGCACTCTTAGTCATATCAGAAGAGAATGACAATATTAAAGAAGGATATTAGAGGTAAGGGGCAGGTGTTTGCTTCTGTTGTGCCATTTAGGCATATAATGTGGAAGTACGCTATTACTAATAGGTTTTACTATAAGTTTGTTAGAAATTGCAAGCAAAAGATTTTGGTGAGATGTGCAGTAGAGGGCTATGGTTTTTTTATATCTGTAATTCTGTAAAAGGCCGCCTTAAAGCAGAAGGAATGTATATGAAGAAGTTTGTTGGAGGTCATGTCCATAGTGTTGGAGAACAATGCTAAATGGGCAACTGGGGGAGGGGACGGACCCGAACAAACCTGCTAGAGAGTCTAATTGAGGAAAAGGTTCGCTCGTCTGCTGATTACTCCCCCTGTGAGATATTAAAATATTTGTAACTTGAGATGGAAATTAGGGTCTCATACATGCAGAGTTAGAGGGCTCGAGAGTATATGAGGAAGCCAGTAATAGGAAGGTCAGAAGATCATTATGAGCTTTTTCCTTGGCTTTGTGCTACAATTGTAAGGTTGAACCCCGATTCAAGAGCCTTTATTCAGTTGTAATGATGCAGGTTCAAGCATATGTTTGTTGCATAAGTAACATCTTTGTATGGCTTCATCCTGGGGTGTCGAAAGATGTTGTTCATTAATGGTACCCATTTGAATGGACCATACGAGGGAACATTGATAGGGGCAGTGAACCTCGTTCCAGACAACCATCTATTTGATTTACCATATGAAGTTGTCTCTTCAAAGACCACTGAGGATTGGGAGTGGCTCTTGACAATGTTGCCTGAGTGTTTGGGTGGAATGCAGCCGGCTATATTGTTAGAGAGGTAGCAGTCATTGTAGTACGCTATGCCTAAGGTGTTTGGCATCGAGAGTTATGCGTATTGTCTAAGGCACCTAAGGGAGAACTTTCTCTCTCATGCTGGAAAGTATGCTTTAAAAAGACAAATAGCAAAAGATCTATTGAAGAAGATGTTCAATCGGGTTGCTCATGCCCCATCTGCGACTGAATATGGGCTTGCAATGAAGGAGATGAAGAAATCCAGGCTTGAGTTAGCTGAATGGGTGGAGAAGAATGAACCAGAAGGTTGGGTGTAGTCAAAGTTCAAGAAGGACAGGTGGGTATGTTGAATAATGATACTACAGAGAGTTAGAACAATTGGATGCGGTATTTGAAAAGTATGCTAATCCCGTGGCTGGTTATGGGCCACCTTCAGAAGCTTGGTTTAAAGTTTGACAAAAGGAAGAAAGAGATGCAGTAGTGGAAGGATAGGGCGGGTTAGAAGATTGAGAAGAAGATGAGGACAACATTAGGATATGTGGGAACAGTGATGGAGGTGACTCTTTTCAACACAGCACTTGGTGAGTACCTCATACAGTTGATAAACAACATATGGGTAGTTGTGAACCTCACGTGGAGGACTTGTAGTCATAGGTGGTGATGGTTGCATGGACTGCCTTGTGCTCATGCAATTGCTATCATTGAAAACTATAAACTGTGGGTGTATGACTATGTCAACTAGTGTTATAAGTCTCTAACACAACTAAGAGTTTATCTTAACTTTGTCCACATAATGGAGACCCATGATTCCACACATGTGGATGACACAATGAGCCATGTTGTGGGGGGTGAGGATCTAGATGATGGCTATAACCAACGCATTTTTCCTCCCATTAACCCACGTTCACAAGGCAAACCTCATGTTAGAAGAATTGGATTTCAAGGGCAAGGGGTTAAAGTAAGGAGGTGCTCTAACTGTGGGGAAGTCAACCATTACAGGAAAAATTATAGGAACCATCGTGCTGATATTGATGTAGATTACGAAGGGGATCTTGTACAGGCGGAGGATTTGTTTGGGGGAAACTACTAGTTATGAAGTCGGATAAGTGCCGAATGTCAGCTGACAAGCTATTTTGACAACATGTTAAGGAAAGTGAAATGTAATTTTGGTGATGGTTGTAGCTATATCGAAATTGTTGGTACAATTGTATATTAATGCTCTCAGATTTTATGGCATGTAATGCTTGTGATGCTAAGTGTATTATATGTGTATGAACTTGTATAGTAGTGATGAAAAGGAGCAGCTATGGCTAACCATTGCTTCTGTGTAAACTGGAGGATTGGTTGAAGGTTGAAGTCACTATTGTCGGTTATCTCTTTAACTTATGCAGGATATCTTGGGATATTGAAAACCAACGAGGTGATTGTACGATGGTTATCTATTATGTACCTCATGTATGGTGTAATTGTGATGGATTATATCGGTGGGTGATTCATAAATCAGGCGGAAATATATGTATATTGACAATGGTACCATGATCACGGTTTTTTGTACTGCTGGTTTGTTATCGTGGACATGTCCTACGTTTGTTGGCATTTGCTCATATTACAATACATGAGGTGCAGTTTAATGCGTAAGTACAAAATGATACTGCGGAAACATATACAATCCCACACATGGTACTTTGTCATGTTAGTTGCTTACGGTGAGTATAACCCAGGTTGGTTGTCACTCTATCCCAGGTTAGTAGGGTTTGTTATTTAGGTTTGTGGTATGTTCTACTAACTCTATCGCAGGTTAATGAGGTTTCATTTTGGATATAAATGTGCGTGCAATTGCGATGGCGGTCCATGAAAAAATGTATTAAGGTATGTTTACATATATATGTATATATGTATACATATATGTATGTATGTATATGTACCTATGTGTGTGTGTATATATGTGTGTGTGTGTACACACACACACACATGTATATATGCATATATGTATATGTGTATGTGTATGTGTGTGTGTGTGTATATATCTGTGTCTGTATGTGTGTGTGTGTAAATGAACTAATATTTATCTTTATGTGTATATATATGTAATATATATCTATGTATATTCACATAAATATAAGTATACATGTATATACATATATACATACATACATACATACACACACACACACA
>JACYFF010031954.1:14009008-14025425 GCA_017589665.1 Selenicereus undatus | reverse complement strand
TATATGTATATGTGTGTGTGTGTGTGTGTGTATGTATAAATATACAATTATTTGCACTTATCTGCATAAGGCTTAAAATGTGTTGGGGTTGGTTAGTGTGCAACGTCAATTACCCTATGCAATACTTAAGTACTAGCTCGTCCCACAAAACCAGCTTAAAAATGGGGAAAGGGAAATATTTACAATTGTCCATCCTGCTGTGATTTAACGTTGGTACCAGACCATATTGACTAGCATAATTATACAAGGGAGCCGCATGTTATGGAGGGAAAGCTCCCACCAATAGCCCAAATTTCCACTTGAAATAGGGGTCCAATTGTCCCTATTTAATGTCCGCCTACCCAGCTATGACTTCAACCTTTCATCCAACCTTGTACTTCTATTTGCATTCAATTTGATTCCACCCAAGTTTACATTAACTGAGACAAAAACCAACTTCCCAAATTGACTCCAACTAAAACATGTCTTGGCTTTATTCAATGGCTAACGTAAGCGAGGAAGCAACTAATTGGCGGATAGTTTGCGCCTATGATGACCTAGTTGACATCATCTCCGCAAAGGGGGACTGCTATAGGGGACACACTGTTTTCCATAAGGTAAGATTTCTACATGTTAGCAACTGCATTTACTTCATCATTCGTTGGCGTTTATATACCACGTGCTTCATTAAATGAATCGAACACTTGATTTGATGTACAATGTCACATTTCAAAGATTGTGCAACCACTTTCAATGGATTGATCATCAGCTCACAAGGGTTGACGAGGTCTCTGTCCGCAAAATTATAGCAACAAATCTAGTCTTAAAAGTCAATGTTATGATGGTATTAGCAACTCTCTGTCCACATGGCGAGTTGGAGCTCTTGTAGAAGTCACAAGTGAAGTCTACTATTAGAGACCAACTTATGTGGATGTCCCTATTCCTCACTACCTTTGTAGCCTGCATTATCTAGCTAGCTTCCGTCCTCAACTAACGCAGCAAGTGAATACTTTTTGGGTGACGTACATGACCATCATAGTAACTGCATTAATTATGCATAGTCTACTTTAATGTGTATGACATACTTATATGGCTAAACACGCACAAATACTGCAAGGTTACTTACTCGGTTCTTGACTTTTGCAAGCTACCTTACAGCATGTGGTATATGTGCTTTTGGGTTTAGGTAAGCTTGACATAGGGATTTTTTTCAGCTATTACCAAGGACTATAATGACAGTGTCAATATCAATGACAGTAGTACGAGATTGGTCCAATATGTCATGTTTGGGTTGTCACTTGTGATTTCCTCTCCTTTTATGCACATTCATTCCAATTAAAATATATATGTTAATTCATCTGATGTTGTTGAACTTGCACATGTCCTCCACATGTCGACTAAGTCAAATACAAACTCATTCACTTGGGCTAATAAACCGACTATGGCATATGCATACCCCACATCATATACACATGTACTGGGATAGCTAATGGTAGCTCCTAAATTAGCTGAGTACATCTATGGTAAGCGCATTACTTTCCAAAACAACCATAGCGCTTCATATGTTAAGGGCAAACAATGTTCGATTGCATGGGTAAATTATATATACTTTAAAAAAAAGATGTTTTGGGCAGAGCCAAATCAGTCAAATGCTGACTGATTTACCAAGCAAATAACAGCTGGCTAATAACCCGACTGTGGCATATGTCTATCCTAAGTTATACACACATAAATTGTGATAGTCACGGCTAACACGTAAACTAGCTAAGTACCTCCATGTTGAGCGCAGTATTTGCCAAAACAACCATAGTCCAAGACATGGAAAGCAAGGGCGGACAATGTTCACCCCCTAAATACAATAGATGCTACGTTAGAATGTATCTAATATGCTACAGTCATACCAACCGATGACAAACTGAATTGACGAATGAGCACTCCCATTAAATGGTCAAAGAATACGGTCGACAACAAACACTAATGTCAATGTCTACAGCTCCGATAACAACTGCAACGATAATGCTACATGAATGCAAAACTCGAGTTATGACAACAGGAGTCGGTGCAGCAAATGGTGTCATTGATATTGCCACACAAAAAGTACCTACTTGTCAGGGACCTCAGTCAAATATGCTGTCGCTGATGACACTGAACAAGCATTTCTCTCTGTAATGGCACACATAGCCCTGTTCAAATGACCACCCCACTGCGCTAACCGACATCAGGTTTATAAACGTCATCACGAAGACCCCATAGTCATGACCACTATAACAACACAACCTGAGTTAGGTCGTGTTCGTCAAACATTCACTGCAACAACAAATATAGAGAGAAAGGCTGATTAGGAAGGAAACGTACTTGTCCTATTATGGACAGTCTGTTGTCTACAATGGCCACTGCAGCGCATCACCGTAAACTGTGATTCGTATCATTGCAAATGCAATTACAACTTTCTGAATGGAGCAGCATAATTGATGTTAGTAAGCAAGTACAAGATGCAAAATCCTCTTCAATGCTTGGCATTTCGGTACCAACCCACAATGTTTTACGCCCTACTACATAGTCTCCAGTTATGTGCATGACTACGGAAATAACCGGAGTAAGAGTAAACTGTGTTTTTTATACCCAGTAACAACCTAGGATACTCAAATAAACCTTAAAACATGTCACTTCATGAAGTAATTGTGATGGCATTACTCACAACATTATTGATCAGAGCCTCCCTGAACTTGTTTTGTTGTTGGCTAGCTAGTCATAAACAAAGAAACGTCATAATTGGTAATCATCACATTGCAGCAACCAGTGGCTTGGAAGATCCTCCAACAATAGCGTGAAAACCTATACTCATACACAAACCATTACACGTGTCCTTTCACATAACTTACATGTACCTATCAATGCGAGCCAGAAGCTTAGGTGACTTACATATCAAAGTCCAGGGTTGATGGGCTTCTTCAAAGTACCCCAGATCTTCCGAGTAGCAAGCCCCTTGTTCCACAACATGCCCTGCAGTAACAAATAGTAGGTGACGTTTCTATCATTACAAATAATAACCAAACCACAACTGTACCAATCAAAGCTGGTTAATTGGGGTAGGGTACGACAATATACAATGGTATGATGCTTCACGAAAACTGACAACTAGCATAGGGTGGGAAATTGTTCCTGGAAATTTTAAAGAAGGGAGAAGTAGATGTCCATTGCAAGGTCACCTATATAGTACCTCCTAGCTATGTCTCCAACACCATCCTTCGGAACAACAGATATAGGACCCTTCAACCATTACACTGATAATGACCTTGGCTGGCATTTCAATATTTCCTCGTTTCTGCATGCCAATCCCTACGTAATCAGCCAATATGAGATGCAAACATCTTTGCAACCTACCTTAAAGTACATGTCACAATGTCTTACCATTCCTTGTTGTTTACTCGCACTCCCTTGAATGTGCTCCTATGATTTGTCAATAGTTCCACGTTTGTTAGATAATGGTGCAGTCACATACCACTCCATTTCCTACAAACATGTTGTTAATTACATTACATCATCCCTATCTAAAGTAAGACTTATGGGAGATCAGCTTCGTCACCTGCTCCAATAAAAGAAACATTGAATAAATACTATCCTGGGGTTGAGGAACTGGTCCCATAAGTCCCAATTCTATCTCCCCCACCACATCCTTCTTAACCACCTCAACTATACGCCCCTTCATGTACCCTTATCCTTCATATAGTGCAGTTACCTTAGAGGTGGATTTTTGCCAGCTAGACTGTGGCGACAGCGGTAAGGATATTTGTATGAGGACCCATGTATAGGGGATGATCTTCGTACTCTTAGCCTCACCTTTATCCACTTCTTAAGATTAGAGGAGCTCTTCTTATGCTACTCAGCGCATTCCCTTTTCTCATGGACCGTAGCTGCAAGCGTCTTAGAGGGCAACAGCTCAACCGGCTCCTGCTGCAATGAAGTAGACCCAACACATTCCCTTTCATCATGGTCCGTACCAGCAGGGGTATCAGGGGCCAGTAGGGTAACCGACTCACACTTCCCTAAACGAGACTTAGTGCATTCCCTTTCCTCATGCACCACAGCTGCAGGCGTCTCAAGGGTTAGCAGGTCAACAAACTCCTATAGTATCGAACTAGCCCCAACAGGATCATATTCAGGGGAGGGACCCCATGCATCCAACTCATTCGTCCTTTCCATATCTCCTACTTTAGCTAGCATTGTTGGGGTTTTCTCCACCTGCTTACCGTTACATTAAGTCTCACGATTTTGTATTTTTTCAACTCTTGTACTATCATCCACAATATCATGTGGTATGTCCATAGGTTTGAAGGGAGACGAGTGCATATTATCCCCCTTTGGAAGCAACTCCTCTACTCCATGTCCACTCTCTGTCATCAATGGAGGATTATTCTGTGAATCGTGAATAGAAGAAAAGAAGAAGAAGAAGAAGAAGAAGAAGAAGAAGAAGAAGAAGAATGCGAAAGCAGAATCTTGCTGTAATAAAAGAGAGCTGAAAATTGATGATAATGCTATTACAATCAGATGAATATATATATGTACAATACTTCAACTAATTTTCCTAGATTCCCGGTGGCTTCTAGCAAACTTTTCCCTAGCTTCTAACTTAACTATTTTATTACTCTCATCACCCCCCCCCTCAAGCTGGAAGGGTGAGGAACCATTCCAAGCTTGCTTAAGATGATGTTCTGCTGAGA
Source organism: Selenicereus undatus (assembly GCA_017589665.1). Taxonomy (NCBI): domain Eukaryota; kingdom Viridiplantae; phylum Streptophyta; class Magnoliopsida; order Caryophyllales; family Cactaceae; genus Selenicereus; species Selenicereus undatus. The sequence goes on along the minus strand of JACYFF010031954.1, from coordinate 14,020,725 downwards.
AGATGGTAAAATTTTGGTGAGGATGTCAGCAAGCTGTTCATTTGTTGGCATATATGATAGCTGTACTAATCCTTCAAGTACCTTATCCCTTGTAAAATGACAGTCTATTTCGATGTGTTTTGTCCTCTCATGGAACACAGGGTTCTTGCCTATGTGGATGGCAGATTGGTTGTCACAATATAGGGTTACAGGTTTAAGGGAAGAAATCCCAAGCTCTTCTAATAGTCTGACAACCCATGTCACTTCTGATGTAGCTTGGGACATAGCTCTATATTCAGCCTCTGAGGAGGATTTAGATACAATGCCTTGCTTCTTACTTTTTCAACTAATAGGAGAATTGCCAAAGAGAACCAGATACCCTGTAATTGATCTTCTGGTTGAGGGACAGGCTGCCCAGTCTGAATCTGAGTAAGCTTGTAAGATGAGTCTGTCAGAGCCTTTAAGAAGAATTCCAGCCCCAATAGAACCTTGAATATCCTTAGGGCATGTTGAAGGGCTTTGAAATGAGATGTCCTGGGTTGTTGCATGAATTGACTGAGTGTTTGTGCTGTGTAACTCAAGTCTGGCCTAGTATGGGTTAGGAAGTTCGGCTTGCCTACTAATGTTCTATACAGAAAGGGATCAGGTAGTAAATCACCATCTTCAGGATGTAGTTTACAGTTTAAAGGAAGTGGAGTTGAAACTGCAACAAAAGATAAGGATCCACAGTCTCTGAGTAGTTCATTTGTGAACTTTTTCTGAGACAGAACAATGCCCTTTTCAGTGTGGATGACTTCCAACCCAAGGAAACAATGGAGTTGACCAAGATCTGTAATGCCAAACAAAGTGTTCAAGTGCTGTTTAAGATGGGAAATTTCTGAAGTGCTTGATCCTGTAATCATGATGTCATCAACATAAACTGTAACCAATGTGATGTTAGTAGAAGATTTATTGATAAATAATGAATAATCATATTTAGATTGTTGATAACCCAAAGAAAGGAGGGTCTGACTGAGTTTTGAGAACCATTGCCTGCTTGCTTGCTTGAGTCCATACAAAGATTTTCTTAATTTGCATACCTTGTTGGAAGGATTTGGGATGCCTTTAGGAACCTGCATGTATACTTCCTCATTTAAATCTCCATGTAAAAAGGCACTATTAATATCCAGTTGAGAAAGGGGCCAGTTCTTGGAAGCTGCTAATGCAATGATGCTTCTGATGGTTGTCATTTTTACCACTGGGGAGAATACTTCCTGGTAGTCAACCCCATATTGTTGAGTAAAACCCCTAATTACTAGTCTTGCTTTGAATCTTTCCAAAGTACCATCAGATTTTAATTTTACTTTGTAAACCCATTTGCTGCTTATGGCTTTCTTGCCAACAGGAAGATCAACTAAGTCCCAAGTGTTGTTGTTGTTTAAGGCTTCAATTTCCTTATCCATGGCTTGTACCCATTCTGGTTGCCTGGCTGCTTCTTCATAATTCCTGGGTTTAGAATACTGTGATAACTGGGCATGAAAAGCATGAAACTCTCTAGGGAAGGAGTTGATCTGAACCATGCCACAGTAAAAATCTGGCAGGTGAGCAAGTTGTTTGTGTGCTCTTGTGGATCTTCTGATGGGTCTAAAAGGTGAGGAGGAACTATTTTGTAATGACTCATCATGTGAGGAAAGATGATTTTCAGAAGGAGAGTTGTGACTACTGATGTGAGGATTAGAAAGAGAAGGTATGTTTGTTTGTGTGGCAGAATCAGAATCAAAAGAATTATGGTCATTGAGGGGAAAATTTAATGTGTCAAGTGTATCAGGTATATAGTTAGATATAGCTGGCAAGGGGAGATCAGATGAGTGTTGTAAAGAATGATAAGGAAATATAGACTCATGAAAAACAACATCTCTAGATACAATAATTTTCTTGGCCTTAAGATCAAAAAGCTTGTGCCTTTCGGTTAAAAGGATATCCTATGAAAATGCAAGGGTTGGCTCTGGATTGTAACTTATCTCTGTTTCTCTTTAGAGTTGCAGCATAGCATAAACAACCAAAAGTTCTTAGGTGATCATAGGTAGGTTTAGTGTTGTATAGAACTTCAAAAGGAGATTGATTGTTGAGGACTGATGAAGGCATTTGATTAATCAAATACACTGCAGTTAGAAGAGCATCTCCCCAAAATTTATTAGGAATATTGGACTGAAAAAGTAAAGCTCTAACTATTTGAAGCAAGTGTTGGTTCTTCCTTTCCACAATGTCATTCTGTTGTGGAGTATCCACACAGGTAGTTTGGTGAGTAATTCCTTGAGTTTTGTAGAATTCTAGAGCTGAAGAATCTTTAAATTCTAAGCCATTGTCTGTTCTGATAATTTTAACAGTTGCTTCATATTGTTTCTCAACATAAGTAATAAATGTTTTAAGTAAAGAGAAAGCAGCACTTTTAGTTGCCATTAAGTGAACCCAAGTAGCTTTAGATTTGTCATCCACAATTGACAAAAAATAGACAGCACCATCATATGTTTTATATGGACAGGGACCCCATATGTCAACATGTAAAATTGCAAAGCAATTATTTGCTGTATGAGTACTTAAAGGAAAAGGTTGTCTGTGCAATTTAGCCATTGGACAAACCTGACAGACTCCATGAGCTTTATCAATACTGGAAGGCAAATTTACATCCCTAAGTTTATCAAAAGGTAAATGTCCTAATCTCTTATGCCACAATTCAGCACTAGACAAAGAAATAGCAGAGAAACTCTTAATATTTAGGCTGGGTGTCTTCAAATTGGCTTGATGATCTGTAATGTCCTTATGTAGCAGGTATAAACCTTTATGCTCTTTACTAAGGAGGAGTTCCTTCTGTGTGGTGGGGGCTTGGAGCATGCAAGAAGTTGGAGTAAAAATTACATTGGCTGAAAGTTGTCTAACTAATTTACTGACAGATAATAGATTATATTGAAAACTTGGTATATAAAGAACATTATGAACCTTTATCTTATCCCTTAGGAACATAGACCCTGAATGTGTGATGGGAGCTCTTTTTCCATTTGGCATGGTAATGTTGCAGGTAAAGGACAGTTTCTTAACATTGTGCAATAAAGAAATATCATAAGTCACATGATCACTGGCTCCACTATCCACAATCCAAACATTGTCATTAGAAGAGTTAGTAAGAAAACAGAATGTTTTACCTGCAAAGAAGCCAGCCACACTTCCATTTTCATTAGTTTTGTCCATACTCGAGGTATGATGCTGCAGAAGTTGAATAAGTTGGTTATATTGCTCTGAAGTCAATGCAGGGGACTGAGAAGTCTTGATGTTTGAATTATCTTCTGATTGAACAGTTGCTGCAACTTTTCTCCCTTTATACAACCTGTGTCCTGGTGGATAACCATGTAACTTGAAGCATCTTTGTGTTGAGTTTCCTGGAACTTTACAGTGGTCACAGAAATAGGCTTTTCTGTCTTGAATATTTTTGTCTTTCTGCCCAGTTTTGTAGTTGCCATAAGTAAACTGAGAAGGTTGAGGAGGAACACCAAAATTAGATGTAGAGTTGGGTCTTGAAACCCCTTGACTGTAATTTCTTTGTTGGAATTGTCCAGATCTTGAAGAATCCCAAGAAGTATAGCTATGAAAAGCAGTGGCATTCCCATTAATAGGAGCAGAAGAAGATAAGGATCTTTGTTTTTCTTCTTGTAATACAATTTGATAGACTTGATCAAGGCTTGGTAGAGGTTTAATCATCAATATATTGCCCCTGACATTTCTATAATCTTCATGTAAACCAACCAAGAATTACATCAATTGTTGGTCTTGGATCATTTTCTTGGCTGTAACCAAGCTGACACAAGATTCTCCACTTGTAGTGCAGTAGGGTAAAGAAATTATGCTGTTATATGCATCCCAGAGTTTCTTGATTTGTGTGAAATACTCTGTAACAGACAAATGTCCTTATGAAATTACACAAAGATCTCTTTGAATTTGAAAAGCTTTAGTACCATCTGCCTCTCCAAAACGTTGTTCTAACTGGATCCAAACATCTCTAGAAGTAGCTGAGAAAAGTATACTCAGACCTATGTCTTTGATAACAGCATTCATAATCCAAGATAAAACCATTTTATCACATCTTTCCCAATGTGATAGCAGATTTACAACAGTTGGCTTAATACAATGCCCTAAAACAAAACCTAGTTTGTTCTTAGCCACCAAAGCTATCTCCATTGCCTTTTTCCAGTGATTGTAATTATCTCCATTCAAGATATCACTAACCAAAATGTTGTTTGGGTTGTCTGAAGGATGAATGTACAGCAAGTGAGAAGGTTCACTTAGATTTCCAACATATATTGCATTTGTGTCAATTTCCTCATTTACAGCAGCCATTTCCAACAGAATATTATCAAGAACATTCAAAGACCAATCACTGTTTTCAGACTCTAAACCAGCTAAATCAGGAATTCTTGCTGATTAATCAAGATTCAATGAAATAGCATTCAAACTGCATAAGCTCAATGAATTACAAGTAAAGAAGGCTTGGAATTATACTTGATTCGAGACAAGATGTTTGTGGGCAGAAGTTTTCGAGTGAATTTCACCTCAAGGTATGATTGAAACTGAATGGATGAACAACACGATTTGCATCAAACAAAATTGGTCTCCCAACGGAAAAAAAAAAAAACGTATCAAAGCTCTGATACTATGTCATCAATGGAGGATTATTCTGTGAATCGTGAATAGAAGAAAAGAAGAAGAAGAAGAAGAAGAAGAAGAATGTGACCGTAGAATCTTGTTGTAATAAAAGAGAGCTGAAAATTGATGATAATGCTATTACAATCAGATGAATATATATATGTATAATACTTCAACTAATTTTCCTAGATTCCCGGTGGCTTCTAACAAACTTTTCCCTAGCTTCTAACTTAACTATTTTATTACTCTCATCACTCTCCACACGCTTCCTCCCCATCATCTACACACTACCGTGATTCATGTCAACATGAGGGCTGAGATTTGATTCATTCAACTATTTTCCCTCACTACAGGCGTATTCATCCTATTTTGAGTCTCACTAAAACTGCTTTAGTCTTGCCTCCAACTCCATTGTACGAGAACATCATAACTCAACCTGATTACATGTTCCCCCATTCATCCCTGCTCTAGATATAACTCCTCTTTAGTCCACACTAGTCTCAACTCATAGCTGAGTACACCCTACATTAAACAATGAACTGCAAGTTACGGACATATGATCAAGGACCATAGTTTACCTTCAACCTACTGAATACATGCAATCCATTCATTTTTACAAGTCACGATTATATATGGACAATGTCCAATTACTACCTCACCATCCACAATTTAGTACCGCTAATCATATGTCTCATGAAGGCTAACACAATAGGTTCTTCCTTCCCTTCTTAAGTAGGTTTCAACAAAGGAATAACTTGCCGCACACAATGAATTTACATCAAACTTATGCCACACACCATTATATTCAAGTAAAATAAATTCTTGACACTTTCATGGTAAGATGGACACAGCCATCTACATGTACCTTGGACTCTTTGATATTTGCCAGTAACTTGAATGCATAATATTGTCCTTTATGATATACTTTATCCTAGACGGCAATCCTTGGAATCCTTCTCTTGTTAGGGATCTAAAACCATGTTGTGTACTCATAGAACCACACCTACAATGCCATTTGTGCAAACATTACTTACATGGTTTATTGTGTTAACCTACTTCAACAATCAAAAGACATACCAACAACATACATGCTAAACTACAACTACATAACAAAATGCAAGTGGTTAGCAACATATTCACCTGAATAGGAGGGTGAACCCATTTATCTGCACATCAAACACCTCTCCTTTAACCAATTTGTTTTGCATCTCCTCCAACAATTCCACTAGAACTCGCCACACGGCCTTTGCCCAAGAATACTGACCCAATTGCTCCACATCCTGTACATATTTTTTCACCTCATGCTTCTCCTTACGGTGTCCTAGGAAAAAAAATAAACCACTCATTACCATCCAAGTAAATAGCTGCATCCATAAACCCAATTACTTCCCCCCTCTGGCAAAGCTTCTTCATAACCTTTATACAGTGTCTGAAGTCCTTTGGCTTCTTAGTCCTTGTCTCCCTCTTCAGTGTTCCTCACTTGTTCTACGTATATTTCGCCATGTGTTCCCTTACCAATCATCCTAGCTCAGACTGCTCAGCTTTATTCCTAAATTGAACAAGCTCACCCGTTGCTAGCAACCCAGACAACAGTGCCACCTCAAACACTAATATTGGTACCACCCTCCTAACCAATCTAAACCCTTTCTTCCAGGGACCCATGCCATTACAAGTGTAATGGTCAACTCCCTTTACATAGCAAAGCCTCCGTACTCAAGTACAAGCTTCAATATGCTACCCTTCGCTACTTCTTTGTGGTACTCCTTAAATGTCTTCTTGAATTCATAGATTAATTCGAGGGTGCACCTCTCTTGCACACTAACCTGAACATGCCCCCTCTCTTGATGCATAAAGCATCAAGATAAAGTTAGCTTTACAATTTTCCAATAAGTGAGTTTAGGATGAATTATCTTATTTACTATACTCCATCTAGTTCGTGTGACGAAAGCTTCAACAAAAGGGAGAAAGAGCATCAAAATAAAGAATCTAGCATCATGATCCAAATCAAGTAGAAATAGACCAATTTTGGTCCAATAAGTCCCAATCGAGAAAGTCAAACTTGGTTAACAATGGTCAATATAGGTCAAACTTTGGTCAAAGGTCAAGGTCAAGGTCCAAATATCAAGCTTGGAGATAAGGAAGAATTTGGACAACGCATCATTAGCCTAGAAGCTTCTAATTTCAATTTTCATGTGCATAAATTGTTATCAGAATGTGATTGGCTATAGTAGATGCTTAAATCCTATTGGCCCACATTAACCCCATAGATTTAATCTTCGTTGGCTTATTTTTCTATCTTGGGGAAGGGGGCAATAGGTCTTGTCGCTACAAATTAGTCTTTTGTTTTCACTTAGAAGATAGACTTGATTTGAGAATTAATGGGATGAAAGCTAAAATGCTTTTCTCTCCCACAAAGAAACCCTCTCTCTTTATTTCAAATGTGTAAGTATTTGGATGGTGATTGAGTCAATCCTTTAGATTAATTTCTGGTGCTTTGCTTTAGAGAATTAATTGGTAGAATGTTAGGCTAAGTGGTGGCATGACCCTTTATCATAGTCATATCCCTTTTTTATTAGCTGTTCTCCTACATTCAAAAATCCTTAAAATTTTCTTTAATTACCTTTTGTTACTCAAGGTTTAGCCTGGTTTAAGAGTTTATTATTTTTACTGCTGAGTCATGATTGTAGGTGGATGATCACTCTTGTGATTAGGGGCCCTCCCTTATACATCAAATTGGTATCAGAGCCAAAAGGTCCTACCTTTGGCTGATTTCTCCTTCTTAATCAACCTCCTTACTCCAAACAGAATCCCAAAATAAACCCAACACAAACAGAACCCTAAACTTTATAACAAAAGCCAAAAATCATAAATAACACAAAATTAGAAATTTGGCACTACTACCCCGTGCCGCTTGGCACGCTCGCCTCAAAATCCTGCATTTTAGAATTTTGACCAAGAAACTTGTCACTACCACCATGTGCCTTCTAGAACACCCGTTCCACCTTCCTGGCTCTCATTTTTTGCCCATACTACCCTCAACACGTTCGTGCTTCCCCTGCTTTACACATTTTACCCCTCTTTCTACTCGGATTTTTACTTCACCATACCATGGAAGATAAAACCATACTTGATCTTCAATATCAAGTAAGGAAGCTTAGCAACCAAATGGCTCAAATGAAGAAGGCCATGAAAGAGCCTTCTTACTTTGATGGTATTAGTTTGGATTCAACGATCCATTTGAGATGCGCTCAAACACTTGAAGTTTATTTTTTGGCAAAAGGATGCTTAAGTGAAGAGAGCTTCATGATAGCTACTCAAAAACTCTAAGGTTCTGCCCAATATTGGTTCAAATGCCTTGGGAGGGAGAGAGTTGGTCAAGACAAGCCTAGAATCAAAACTTGGAGTTGGCTCAAATCATACATGGACATAAGATTCTATCAAGATTTACTCTTTGATGAGGAACTCATGATGGAAGGACCTATGGTTGCTCAAGAAGAGATCAATGTCTAACAAGATGGTAGCTCCCTTAAAGCTCCCATTCACATGGATTCTTCACTCATTCCTCCCTTGGAAAAAACTATGGCAGTTCAGGTTCAAATTTAAGGAGAAGAGGAACCTACCAAGGGACAGAAGAGTCCAAGCAAGAAAATGGGATCATTTGGATCTTGAAGAGAAAGAGGTTGAGTTAAAGTCCACCTTGGAGGTTGTGCTACCTATTATTTACCAATCTTGTTGTTACACTCTCCATGGTCCCAATTTGAAAACTGAGGTAAACATCACTAAGAAAGCTCTACTTTCATTTTCAATGAGTAAGTTAAGGAATAATGTTGTATATGATATGTTTTCTACAGATGCTTGCTGATTAGTTTTTAGGAGACCATTGAAATTTGATCGAAAGATTGTCTTTAATGAGATAACCAACTTTCATGTCCAAACTCTCTCTTGGGAGTGATTCTGCACAAGTCAAGCTTGTGAATAATAAAGAAATCTCTCTTGGTCTAAGTTGTGATGATTATATTGAGACTTTCAATAGTCTTATGAATGTTGAAGGCGAGATTGCTCATCCCATCAAAGCATCCCCAAAAGTATTCTACAACTCCTATATGTTCAAGAAGGGTGGTACTCTTAGCACAATGAGTTTCCTAAAACTCAAAGGGTGCAACAAGTTATCAAGATTAGTATCCTTGAGTTTCAAGCACAATGATTTAAGGGCAAATTCTTTCAAAAAAAGGAAGTTTAATGCACAAACCAACAAGGGTAAGTTTCGTTTACAATTTTGCAATAAATGAGTTTAGGATGAATTAAGTTGTTTATTCAATTCCATCTAGTTTCTGTGACGAAAGATTCAACAAAAAGGAGGAATGAGCATCAAAATGAAGAATCTGCCGTCATGATCCAAATCAAGTAGACAAATTGGATCAATTTTGGTCCAAAAGGCCCTGATCAAGAAGTCAAACTTTGATCAACAATGGTCAATACGGGTCAAACTTTGGTCGAAGGTGAAGGTCAAGGTCCAAATATCAGGTCTACAGATAAGGAAGAATGTGGACAACTCATTACCAGCCTAGAAGCTTCTAATTTCAATTTTCATGGGTTTAGATTGTTGTTAAAATGTGATTGGCTAAACTAGATAATTAAATCCTATTGGCCCACATTAACCCCATAGGTGATTAATCTCCATTGGCTGATTTTTGTAACTTGGGGAAGGAGACACTAATTCTTGTGGCTGTAAATTAGCCTCTTGTATTGGCTTAGAAGATATACTTGATTTGAGAATTAATGGAATGAAAACCAGAATGCTTTTCTCTCCTACAAAGAAAATCTCTCTTTGTTTCAAATACTTGAGTATTTGGATGGTGATTGAGTCAATTCTTTAGATTCATTCTTGGTGCTTTGCTTTAGATAGTTAATTGGTGCATTGCTAGGCTAAGTGGTGGTGTGAGCCTTTATTTTAGTCATATCCCTTTTTTTTATTAGCTTTTCTCCCACATTCAAAACTCCACTAAAATTTCATTACTTTTTCTTTTGTTACTCAAGGTTTAGCTTGGTTTAAGAGTTTATTATCTTTGGTGTTGAGTGATGATTGTAGATGGATGGTTAGTCTTGTGATAAGGGGCCCTCCCTCAGTCCTTATCTCTGGGCAAGGATTGACATAGTCCACTATACCATCCTCCGCTACCTTTGTCCTTCATCATTCTCCCTTAACAAGGGAAGCCCTCTTCCTCTTAACACATTTGCTACTGCTTGTCTCACCCTCACCCCCACCCTGCACTTCGTCCTCATCATTGATACTTAGACGTTTACCTATGTCTACCTAAACTGAGTTTTTTTTTTTATCCAAAAGCACATTGTCTTCACTTCATGCCTCCCCTTCTTCTTTATGGTCAAAGTCACTCCCACATGAAATGACCAATACCTCATCTTTCACCGTGCCAATATGCTCCTCGGTCTTTGTAGATGACCCCGCTGGCCCCCTTTGACTTTTATTACTACTTCTTAACTTCATTGCATTACCTGTAAAAGCATGCTAAAAAATTTACATACTGCTACTCAATGCATCACAAATCCCATACACAAATACACAACTCACCGACAACTTACAACCATATATTGACCTCTATCTGACACCATTTTGTTATAATTGAACCCCTACATCACAACTAACAACACTGCAAAACAGCAATCTAGACAACATGGTTCCTGGGGTATGAGCATCCCTTATTTGGGATTCGTATGTTAACAAACACTTAATTCAATTTTACCTAATCTAGGTTTTCCTCATCTTATGTTTAGGTTTCTGGTTAATGTTCCACCTATCTGCCTAACGATCAACTATGGCTATGCTCATATGTATTTTGGGCTACCTGTTAATGTTCCACCTATTTAGCTAACAATTAACCAGGTTTTTCCTCTTCTATAAATTAGGCAACCTGCTAATGTTCCACCTATCTTGTTAAATTAGTAAGGCTTATGCTCATGTGTTTGGGTTCTCTACAAATGTTCCACCTATTTGGCTAACAGCCAACCAGGGTTACCCGCTTTAGCTTGGGCTACATGTTAATGTTGCACCTATCTGGTTAAACTATTTAGGGTTATGTCCAAGTCTTATTTGGGCTCTTTACAAATGTTCTACCTATTTTCGTAACAATAACCCAAGGTTTTCGTCTTCTATAATTTGGGTTACCTGTTAATGTTACACTTATCTGGTTAAATTAGTGAGGGCTATTATCATGTGTTTCTAGGTTTTTTACAAATGTTCCACATATTTGGATCACAGTCAACCACGGCTATCCACATACATCATCTAGGGTTCATGCATAATGCCCCTTTAAGCACTACTAATGTGCTTGGGTTGTCCACTTTTGGTTAATGGATTCCTTTACAGTAAACCACTATTTGAACTGTAAAAACATGGTTTAACCTATTTCACATTGTGGGACTCTAACTACCTAAGTTTACTTCCCCATTCCCATTACTCGGCACTCACAACTTCAACACATTCAAACATCACAACAATTTACACTGTCAGTTATAATTTGTCATATATAAACAACATCACTATAAATTATATTCCACTCTTCAATTCTATATATGACAACATTTTCAAAATCATACATTACACTATTTTGTCACATAAATTACTTACCAAGATTATAATGATTGTCTTTCCTAGTCGTATCATTCACTATTTTACATAATGCATAAACTTGTGCCAAAAATTGATGCTTTCCTTCTTATCCACATCAATGATGTCTAATAATTCTACTTTCAACACACATGAACCTGTTAACCATTGTTGACACCCTAAGTTAACTCCTACCACTATCTGGGATTACCTATGTTGAAATTACACACCACACTACACACCTATCATATACCAACCTAAAAACAAGGTTCCCCGTAATCACACCCTTTTAGATGTCCAAAAGCCCCTACCACATAGCTTTTTCATCATATATCCCAATTACTTTATCTGCTCGTCCGGGACTTCGTAAATTTACCTACAATACATAACACACGCACACACACACACACACACACACACACACACACACACACACACA
>JACYFF010031954.1:13962968-13982669 GCA_017589665.1 Selenicereus undatus | reverse complement strand
GTATGTATGTATGTATGTATGTATGTATCTACACACACACACACACACATATATATGTGTGTGTGTATGTGTGTGTGTGTGTGTGTATGTTTGTATGTATATATATATTGTTGTATCACATATTGTGAACTAGTTTGAATTCCAACAACCCAGGTGTGTGACCCGTGGTAGTGACTCATGTCACTTAGTAATTAATTTTAACTTATCATCAGACCTTAACTTAAGTTATGCTTTTAAAACGTTACAAGTACAGGCGAAACTCTTACACTTTTGTCCTAGAACGCCTAATCATGCGAGAGTTATGTTTTGACTTTTAAACCTTAAAAGCCTTAGGGATTTCTTCTGAAAATACTGGCAATGTGACGCCTCCATGAGATAACAGGTGTTACACACATAATATGAAAGTTTGAACCATTCGCCTAAATCATTGCATAGAATCATGCCGGCACATGAAACATTAAGAGCTAAAAAAATTGATAGAACCTCATTTTAGTCATGTGACACTATTCACTCATGTGTTTTAAGATGTAATAAGGTTCTCAACTCAAATCTACCACAAGCTTGCTGAAACTCTCTAATTCGCCATCACTAGTATGCATTGCATGTTAAACAATCATTAGGACTGTATATGGGTTATAATGGAGCTAAGGGTAAAGGTAGGACGAGAACAAATATTTTTGAGAATTTGGAGCTAAAAGCCAAATACCCATAGCTAAACTCTCCCGACGTCACCATGAAAAACTCTTCTCAAACTAATACTTCTCAAATACACAAGCAAATCCCCTTACGGAATCAAATGAGAAGAAAAGAGTAGAAATTCAAAAACAATGATATCTAATAAGGCCAACATCTTTTTTTTTTCTCTTTCGTTTTTATTTTTTCCATTTTGTTCCTTTTTTTTTCAACAAAGGGTGTGGCCATGAAATAAACATCAAACTCCTTTTTTTTTTTTGGTTTCAACTCTTCTCCAATCATTCTACAATAAAACAAGGGATCTCTTATACGAACAAATCAACACAAAATCCTTTACCTGCAAACCAAACCAAACCACCAAAGAGATCTCAATGCTCCAAACTAACTCCTTGACAAAATATTAAGGAGTCAAATCCTCTCTAGTCTTGGCTTAAAGGTAATATATGTGTTTGGCTGAAGGCTAAACATGGAGGTTTACATCAACAAACACGGGTTAAGGCTCAAAGGGCTAGCAACGGGTATATTATACATACAAGGGTGGTGATTTGGTCTGTGGGGTTCATCAAATCAAAGAATGCCTCAATCATATTGCCCGCATGCATATGCTTAATGTGATCTTGAATGAGAGTCAAAACAACATCTAGAGAAATAATATCTATGAAGAGTCACTCAAGAAATTGCAAGAGACTAAAATTTACAAATTAGCCTTGTAAAGCTTAAAACCTCATTGGACATCTACCAAAGTCGTAACTAGCTCATTATCCACATGCCGACATTCATGCAAAGAGTTATAGGGCAAACAATTCACACTCTACACAAGAACAAAACATGAAGAACACATTTTCACAAACTCACTTTCAAAAACTTTTATTCACAATTGGGCATAACAAAAGAACATTATAAACCAAAGAAGAGTACCTAGCCTACCAACTTCATCATCGGAGGATCATTTTTGGTTTTGGTTTGGTTTTTTTTTTTGGCTTTTTTTTTTCTAAAGCGCAAGCCTAAATGAAAGTAAACATAAAATGCAAAACTGCCCTAAATCTCATGCTTTTAATGCCCAAGAAATACAAAACTACTAGAATGAAACTAAATGCATTAACTACATGCTACAACTACATGAAGTAAATCCTAAAATGCAAAACTAAATGCAATCATGAACAATATATACATATCCTCAGACTATGGAACCAGGTATCAGACGCTAAAGCAAAGCAACTCAATTCCCCCATGCTTGGACAAAGCACTGTCCTCAATCCAAACATATATGGAGAAAAGGAATGGGGAGGAATAAGAAGCCATCAGAAGAGAGAAGGGGAAGGAGGATGCGGTGGATGACATTGAGAGATATGCCAATCTCTCCATATCTCAACACAAGCCCTAAAGTATTGGAAATACTAATTTTGGGAGACTATCATTCCAGAGAGCTCATCGTGTCAAGCAGCATGTTAAGTTTCAACATAGGCTCGTAAGGAGGCTTGCTCCAAAAAGTGGCTTGTACTTCCTCATAGTCAGTGGAAGAAGGCTGGGAGGATGAATTAGGGCCACCATGGAAAGTAGGTGGGGGCCAAGGTGTTACAAGAAGACAATATCAATATCACCAGGTAACCATGAAAGGTTAGCCCGGTGAAGTAGGGTGGTCCGCTCAACATTGGGAAGTGGCAAAAGTCAGTTCTCAGAGTAAATTGAACACAACTACCCAGCTTCAACATTACAAAATTTTATTTGTTCAAAAGCAGCTTTATTAAGCCGCTCGGACGCTGAGACTTGGTCCTCGAGGTTATGGGTCAGCACCTAAATATCTAGCAATAGTAGCGGTGAAACCCCCAATGACTATCCTACCTAAATTACTCATAGCTGCACTATACAATTGTTGGGTCAGGAAAGACCCAAGGTTAATCCAGTCACCATTCATCATACTAGACAAGAACTACAACTCAACCAATCGAGGGACATTCAAACTATCGTCCCTAGTAAAGACACTATATGAAAGCATGAGTTAGGCCACCCGACTATAGGGATTCCTAACGAAGGTGCCCTTGCATGTACTTATATATTCCTATGATCCCCGAAAATCTTATCCCAAAAGACATTCAGGTTAAATTCTGGGGTGACTTGACGCCAAGGAAAGTCCAAGCTAAGTGGAAAGCCAAACATGTTATTCAGGGTCCTGAGGTTCAATTCATAGAATTTGCCTTATAAATAGAACGAAATGTACCCTTCTTGACATCATGGACATCGAATGACCTCAACATGCAAAGTACTCAAAAACACGAGGGTGAGGCCCCTATAGTTGTGGTCCTTCATTTCAAGGAATTAACCCATCCCGCCCTAGGCAAACAACCATCTAATGTCATCTAACATCCCCAACTAGGATAACAAATCCTCACCGTACAAATGTGTAGCAACAACTAGTCGACTACTCAAACATTTATGACGTGCAACATGATCAAGATGAGTTAAACAAAGTCCTTGGCTCTTTGAGGTACTTGGCTCGATGTACCGTCTCCTTGAGTGCTCCTTAGCTTCTTTTTGGGTGCCATAGGAATTATGAAGTGAAGTTAGAAAAAAAATCCCTCAATAATGGAGGAAATGGTGTATTAAAGGAAGAAAAATAGATGAATGGAGGGGATCTGATGGTAATAAAGTATAGGAAAGGTGAATGTTAGAGAAAAGAAGGAAGTTTGAAGAAGGAATGGAGGATAATGGCGAAAGGAGGTAGATGCAGTTGACAGGAAGGGTAGAAAGAAGAAGAAGTGGGAGTTTGTGTGAGAAAAAGAGAAATTTGGGGAAAAGAAGAGAAAGGGAGAAACTTTGTGAGAATTTGAGTGAAAAATGGAGAATTGGAAGGTTGAGATGTTTGCTAATGGAGGTTTTAGAGAGAGAAAGAGGGGGGTGAACAGACTGTATGTGCCAAGTAGAGAAGAAAATGAGAGGTAAAAGAAGGGGCACCACAGTCAAAACCCTTGACCGCAGCCCGCAACATCTCACCACGGACAATCCGTGGTGGCTGCTACCAAAGCAGTTTGTAATTTATTTTTTTTAAGGTAGCATTATCACGGTCCGTGGGAACTATCACCCCTAGACCATGGTGGTGACTGATCTATTACTGCTAATCTTGATTTTCTCTTTTTTTTCTTTTTTTCTTTTTTGTTTCTGCTCTTTTTTTTCCCTTTCTGTTGAAAATAAAAACACCCTAGAATATATATAAATCAAGAAAAAAAAATAAAATGCTTGGATTACCTAGCAAGAAGTTCTCTTTGCACTGGTGAGTGGGGAACTACTAATAAGGAATTGGGCATCATAGCTTCGGGCTCACCCTTGCCATGAACGTCAAAGTTAAATTCTTGCAAAAGAAGGTACCACCTCAAGTAAATGGGAAGGACATCCTCCTTAAGCATCAAATAACACCAAACAGCGCGGTCCACATACAAAATTATCTTGTAGGGGACACCTACAGATGAGTCACTACCCAACTCGATTCCCAAATCAAAGTCATAATCAACCCTATCCAAAGGGGCCAAAAACAACAACACTCTGGCAAACCTGCTATAATAACTCAAAGAGCCTCATTAAGAGCATAGGGCTTGTCCTTGGCTATGCTAGGTGGCAAATGGGCAACCAAATCCAACTTGACACAAGCAAGTTCTTAGCCCTTAGTGGACTCACAATCAAGAAGCTGAGAATCATTGTGATAAACATCAAACGATTCCACAAACTCATCAGAGACAACCACATCACACCTATAACAAGCAAATGAAGAGGGGGAAGAGTCTTGGTCCTTAAACAAACCAACCTCATCGTGGTGCTCCCCCACATCAAATGTCAACTACCCCCCTTTGACATCAATTTTACAACCAGTAATGGTGAAGAAAGGCTTCCCAAGAGTAATCTGGGTATAGGTATCTTCAGCTATATCAAGAACTATAAAGTCATCAAGCACATAGAAATTACCCAATTTGATGTGAACATCCTTCAAAATACCCAAAGGGTACTTCATAAAACTATCCCCTAATTGTAGGGAAATGGCAGTGGGTGTCATTTCTCCTAAATCAAGCTTCTTGCATATAGAAAGGGTCATCAAGGTCACATTTAAGCCAAAATCAGACAAGGCATGATCTACACATATACTCCCTATCAAGCAAGGGATGGAGAAACTATCGGGATCCTTAAGCTTGGCGGGAAGCTTATTTTGAATCGCGACACTCCACTCTTCAGTTAAGGCTACAGTTTCATGCTCTTCTAACTTTCTTTCATTGGACAAAATCCCTTTCAAAAAATTAGCATAAGAAGGCATTTGAGACAAAGCATCGATGAATGGAATATTAATATAAAACTTCTTTAATACCTCTAAAAACTTCCCAAATTGCTGTCAAGTTTAGCCTTAGCCATTCTTTGAGGGAAACGCAAAGGCAGGGTATAGGGTGTTGGGGAAGTGTGTTTAGGGTCCTTAGGAACCTCATTAGTTTCCTTCACATCATCATCATGTATATCTCTAGTGGGGCTAGACACCACTTTCTCAACAACATTCTCATCATCATGCAAACTAACATTATCACTAACTCCTTTAGGCCTCTTAAGTTGTTTGCCTGTCCTCAATATCATAGCATCACAATGCTCCCTAGGATTAAGTTTGAGCTCACTAGGAAGTTAACCAGCAAGTGAAAGTGAAGATCTAGCTTGCTATGCAATTTGGATTTCTAACATCTTATTATGAGTAGTAAGCACATCAACCTTAGAGGCTAATTGCTTAATTTACTCATCATACTTTTGTTGCGCCATAAGCATGCTCTCCATCATGGCCTCTATGTTACACTAGCAGGTGAAAGGGAAGTCTTTAAAACTCGGGGGTGGTCTAGCATTCATTTGGGGCATCTTGGGATGGTTAGACCTATATGAAAATTTTGGGCCATTCCTCCACCGGGATTTTAGGTGTTGGAATAAGAGTCATACGTCGATCTCGGGTTGTAAATGGCATAGTCAACTTACTCACTAGTGTCTTGGGCAAATAGACTCCTAACTTGGCAATTCACAGTCAAATGTTTAACTGAACCACAAATTTCACCTGGGGGAGGGGCACTTGAATTCACAACATTGACATTCAATCTATCTAATCTCTGAGTCATAGCATCTACCTTAGCAGAAAGCAAAGTAAGTGCATGAACTTTAAGCTTACCTCCAACCCACTTAGGTTGGCCTCTTTCATTGAACCATTGGAAGTTGTTGAGTGCTATCTCTTTAATCAAATTGTAGGCCTCATCCTTCGCTTTGGTCATTAATGTACCACCCTCCGCCACATTTATGCTAGATCGCATGGGTTGAGTAACTCCATTATATAACATTTGCATGATAATCCACTTTTGAAGCCCATGGTGAGGGCACAAACGCAGTAAGTCCTTGAATCACTCCCATCCTTCATAAAGCATCTCATCATTCCTTTGAGCAAAAGTAGTGATTTGGTTTCTCAAACTTGTCGTCTTACTGGGCGGGAAGAATTTGGCAAGAAAAGGCCCTTGTGACCTCATCCCATGTTGCCATAGACTCCGGAGGCTACAAATGGAGCAATGCGTGTACCTTATTCCTCAATAAAAAAGGAAATGCGCGAAGACAAATGGCATCGATGGAGACTCCATTTAGTTTCAATGTGTCGCACACCTCCAAAAAGAGCAAGAAGGGAAGATTATGGTCCTCCATTAAGGCACCTCCAAACTACGATTGTTGAACCATGGAGATGAGTGTCGGTTTGAGCTCAAAGTTATGAGCTTCCACAGTCGATTGGGCAATACTAGAAGTAATGTCGTGGACTACCAGGGTTACGAGATTCCGGAGTGTCCTTCTTCAATCTCCATCGGCCATGGTTTGAGTAGTGTTACGGGCCTTACGCCTTTGCTCTTCTAGCGCTCGCTTCTTTCTCCTTAAACGAAAGGTCCTTTCAATTTCAGGATTGGGTTTGTATGGAAAAGGACTTCGCATAAAGTGAAAAAAAACTTTCCTGTAAGCACCGACACAAAGAGCACAAAAGCAATAAAAAGAGTAAAAATTAAAAATAAAAGAAAAGAGCTTAGTCAATTCCTTAGAATTAATTCAATAATTGATAAACTATTAGTGCCCGACAACGGCGCCAAAAACTTGACATAACCCGCAAGTGCATGGGTGTTGTAATCTAGATAAAATATTTTCCCCTAGAACCAATCACAATTTATTGAGTCTTGCACTACCAAAACTTCTAAGCGAACAAATTTTAGCAGATCGTGTCAACTATGCTAATTAGCTATGCGGAAATTCAATCAAAGTAAAGCATCTAGGGATTTGTTTTGCCCAATTAAAGTGTTGAATCTTTGAATTAAACATGCACTCTTCTCTGGTTTGGATTGGTTCAAGGAATTGCAATCTAACTAAACTCAACCTTTTCATTCAAAATAAACTGAATTACCTACACTAAACCAGTTATCATTCTTTTAAATATCCTCGTTTTGGTCTCGGTTGAAGACGTTTTATTGCCAAAGGTTTCCTCTAAACTTGCAATTCTTTCTCAAGGATTACTAAGTCAAGTTCAATTTTATTAGTCTAATGAGTTTCTCCTTTCAGTATTCACTCAACTATCTGATATATGAAAGCAAATCTTGCCAAAACTTACTCACATCAATAGAATCACAAGATAGAATAAACCCATTCCAAAATAAATTGATCATAAGAAACAAAGATTAAAGATTCAATATCAATGCTTCAGCAAACCGTTCCCTAGATTGAATTTAAACTACTCACTCATGATTAAACAAAATAACATCTAAATCAAACAAACTAAGGTTCAAGAAGGGAGAAGAGAAAGCTTGGTAACAATGGAGGTTCTTCAATGATCGCTCATCCTTCAAGGATACAATTGCCAATTCCTTCCTTCTAATCTTCTTTTTCTGCAAGGAAAACTAGAAAAATCGTAAAACTAATGAAGGGGATGATATTTAGAATTGAGTGTCCTCTTTTTGCTCACAGGTAGGGATTCCTTCAAATACCCGAACTCAAGCTTCCTTAGTCACACATTCTAGGGAAAAACAAAGAGGCTCGTGGTTGCAGCATACCACGGTCAAATCGTGGTCACCTCTGGCCATGAGAACATCTTTCTTTATTTGCCCCACGGGCATATGGAATGGGGATACTACCGTGGTGACTAAAAAATAGGCCCAAAAAAGGGTTAACATCGATTTTTCCTTGTAGCAAGCCAAAAGTCATCCTGTTTTTATCAAAAGGGCTTAAAACCTATAAAACGCACTAAAGAAACATACCCGAGTGTAAAATAGAAAAAGGGATGCAAATCATACATTTAAGCACATAAATCCCCTAGAAAATGCTACAAAGTGACCCTAAAATGATGCACATTTTTGGTTTTTATCAATCTCAATCTTTTCAAAATTGGCTTTGAAAATCTTTTTCAGATAATTCCCTCCATCCTTTTTCAAAAACAATTCCCACTACTCCTACTAAAGAAAGCACAAGTTAGTAATGCATTAATGGTGGCTAACATAACTACAACATGTCCCATCAACTTACCACATTAACCTACTTCCTCACATTGCTCCACTATTTTCTTTAACATTCAATCTCAACTCTTCGCTTTCCTCTCTAAAAAACACTCTTAAACCCTAGCCCTAAAACTTCATTTCTCTTCAAAATCTAAACGTCTATTAGCATGCAAACAAGTCTTCAAGGAACTCAAAGAGTATGTCTTCCTAACTAGCTAAGGCAAAACTGCCTTGAAACTCACACTCACCAGCTCTTACACCTTCTAAAAAGCAGAAAATGTTGTAATAGGCAACTCCAAAGATATCAATTCGAAAGCGATGAATCTTGAGAGGTGAAAGTTCCTATGTTGTGTTGTCTTTTACAATTGACTTAGCTTGGGAATGGTTCAGGGATGGTGGTGAAAACTACTTTGGGATTTTGCTTGAAAGAAAAATGCTTGCATGTGAGCTATTAGAATGGGATTTTCTTGTTAAAACTAAATTTGGATTCTCTCATGTGTTGGAAGCAATGAATTACAGAAGTTCATTTGATGTGGGGACCAACGTGTATCTAGTCCTACCTAGGCTTTTGTATGCTAATTTAAAGAAATAGTGTCCTAAGGGATATGAGTTCTGTACCTGTAGTGTCAAGGCCATCAAATTTACCTTAACACAAGCCACCCTGCACCAGATCTTTCCCATCAAGGTTGACCTGACCAAAGTTTGTTGTCAAACCTTTCCTAACTATGTTAAGACATGCCTAAGGACATATTCGAGATTTCATGTGAGCGTTGACAAGAAGAAATAGTTCTCCCATACTTGGGTGTATTTCAAACCCTGGATTTTGCACTATCTTGGTATGCATTGTTTACCTAAGAGGGACTACTAATGAGACTCCTTTACACAAGGCCTTTGGAAAGGTTTAGTACATTATGTCTGACCATGATATGGATTTCTCTACGACTTTCTTGAATAC
The DNA here is from genome assembly GCA_017589665.1 of Selenicereus undatus. Classification (NCBI taxonomy): domain Eukaryota; kingdom Viridiplantae; phylum Streptophyta; class Magnoliopsida; order Caryophyllales; family Cactaceae; genus Selenicereus; species Selenicereus undatus. The sequence continues at coordinate 13,973,504 of JACYFF010031954.1, read as the reverse complement.
ATAAAAAATAAAGTAAAAGAGGCCTTAAGGATTGCTCTTCTTCCTTATGTAAATTTGCTAACTAAAATATTTGATCACTTCGATATTCTTCTCGAGAATAAGGAGTGTATAGAGCATGAAGATGTGGTCATTGATAAGGGCAAGCTTAAGTCACTAAAGTACAACATTTGGAGAATGGGTCCATGAAGATGAACTCCTAAGAAAAAGTCATCACCAAAAATCCTCTCAACTTATCTACCCTTAAACTATCTAAATCCTCCCTTCAGATTCTCAACCGTGAAATCCCTAGACTTACCTCCATCTAACACCAACTTGAAAACTATCTTATTGAGTTAAAAAAGCTATGTATCTAAGTGGATAAGGGAAGTTGAAGGGTTAAGGCACATCAAAAAGGTCTTCAGGTGGTAGTAGTCTATGAATTTCTCATATAAGCTATTGACAGTCAACCTATAGGGATCGAGATTGGGTATTAAAATATGTTCTAAAATAAATTAAGTCATAATGATGTGCTTAAGGCTGCAAGGATGCACTAGACTACATTCATGAATTACTTGTGGTTTCTTATCAAATGAATATGAAGGATGAAGGGAATAAGAATAAGGAGATGAAAGACAAGGGAAAAGAGAAGTAGAAGGAGCACATGGCTATAGACAAGGGGGAAACTATAACAACTTAGTCAATCTTAATGGACCCTCGCAATGGATAATCCTTTGGGTCCCATCCAACTGAAAAACCCCTTATAGCCAAGCCTCTCAACTAAGTTCCTCTTTAGGAACTATCCCTTCCCCTCTCCTCATTTTTAAAAAGTTCTCTTTTTAAAACGTTCTCCTAGTTGGTGGTGCTAAATTTTAGACAATTTAATTTATTCAATTTTTTAAAAACAAGTTCTATTTTAAAGCAATGTCCTAGTTTGTTGTTGTTGAATAACTCCTTTGTGGTTGTAAGTTTTAAAACAGAATACATATTGTACTAATTTAATCTAATCTTTTGATGAAAGTCAAAGGAGGAGTGGATTTGGGACCTTTTAAAAACGTTGTGCCGAATACTCAGGCTAAGGACGACCTTTGAATCTTATAAGCAGAAGTAATACTCAAGTTAAGGTAGTGACTTAAAAGATATTTCACAATTCGATGTCCTTTTGTTGTCATTGAAATTTTAATGCTCATATATATGATAAATTGTCTACGTTATCTATTCCTGTCTTATATGTTCTTCCCTGCTTAGCTATAATCACGTGCTTGTAATGCTCATATTTGTTCTCATAGAACACATGTTCATGTTTTGGGCCACTCAAAAAAGTATTGATCTATATATGTATTGCCCAAACACTATTCACCCCATTGTTGGTTTAAGCGGGAGCAAGAACCATGAACATGATTAACTATCTATGCTTTGATTGCTTATATAATGGGGAACATATTCCTGGAATTCTATCACATGCTTACAAATAATGCTTGATAACATTTGTTACATTTCATCAAAAAGGCAGATATTGAAGAATTCTCTAAATGTGATGTGATTATGTGCTTTAGATGATATTACATGTTTTGATTACATGTTTTGATTCCAAAGAACTCTTGTCATCAAGGACATGGACGAACATGTCACAAATAGACCCTTGTTAGAGTCATAAAATCTCCACAAAATAAACTGAGTTTGAAATGAAGTTTTTGATACTTGTAATTTGTCTAGGTGATCTGGAATTTGTATTTCTGTTCAATAAAACTGAATCTGTTCAAATTATATTCAATTTCATGTTAGGTAATCACGGTACAAATTATTGTAATAAGGTTGTATATCACGATTTGCCTATATACATATTTTGATTAAAATTAAATTATTTTCAATTTAATTAGCAATATTCGTACAAATTATTTATCGCTTAATCTTTAATATGCAAGATTAACTTGGTGGGTTTCATAGTGCAATAGCTCATCACATATTACAAACAAAGAAAGTCGATTCCAAAGCTTTCAAAATCAAAGAAGGGAAAAAAGTACTCTTTACAAACACACAGCTGCAATCAACCTTATCCGAAATAGAACATGTCAATATTAAAGGTTAGAAAGAAGGTTATTTGCCTTCAGATGGGGAATATCATAGCTAGCACATTGAACCAAGGCTGAAAGAATTCCTATCTAAGCATAACATGTGAAGATTTTGACTGAGTAGTTGTCAGAAAAGCATTAGGAAGAAGCATCCAATATAATATTCTGAAACATCCAACAATTACGTTCTTCAGCACAACTCAATGGTCTAGAGTGAAGAGTCTAATAGAGACCTCAACTAAAGAAGAAAAATATGCTACATATAAACACAGAGTGCTTAAATCATATTCTTGGTGTCATAGTACTCTTAAGCAAAAAACTTCAAATCATTGTGGTTTTTCTACACACAATTGAAAAATTCTTATGAGGCAAGTGCATTGAGAGAATCCTACTCGTAAGTAATGGGTTTGACTAGGAGAGTCATCCTTCCCCAGAGGTCTTGGGAGAAATCAATTCAACAGATGTCCTAAAAGGTGTGTTGTCGCCAAGGTCATCGGGTGGACACTTATAGTTGTATTATCTCGGAGTAGATTAATACAAGTTGGTTGAACCCTAAGGAGGGGCCCTTAGGTGGTGACGTAACATAGTTAAGAGATGAACTTTGGAACAAATTTCATGTGCTTTACATTCTATTTTACTCTTATTCTGCTTAACTCCCTTGATTAGTTTGCTCAGTGTTCTTGACATGTTGTTTAGCTTCCTTGAGTTTGCTTTATTTTGACTAATATTGTGTTCAAACTTTTACTCAATCTAAGGCGACTTAGCTTTTTGAGGACCAACAAATTTCATTTGATAAACAAGAAAAACACAAATTTGAAATAGTAACCTACTATTTGGATGAATGCTCAAACAGTACCCCTCTATTGCTAACGCTATTAAAAATCAATTTAAGTACCCAAATTATCCTTATGTTTCTCTAACCTTCTTTCCTATACTTGATATCTCTCTAACCCTTTCCTCTAAACCCATCCACTGTCTCTATCTCTCTTGAACAATAAACCTTTGTTATTAACATAATTATCCTTAATTAGAATAGTTTTGGAGGCTACATCAAATAACCCATCTTCTTACGCATTTCCCATGACATTTTTAAATTGCTCGAGCTTCTTGGCAACATCTTCCATGTCTGACAACTAACCTTCAGAGCATAGAAGATTCTGGCATTATTATGAGGTGTCTTATCTTCTAAACCTTTGACTTCTACGACACCAATAGCACCTCCAATAGTGGTTTCTAATCAGGAATCGTCGGTGTCTAAAATGGAATTGAGGGTTTGAAAATCTAAAATAGTGAATCTTATAAAAACTATAGAGGATTAAAAATCAAGCAGTAGTCTTATGAAATAGATTTTTCTTTTGCGGTGAAAATGAGGAGGGGGACCGAGGAGTTAGGTTTCATGAGGGGGCATTCGGATGTTTGTGGATTTCAGAGGAAACAGAAAGAACAAGAGGCGGTAGGGATTGTGTCTCAAAATTCAAAGCTTATCCTACATGAAGTTCCAATACACAAGAAGGAACTCACTAAGTCTTCCTAATTGATTGAGGTAGCAAGCTATGAGTATGCATTAAGCACCCATGGTGAGCTAGAGGCATAATCGATGAAAGGAAAATAGTTCTGCTTCAGGTTTAACGTTGATGGTAAAGATATTAGGTTTAGGTCGCAGACAAGGCCGAGCAGCTAGACGATGACATACCAGTCAGATCCTTAATTGCTTCTTACCAGTGAGGATGGTGTCCACAACTGCTATTATTTGATCAAAGATTGTGTTATTAAAGTCAACTCCCCTCGCTCAAATTGTAAAAGTCTTATTGTCGCCTGCTGGGTAATTAGGGTCCATTTTCTCTATCTTTCTTTACTCACTCTTTCCCTGCCTAGGTCATGGACTAGTGCTTTTATGGTATTTGAGTTGAATGAGGTAACAAACTATGGTTTAATGCTTTGAGGTAGGGTCTAGACTAAAGATGAGGAAAAAGATACAACTATTAGGCTTTTTAGGGGGGGTGTTGGATCATTAAGCAAAAAATGAGTCTAATCTAATGAATTTGACGGAAAAGTTACATGTATGGTCATAGTTAATATGTTGTCACATTGGAGAAATGTCATTTGAATTTTAAAATTTTTACGTTTATCAAACTGAATATGCAAAAGCACAAGGGTAGCAAATGAATTCCAATCCCTTTTCACAATTTAAGGCCCATATTGATTAAGTTCTCTCAATTAAAGATCTATGATATCATATAAATTAGGTTTAGACATATCTTTAGTACACTGTTATCTTAACATGGAGGGCAGGTAAGGTCTTATCATGATTTGATAAAACTCAACTGGATTTCAAAATATTTTTGGGACCAACGATTGAATAAAGTCATCACCCTTTGGTATTACCATTTAAGTTATTTCCATAATATTCTTAGCTTTTCAATGCTAATGGAAATATGAATAACCTTGGAATGACGCACCACAAGCTAATACAAATTCACATGCCAAAACCAACTATATAACCATATGGCAAGGAAGTATAATAACTGCATATGTATCGTAGACGGCTTGATCCATGCAATTCACAAGTGGTACCTATTGCATGTGTTTGTTATGGAATGAAGACCTATCTAATATCCACTGAAGTAAGCCACTTTTATACATATATCTAATGGTCTAAAGCAGATTCAAACCAAAACAAATGGTAATTTATAACTTTACATACGTATTTTGCCAAAATTAGAAGTATTCATTTGGGGGATACGTCAACAACCAATGTCATTTAAAGGAACATTCACTTATGGATCAATGAACCTCCAACGTACCACATAGTACATTAGCCCAATATATCATAGGTTCAATTGTAATAGAAGATTGTGTAATAGTCCAACTTAAATTTGTATTTTGATTTGCTTTTTTTTTTTACTATTAATAGTCCAAAAGGCAACAATCCACCATTCAACCTTTACAAGTTGCATCGCAACAAATAGGCTAGGTGGCCAACAAAAGAATATAATACCAGACATAAAAATGAAACCATAAAATAATAAGAGATAAAGAACATAGACATATACCTCAGAAAAGGCTACTTGAATGAAGCCACCTATTAACTCACTGCCCACATGGTCCCCTCATTGCTAATACTACCGATGAGGTTCTATATTGATAAAAGCAAAAAGGAATGCTAGATCTTACTTTCTTACATCTTGTACCTTTTTACCATAGATTCACACCAAGTGCCTATCACATGGAATATCTTTGCCTCAACCATTTCATATTAGAAAATAAAGTATCTAGTTTTGGAGAACCATAGTACACATAGCTCTTGGAGGATAATGAGAACTCAAATCTACATTTGTTAAATAGTTTCTGGCATGAGTAAGGAAAAATTTGTCATCCTCTAGAACATTGTTGACACTCTGCCACTTATTAGTTAATCTCGCTCATATCTAATCTAACGAAAAGAATAAATAACTAAATAAGCACTAATCACACCCAAATCAATTACCAGTCATAATTAATTTAACTTAATTAAAGCTTAAGCACAAGTAACAAGACTAGAATTATACTAAGCAAAACTAAACCAAAGATGATTGTAAATGGAGAACAAAGACAAAAATTACCTAGAAGGCTTAAAGCGTAAAATTTGGGGCTTTAACCTCCAAACTTAAGGCAAGGGGAGTGGTTTTTTATAGATGCCCCACTTATTTGCACTAGGCTAACCAAGCTGCACCTAATCTTACCCATTGTGAATCAAAAATTTGAAACCATAACTTGAAAAGAGAGAGGAAGATAGAAATTAGCAACATTTCAAGAAAGACTAGAGGGATTAAGAGTACAAAAAGGAGAGAGAATGATATTAGGGAATTAAATCATCAAATTCAAAGCGTAAGTTAGCCCTAGATTAGCAAATGAAAGCATTAAACCAAGAAACTTGATTTTGTATTGATTTTAGAAGATATGGTGCAGTCTCTATATAATTGTTACAACATGAACAAAGAAACAATTCCTTTTATTCGATCTCCAATTTGTACTTGAAAGATGATTAATTGACTTGAATCTTGATTAAATTGACTAATTTGACTTTCTTTAAATGAACTTGAATAAATTTGATCTTCAAAGAGAGCCTAAGATGCTTAATCCTAATCAAGATGAGTTTTCTTTATCTTTGAAAGTGGACGACACTACTTGATGCACTCGTTTTCTTTTTCTAGATACAAAGTGCTTGAGAGCTTAAGTCCTTAGAATGACTTGGGGATGATTGAGTTTTCAACCCCTTCAACAGAAGAGAACAATATTCTATTTATAGTCTAAGAATCCCCTTTTGTGCTAGGGTTAGTGACTTATTGTCTTCTTGGGCCACTGATAGAGTCTTTGGCTTGATAGTCCATTTGATTAATGACTTAAGGGCCTGTTCTATTCCACGATAAGATACAGCTGTAAGCTGTAAGAAAATGTAAGGAGTTGCATGAAGCTATAAGGAGTTGTAAGAAGTTGTAAGAAGATGAAAGGAGTTGTAAAAGGATACAAGTAGTTGTAAGAAGATATAAGGAGCTGTAAGAAGATGTAAAGAAAGATGTAAGGAGTTGTTGAATGTTATAGAAAATCTATATGGGATTTAAGAAGATGTGAAAAGCAGTAAGAAGATGTAGGAAGATGTAGAAAAATGTAATAATTATATTAAGGATGTAAGGAGCTATAAGGAGATGTAAGAAGCTGTAAGGAGATGTAAATTCTTAGCTAAATTCTCAAAAATGCAAAATAGAATAGGGCCTTAGTAATTAGTTTGAACATTCAAGCTTAGTTGTCGTTTGAGCTCTAACTTGGAAGTCAATATGGCTCAATTCATTTAAATAAATCAAATTAATTAAATAGGATAATCCAAAATAATTAATTTAAATTTATTTTATATTTGACATGTATGATTAATTTTTTAGTGCCTAAGCAAGACTCTTTTGAACTTGTCAAAGCTTTGAGCATGCAATGTAAAAAAAAAAAAAAAAACATAGAAGTAAGAAAAGAAAACAAATAAGAATATGGCAATTATGTGTTGTGCTCTCTTGAACTTATCAAAACCTTAGACAAATCAATAGAGTACTGAGACATTGATGGCCACATGAATCTCCAAGGCATGTCATCTAGGTATGAATAATAAGGGTCAATGGAAGGGTTATACACTCTAAGGTTACCTTGGGACTTATCAAGGTCAATCGCATTTGCCTTAAACACATCAAACACTTTATCCATAAGACACACTCCAACATAGGAATCAATTATATAATAATCAATGGGCCTAAAGAGGCAGTACTTAGGAGAAGAGGAGTGGTGAACAAATAGAATTGGGGTTTAAACAAAATGAGTCAAGATACATGGTCTATAAACTCAAGAGAAGGAGGTAGTACCTCAACCACTAACTCCTTACATGCCTCCACTAAAGGATTCTCCTCGATGAAATGCTCTTCATCACAAGTAGCCTCTAACTTATCCACAACATCTAGCTTATCAATACTAGACTAGACATCAAAATCCTCATTCTCTTTTTGCTCACTTAAGGGAACTAAAGGAAGAATAGGTCAGGAATGGTCGAGAGATCCTCATGGAAGTTCTCAAGAGGAGATGTTTATGCAAAAGAAGGGAGAAGAATTCATTGTCTCCCTCAAAGTCACACAAAGGGGTATGAATTTGGATTTTGGGCTCAAAGGAGGAGATGACTCAAAATCACGAAATGAACAACCCTCAAGTGGAAGGGCCTACTTAAGATCAGTTTCATGGGAAACGAGCATAATGTTATCCAATTAATTCTTAACAATTGATGAGAATTTATTTATGAATGAACTTATCATTCTCTTTGTGGATTCTCTATTATTTTCCATTTCTTGCTCAACTCTCAAGTTCATAGAAGTAACATGAGGACAAGAGTAGTTATCATAGCTAGAGGATTAACAAGACCCCACAACATGATCCCTACAATGACAATCCATAGAGGATAGAAGATGTCAAAGAAAGATTAAAGACACTAAAAGTGGAAAAGATAGAGAGAATAAGATTAGAACTTTAGATGATCAAATTCAAGCAAAGGTCAGCTGTAAAGCAACCTAAACAAAGCATTAAATTAGGGATAAAAGCAACGCAAAACATGAAATTGAACGAAGATAAGAGCAAAGAAGAGAGAGAAATCGAAACTCATTAATTTGAAAGCTTTAATATCTTGAGTGTGACTGCAAATTAAACTAGTGCCACACTAATATACTCCGAAGCACAACTTAAGAAACCCAAATGATGAGTTAGGCATAGTTGTGCATGGGTCGACAGTGCTAACTTGCTAGAAAAATAAAACAGTGCAGAAATGTAGGGTGGAACGGTCGTGCCACTTAGCAGGCAATCAGTGCCAACTAGCATTAGTAGCCCTTGCCAACGAGCACTAATAGTGGCATTTGGCACCGACTGTCTTCATCTTCTTCCCGACCTTCCTGAGCTTTAATCCCGAGCCTTGGTTTTACATGTTTTGACTCCATTAAACCTCAAAAACTCCTTAGATATTGCTCGTTCTAGCTTATTTCCTGAAAAAGAAACATAAAACAGAAATAGAAATTCCACATTAACCATTAGTAAAATTTAAGTTTACGAGAAATGAGGTATAAAATGCTTGCATGTTAAGCTTGAACATATAACCAGAGTCTCCACTTTCCTGTATCTTAAATTAACACTTTGACCAAGTCGCTCGTACCGTCCTCTTGGTTTAAATTTCATTCGCCACAATACGAGCTTTTTTACTTTGTGCAATGGTCTTTATGATTATGCCAATAGTCGTACTTTTATCACTAAGGACTCTCACTCGTAGAATCTCATTAACCTCTACTGCTTCTTTCGCTGTTTGAGTTAAACGTGTTAGAGTTTATGAATTTGTTGTGTCACTAACTCTGGGAGGTAACTTGCTCTTGCTTTCACTCATCTCCTTTACAACCTTTATCTTTTTATTCAAATTTTCCTATTTCCTGTACTCTTCTCTACTTGCTCAAGCGTCCTTGATTCCATTGACTGGAAATGGTTGTCAGGTCAAACCTAGGCTTTTCAAGTTCTTTACTCTCTTCTGGTTGGTATTGCAGTTCAATTTTCAAGAATTAATTATTGTCATCAAAATATCTTGGATGATTCTATAATTACTCAAGCATACTAATGCAGTTCTTGAAAAAGACTTAGTCTTCCACATCTACTTAAACCTTTGTCCTAGTGTTTTCAAAATTCAAAGGTTGTGTCCCTTTAACTACCTAAATATTCTCTTCACCATCCACTAGCTCGTTATCCACTGCTACTGAAATGTCCATATCATTTTGAGCTTTTATGTCATCCTCTATGTGCTCAAATCCCAAAACTCCTTCACTTGAATTCACAGAGTCTTCTTTGGGCACACCAAAGGTTGACAATATTTGTACTAATTTGTTGTCCTACGGAGCCAACTTCTTAGCCTTGGTTCTATATTTAAAATTTTGAAATGATAAAATAAGCTTTTCATCTATCGTATTCAACCAATTTGTATCCATCAAGACCCTCTTGGGCTCAAATGAGTCGTGATTGTCAATTCTCTTTCTTACACACACCAATCTTTCCTAAATGTCTGCTATTCTGATAAAATTATACCAATGCAACCATGGGGTAGGGGGAACTCTGTAAATCTATATCTAAATCCTCCTTTTTTACAAACATTCTATTTGTCCCGTCTTTTAATACATGCAAACGATTGCTATAACTCCACATGATTTTACAAAAGCTACTTCGTTTCTTCGATAGTTTGAATTGTGAGCATGAACTTGAATATACTAACAACACACATTTTTGTGAAGGTAGGGAATTAAGGTGGGGAATTCACAATTAAATAAAGATGTAAGAGTCCCTAGGCCTCTTTTCTCTTTAGATGTACCAACTAGACTTTGTTTGAACCACTGTTATGAAAGTCGAACCAGACTGCTTGGTCGACCAGGTTCGATAAGATGCCATGCACAATCCAGTCCTGATGCAGCTATGAACTATTTATGCCGTCAACTAAGAACAAACCGATCAAACTATGCCAACTCGATCACTGATTGAGTCATCCGAGTAGTTATCATATAGGAACTTTCTTAGAAACAGCCTAACCTAGCTATAAGCTAGCTTCCTCTTTCTTGTTGCAATGAAACTTGCCGAGTTACCATAATAGTCAATTGTCATTAGCCTTAAACAAGTCTCCATCGCAGACTGTCCTCATAAAAGTATAAAAACAAAAGCAAACAACAATAGAGAATTAATTAAATGGCGTAGATGCTACCATGTGAATAGGATTAGGGTTTTGCATTATTTAAGAATTAACATGCTTTTGTTGTGGTCTGTGGAGGATTTTAGATTAAGCATACTCTTTTGATTTTTTAAAAACTCTATTTTGTGTGTTGCCAATATACGTAAGTACAAAATTAATAAAAATAGAAATATGGTTATCCGGCGTAAAAAGTACTCATGTTCTTACTTTTTTTGCTTA
>JACYFF010031954.1:13949951-13962868 GCA_017589665.1 Selenicereus undatus | reverse complement strand
ATATATATATGTATGTATGTATAAATATACAAATATTTGCACTTATCTACATAAGGCTTAAAATGTGTTGGGGTTGGTTAATGGGCAACATTAACTTTGTGATCCACCACAAGGGGGGGCAACTCAAGAAGGGGGCGGATGCTCTCTCAAGAAGGTGTCTCTTACTCTCTACCTTGGAATCAAAAGTCCTTGGTTTTGAGATTGTCAAGGGGTTGTACGCCTATGATGAAGATTTCAAGGACACTTATGGGAAGTGTTCATCCCATGCCCACGGTTTGTTCCATCTAGACCACGGATTCCTCTTCAAAGGGACCCGACTTTGCATACCAAAAAGTGGGTTTAGGGAACTTTTGATTCAAGAGTTCCATGGAGGAGCATTGGCCGGGCATTTTGGGATAGAGAAGACTTATTCCATGCTCAAGGAGCATTACTATTGGCCTAGCATGTCCAAAGATGTTTAACACTTGGTGAGGAGATGTTCGGTGTGCCAACTTGCTAAAAGCCACCTTCGGCCTCAAGGGCTCTATTCCCCTCTTCCGGTTCCTCATGGCCCATGGGAAGATGTGAGCCTAGATTTCATCACCGGGCTCCCAAAGACTCAATGGCAAAAGGACTCCATCATGGTTGTGGTGGATAGGTTCTCAAAGATGGCACACTTTGTGGCATGCCATACTACCAATGATGCCTCTCATGTGGCCAACCTCTACTTGAAGGAGATAGTGCGTCTCCACGGCATACCAAGGAGCATGGTCTCGGATCGGGACACCAAATTCTTGAGTCATTTTTGGCTCACCTTGTGGAGGAAGTTAGGCACCCATCTCAAGTTTGGCACAACTTGTCACCCCCAAACGGATGGTCAAACGGAGGTAACCAACCGTAATTTGGGAACTTTGCTTCGGGTGCTAGTCAAGAAGAACATAAAAGCATGGGATGAGTTGTTGTGCCATGCCGAGTTTGCATTCAACCGTACACCAAGTAAGGCCACAAGCCTCTCCCCCTTTCAAGTGGTGTATGGCCACAACCCAAGCACTCCCCTAGACTTGGTACCAATTCCAAACCCAACCAAGTTTAGTTGGGAGGCCGACAAGAGAGCAAAAGAAATACAAGAGCTTCATGCCAAGGTTAGGGAACGGATTGAGAAGTCCAATGAGCAAGCCAAGTCACATGCTGACAAGCATAGAAAGGAGGTTCATTTTCAGCCCGGGGACTTGGTTTGGATACATTTGAGGAAGGAGAGGTTCCCAAGCAAGAGAAAGTCTAAGCTTATGCCAAGGTCGGATGGCCCTTTTGAAGTACTTGAGAAAATTGGCACAAATTCTTACAAGGTAGACCTTCCCGGTGATTATGGAGTCTCCGCCACCTTCAACGTGGCTGACCTTAGCCCCTATTATGAGGAAGAAGAAGAGCTTCCAAGTTTGAGGTCAAACTCCAACAAAATCGGGGAGTATGATGGGGACCATCTTCATCACCCATCTAATTCACTCCCATCCATTCCCCAAGGGTCCAGAAACACCAAAGAAGCCAAAGAAGTGCAAGCCATGGTCAGAAACTTCATGAGCAATGATCTTCACCAACTGTCCAGTTCGAACAGTTTCTGGCCCGGTTTTGTTTCCCTGACAGAATGCAAGTATGAAGGCCAAATTTCCTGCACGCATGACCAAATTAAAGATTAGGATCTAAGCTTTCCAACAAGTACTCATGTAGGAAATTTGGAGCTCATTTGGTCAGTCAACCGAGCCAAAACCCAAAGCATATGCACTGCAGGCCCAATTCCAGCGAAGGCTGAATACATGGATCGTTTGGGTGACCTATTGAACTCCAACATTTTTGAAACTTTTGGGCATGAAAGAGGAGATAAATATTTATCAAATCATCAGCCTTAAAGGACCGCGAAGCACCCCCATGTGTTGCTATTAACCAGCGGAAAGGACGATTTTAATTCCTCTTGGACCGGTTTTTAGCTTGTTATCCAATTTGATGTATTTCTTTTTTTTTGTGTTTCTTTGCTGCAAATTGACTTAAAAATGAGTAATCCCAGCAGAATTAGGAGCTTGACACCTCATTTAAATGCATCATTAGTTCTAGTGAGGTGTCACAAGTAGGATTACACTTTGTCATGGCTAGCCTAGGCTTGAATGGATGCCTAGTTGTACCTTTTGTCTCTTGGCTGCTCTTTGGGACCTTGGACAGCTGAGTAAGGGCCTTAAACTCAGCCAAGGAGCTTGCTTGTACTCACTTTTGAAGAATCAAAGCTTTGAGTTTGAAAACTCTCTTCCTTCTCTCTAAAAATCCCCAGTGTTGCATCTTAAGTTGTGGCTAACTTAAGTGGGTCTCTAGGTTCTTCTTCCATCAACTAGGAAGGTTGCTTGAATCTACACTTAGTTGAAGTAAGAAGAATTCGCCCCAAGTGAGTAAACCAAGGTTGGTTAATCACCCCCTTGCTAACACACTTGTGATCTATCTTGTTCTTGTGTTCTTCCCATCCCTTCTTGCTAACCCCTACCCCGTATGCATTCTTGCTTCCCTTTGGCTAATCTTGGCTTTAGGTAAGTTAGAATACATCAAAGCCCCTTGTTCCACAACATGCCCTGCAGTAACAAATAGTAGGTGACCTTTCTATCATTACAAATAATAACCAAACCACAACTGTACCAATCAAAGCTGGTTAATTGGGGTAGGGTACGATAATATACAATGGTATGATGCTTCACGAAAACTGACAACTAGCATAGGGTGGGAAATTGTTCCTGGAAATTTTAAAGAAGGGAGAAGTAGATGTCCATTGCAAGGTCACCTATATTGTACCTCCTAGCTATGTCTCCAACACCATCCTTCGAAGCAACAGATATAGGACCCTTCAACCATTACACTGATAATGACCTTGGCTGGCATTTCAATATTTCCTCGTTTCTGCGTGCCAATCCCTATGTAATCAACCAATATGAGATGCAAACATCTTTGCAACCTACCTTAAAGTACATGTCACAATGTCCTACCATTCCTTGTTGTTTACTCGCACTCCCTTGAATGTGCTCCTATGATTTGTCAATAGTTCTACGTTTGTTAGATAATGGTGCAGTCACATACCACTCCATTTCCTACAAACATGTTATATGTTGTTAATTACATTACATCGTCCCTATATAAAGTAAGACTTATGGGAGATCAGCTTCGTCACCTGCTCCAATAAAAGAAACATTGAATAAATACTATCCTGGGGTTGAGGAAATGGTCCCACAAGTCCCAACTCTATCTCCCCCACCACATCCTTCTTAACCACCTCAACTATACACCCCTTCATGTACCCTTATCCTTCATATAGTGCACTTACCTTATAGGTGGATTTTTGCCAGCTAGACTGTGGCGACGGCGGTAAGGATATTTGTATGAGGACCCATGTATAGGGGATGATCTTCGTACTCTTAGCCTCATCTTTATCCATTTCTTAAGATTATAGGAGCTCTTCTTATGCTACTCAGCGCATTCCCTTTTCTCATGGACCGTAGCTGCAAGCGTCTTAGAGGGCAACAGCTTAACCGGCTCCTGCTGCAATGAAGTAGACCCAACACATTCCCTTTCGTCATGGACCGTACCAGCAGTGGTATCAGGGGCCAGTAGGGTAACCGACTCACACTTCCCTAAACGACACTTAGTGCATTCCCTTTCCTCATGCACCACAGCTGCAGGCGTCTCAAGGGTTAGCAGGTCAACAAACTCCTATAGTATCGAACTAGCCCCAACAGGATCATATTCAGGGGAGGGACCCCATGCATCCAACTCATTCGTCCTTTCCACATCTACTTTAGCTAGCATTGTTGGGTTTTTCTCCACGTGCTTACCGTTATATTAAGTCTCACGATTTTGTATTTTTTCAACTCTTGTACTATCATCCACAATATCATGTGGTATGTCCATAGGTTTGAAGGGAGACGAGTGCATATTATCCCCCTTTGGAAGCAACTCCTCTACTCCATGTCTACTCTCCACACGCTTCCACCCCATCATCTACCCACTACCGTGATTCATGTCAACATGAGGGCTGAGATTTGATTCATTAAACTATTTTCCCTCACCACAGGCATATTCATCCCATTTTGAGTCTCACTAAAGCTGCTTTAGTCTTGCCTCCAACTCCATTGTACGAGAACATCATAACTTAACTTGATTACATGTTCCCCCATTCATCCCTGCTCTAGACATAACTCCTCTCTAGCCCACACTAGTCTCAACTCATAGCTGCGTACACCCTACATTAAACAATGAACTGCAAGTTACGGACATATGATCAAGGACCATAGTTTACCTTCAATCTACTGAATACATGCAATCCATTCATTTTTACAAGTCACGATTATATATGGACAATGTCCAATTACTACCTCACCATCCACAATGTAGTACCGCTAATCATATGTCTTCATGAGGGCTAACACAATAGGTTCTTCCTTCCCTTCTTAAGTAGGTTTCAACAAAGGAATAACTCGCCGTACACAATGAATTTACATCAAACTTATTCCGAACACCATTATATTCAAGTAAAATAAATTCTTGACACTTTCATGGTAAGATGGACACAGCCATCTACACGTACCTTGGACTCTTTGATATTTGCCAGTAACTTGAATGCATAATATCGTCCTTTATGATATACTTTATCCTAGATGGCAATCCTTGGAATCCTTCTCTTGTTAGGGATCTAAAACCATGTTGTGTGCTCATAGAACCACACCTACAATGCCATTTGTGCAAACATTACTTACATGGTTTATTGTTTTAACCTACTTCAGCAATCAAAAGACATACCAACAACATACATGCTAAACTACAACTACATAACAAAATGCAAGTGGTTAGCAACATATTCACCTGAATAGGAGGGTGAACCCAGTTATCTGCACATCAAACACCTCTCCTTTAACCAATTTCTTTTGCATCTCCTCCAACAATTCCACTAGAAACCGCCACACGGCCTTTGCCTAAGAATACTGACCCAATTGCTCCACATCCTGTACATATTTTTTCACCTCATGCTTCTCCATACGGTGTCCTAGGAAAAAAAATAAACCACTCATTACCATCCAAGTAAATAGCTGCATCCATAAACCCAATTACTTCCCCCCTCTGGCAAAGTTTCTTCATAACCTTTATACAGTGTCTGAAGTCCTTCGACTTCTTAGTCCTTGTCCCCTTCTTCAGCGTTCCTCACTTGTTCTACATATATTTCGCCATGCGTTCCCTCACCAATCATCCTAGCTCAGACTGCTCAGCTTTATCCCTAAATTGAACAAGCTCACCCATTGCTGGCAACCCAGACAACAGTGCCACCTCAAACACTTATATTGGTACCACCCTCCTAACCAGTCTAAACCCTTTCTTCCAGGGACCCACGCCATTACTAGTGTAATGGTCAACTCCCTTTGCATAGCAAAGCCTCGGTACTCAAGTACAAGCTTCAATATGCTACCCTTCGCTCTTCTTTGTGGTACTCCTTAAATGTCTTCTTGAATTCATAGATTAATTCGAGGGTGCACCTCCCTTGCACACTAACCTGAACATGCCCCCTCTCTTGATGCATAAAGCATCAAGATAAAGTTAGCTTTACAATTTTCCAATAAGTGAGTTTAGGATGAATTATCTTATTTACTATACTCCATCCAGTTCGTGTGACGAAAGCTTCAACAAAAGGGAGAAAGAGCATCAAAATAAAGAATCTAGCATCATGATCCAAATCAAGTAGAAATAGATCAATTTTGGTCCAATAAGTCCCAATCGAGAAAGTCAAACTTGGTTAACAATGGTCAATATAGGTCAAACTTTGGTCAAAGGTCAAGGTCAAGGTCCAAATATCAAGCTTGGAGATAAGGAAGAATTTGGACAACGCATCATTAGCCTAGAAGCTTCTAATTTCAATTTTCATGTGCATAAATTGTTATTAGAATGTGATTGGCTATAGTAGATGCTTAAATCCTATTGGCCCACATTAACCCCATAGATTTAATCTTCGTTGGCTTATTTTTCTATCTTGGGGAAGGGGGCAATAGGTCTTGTCACTACAAATTAGTCTATTGTATTCACTTAGAAGATAGACTTGATTTGAGAATTAATGGGATGAAAGCTAGAATGCTTTTCTCTCCCACAAAGAAAATCTCTCTCTTTATTTCAAATATGTAAGTATTTGGATGGTGATTGAGTCAATCCTTTAGATTAATTTCTGGTGCTTTGCTTTAGAGAATTAATTGGTGGATTGTTAGGCTAAGTGGTGGCATAACCCTTTATCATAGTCATATCCCTTTTTTTTATTAGATGTTCTCCTACATTCAAAAATCCTTAAAATTTTCTTTAATTACCTTTGGTTACTCAAGGTTTAGCTTGGTTTTTAAGAGTTTATTATTTTTACTACTAATTCATGATTATAGGTGGATGATCACTCTTGTGATTAGGGGCCCTCCCTTATACATCAAATTGGTATCAGAGCCAAAAGGTCCTACCTTTGGCTGATTTCTCCTTCTTAATCAACCTCCTTACTCCAAACAGAATCCCAAAATAAACCCAACACAAACAGAACCCTAAACTTTATAACAAAAGCCAAAAATCATAAATAACACAAAATTAGAAATTTGGCACTACTACCCCGTGCCGCTTGGCACGCCCGCCCCAAAATCCTGCACTTTAGAATTTTGACCAAGAAACTTGTCACTACCACCATGTGCCTTCTAGAACACCCGTTCCACCTTCCTGGCTCTCATTTTTTACCCATACTACCCTCAACATGCTCGTGCTTCCCCTGCTTTCCACATTTTACCCCTCTTTCTACTCCGATTTTTACTTCACCATACCATGGAAGATAAAGCCATACTTGATCTTTAATATCAAGTAAGGAAGCTTAGCAACCAAATGGCTCAAATGAAGAAGGCCATGAAAGGGCCTTCTTACTTTGATGGTATTAGTTTGGATTCGACGATCCATTTGAGATGCGCTCAAACACTTGAAGTTTATTTTTTGGCAAAAGGATGCTTAAGTGAAGAGAGCTTCATGATAGCTACTCAAAAACTCTAAGGTTCTTCCCAATATTGGTTCAAATGCCTTGGGAGGGAGATAGTTAGTCAAGACAAGCCTAGAATCAAAACTTGGAGTTGGCTCAAATCATACATGGACATAAGATTCTATCAAGATTTATTCTTTGATGAGGAACTCATGATGGAAGGACCTATGGTTGCTCAAGAAGAGATCAAGGTATAACAAGATGGTAGCTCCTTTAAAGCTCTCATTCACATGGATTCTTCACTCATTCCTTCCTTTGAAAAAACTATGGCGGTTCAGGTTCAAATTTAAGGAGAAGAGGAACCTACCAAGGGACATAAGAGTCCAAGCAAGAAAATGGGAGCATTTGGATCTTGAAGAGAAAAAGGTTGAGTTAAAGTCCACCTTAGAGGTTGTGCTACCTATTATTTACCATTCTTGTTGTTACACTCTCCATGGTCCCAATTTGAAAACTAAGGTAAACATCACTAAGAAAGCTCTATTTTCATTTTCAATGAGTAAGTTAAGGAATAATGTTGTATATGATATGTTTTCTGCGGATGCTTGCTGATTAGTTTTTAGGAGACCATTGAAATTTGATCGAGAGATTGTCTTTAATGAGATAACCAACTTTCATGTCCAAACTCTCTCTTGGGAGTGATTCTACACAAGTCAAGCTTGTGAATAATAAAGAAATCTCTCTTGGTCTAAGTTGTGATGATTATATTGAGACTTTCAATAGTCTTATGAATGTTGAAGGCGAGATTGCTCATCCCATCAGAGCATCCCCAAAAGTATTCTACAACTCCTATATGTTCAAGAAGGGTGGTACTCTTAGCACAATGAGTTTCCTAAAACTCAAAGGGTGCAACAAGTTATCAAGATTAGTATCCTTGAGTTTCAAGCACAAGGATTTAAGGGCAAATTCTTTCAAAAAAAGGAAGTTTGATGCACAAACCAACAAGGGTAAGTTTGGCTTACAATTTTGGAATAAATGAGTTTAGGATGAATTAAGTTGTTTATTCAATTCCATCTAGTTTCTGTGACGAAAGATTCAACAAAAAGGAGGAAAGAGCATCAAAATGAAGAATCTACCGTCATGATCCAAATCCAGTAGACAAATTGGATCAATTTTGGTCCAAAAGGCCCCGATCAAGAAGTCAAACTTTGATCAACAATGGTCAATACAGGCCAAACTTTGGTGGAAGGTGAAGGTCAAGGTCCAAATATCAGGTCTACAGATAAAGAAGAATGTGGACAACTCATTACCAGCCTAGAAGCTTCTAATTTCAATTTTCATGGGTTTAGATTGTTGTTAAAATGTGATTGGCTAAACTAGATAATTAAATCCTATTGGCCCACATTAATCGCATAGGTGATTAATCTCCATTGGCTGATTTTTTTAACTTGGGGAAGGAGACACTAATTCTTGTGGCTGTAAATTAGCCTCTTGTATTGGCTTAGAAGATATACTTGATTTGAGAATTAATGGAATGAAAGCCAGAATGATTTTCTCTCCTACAAAGAAAATCTCTCTTTGTTTCAAATACTTGAGTATTTGGATGGTGATTGAGTCAATTCTTTAGATTAATTCTTGGTGCTTTGCTTTAGATAGTTAATTGGTGGATTGCTAGGCTAAGTGGTGGTGTGAGCCTTTATTTTAGTCATATCCCTTTTTTTTATTAGCTTTTCTCCCACATTCAAAACTCCACTAAAATTTCATTACTTTTTCTTTTGTTACTCAAGGTTTAGCTTGGTTTAAGAGTTTATTATTTTTGGTGTTGAGTGATGATTGTAGAAGGATGGTTAGTCTTGTGATAAGGGGCCCTCCCTCACTCCTCATCTCTGGGCAAGGATTGACATAGTCCACTATACCATCCTCCGTTACCTTTGTCCTTCATCATTCTCCCTTAACAAGGGAAGCCCTCTTCCTCTTAACACATTTGCTACTGCTTGTCTCACCCTCACCCCCACTCTGCACTTCGTCCTCATCATTGATACTTACACGTTTACCTATGTCTACCTAAACTGAGCTTTTTTTTAATCCAAAAGCACATTGTCTTCGCTTCATGCCTCCCCTTCTTCTTTATGGTCAAAGTCACTCCCACATGAAATGACCAATACCTCATCTTTCACCGTGCCAATATGTGTAACAGTCTGGGACCCCGCTGGCTGATATTGTCCGCTTTGGCACACCGTCCTCACGGCTTTAAAACGCGTCAACCAGGGTGAGGTATCCAGCCCCTCATAAAGAGGCCTTCGTTCCCCTCACCTGCCGATGTGGGAGACTCCTCTCCCCTTGGGGACCCCGACGCCCTCGTCGGACAAGATAAGGGGCCCACCGACCCGAGGCCTGGCTCTGATACCAACTGTAACAGTCCGGGACCCCGCTGGCTGATATTGTCCGCTTTGGCACACCGGCCTCACGGCTTTAAAACGCGTCAACCAGGGTGAGGTATCCAGCCCCTTATAAAGAGGCATTCGTTCCCCTCACCTGCCGATGTGGGAGACTACTGTAACAGTCCGGGACCCCGCTGGCTGATATTGTTCGCTTTGGCACACCGGCCTCACGGCTTTAAAACGCGTCAACCAGGGTGAGGTATCCAGCCCCTTATAAAGAGGCCTTCGTTCCCCTCACCTGCCGATGTGGGAGACTCCTCTCCCCTTGGGGACCCCGACGCCCTCGTCGGACAAGATAAGGGGCCCACCGACCCGAGGCCTGGCTCTGATACCAACTGTAACAGTCCGGGACCCCGCTGGCTGATATTGTCGGCTTTGGCACACCGGCCTCACGGCTTTAAAACGCGTCAACCAAGGTGAGGTATCCAGCCCCTTATAAAGAGGCCTTCGTTCCCCTCACCTGTCGATGTGGGAGACTCCTCTCCCCTTGCACATTTAAGCCGCGCGGGTAACTGAAGGGCGAATGCCCTATAGATAATAACTGACGGGGTCACTAATTAACTGATAAATCACTGTGTAAACTGATTCATTGATGTACTTACCAAAACATGATAACGTTGATAAATACACTCTGATTTCTAAAGATACAGGCAATGGACGTACCTGATGTCTTTAAAATGATATTTCACTTGGTAATACTTATGCACAATGAAAATGATAGACTAGGCCTCAACTCTGTTTCATAATTGTCACTGTAAGTATGTGTAGTTAGTAAATGATCCTTACTCGCATAACCGAGTAGGTAAAAGTATGTGTAACAGAAATTGAGTAATGAAATGGGATACATAACTTGTGCATTTCAATATAATAAACTGATTTTAATTGAATATAAGACAAGTTAAACCAAAATGAACTTATTTAAATCAGTTATGGTTATTGAACTTGAAATACAATAAACTGAAGCAAAAAAAAAAAGAAAAAGGCCAAATGACCTCCAATCCACTTGAAACTTGTTTCATATGAAAGATATCTCCTTAACCTTATATTTGGGATGGAAAACGCTTGCGTAAATCATATTGATCATGAACAAAGGTTATCTCAAAGTCGGTCCTTGTGCAATGATCAACACTTGAACATGACTCTTGAAAATATTTCACTGCATTTTCTAGTAACTTACCATCTACCATTGTCCTTGTTGGATTAGCAACTGTTGAATACTCCTCACTTTGACCAGGGGCTTCATCTTTTTGTCTTCATGGCATCTCCCCATCAAGTTTCCATTATCATTTACTTTCATGTCACATCTTCATCAGTTTTGGTCACTTTCTTATGCTTTTAAGAGCCAATTGCTGCTACTAGCCGGTTTATGACTGGGATGCACCCATGTCAATAGATGATCATTTTGTAGCATGCCTGAACAGAAGGTAGATTTTAACTACGCTTTGTATAGCGGTTGATTGTTGTCAAATTTCTGGAATCCATTGCTAAGGAAAACGTGACGTGTCTACCCATTTTAGCTGATTCAATCTAAGTTTCCTTCGAAAGATCACTTGCATAAACCTTCAGTTTGACTATCAAATTATTTGCCATGCATTTGGACTGCGTCAGTGAGAAATTTTGATGGGTTGCTGTCCTATAGAAAAATGTCTTCAGTTGATTCATACTAAAGGACTCTAGAGTGGAAAGTATGACCCAGTGGAACCTTAGGAATGGATTCGAGGAGTGGAGAAAGTTTCACTGTAATAGAGGTTCCAGGAGATAAAAGGGTGAACTTTGGAACATTTTATCTAACTGGTGAAACTAATATTTGGTGGAACATTGTTAAAAATAGGCTCTTAGGGCCTAACTTCACTTCGAGTCACTCTGGATTGCTAAGTGGAATCACTCTTTAACTTATATAAATCAGCATAAACATCTTGATATTCATTACCAATGCTAAAGATCACAAAATCTCATTTAAAACGATCAAAATTCAACACTTGAACATGAAGCTTGCATGATTAACATAAAACCTTTGTCCTTGCACATAACATGAGGCTTGTTCTATGGTACATAAGTTTGAAACCATTGACTATCGATGATTCCATATAAGAGAAACCAAGGACACTTGAGAGAGACATTTTGCTTCAATCTATTGCAATTCAAGACTTGCTTACATTGCCCAAACTCTTGCCAAGTCCGTTGACTCCACCTCCATCCGTGAAGGAGACATTACTCTTGAAAATATTTCACTGCATTTTCTGGTAACTTACCATCTACCATTGTCCTTGTTGGATTAGCAACTGTTGAATACTCCTCACTTTGACCAGGGGCTTCATCTTTTTGTCTTCATGGCATCTCCCCATCAAGTTTCCATTATCATTTACTCTCATGTCACATCTTCATCAGTTTTGGTCACTTTCTTATGCTTTTAAGAGCCAATTGCTGCTAATAGCCGGTTTATGACTGGGATGCACCCATGTCAATAGATGATAATTTTGTAGCATGCCTGAATAGAAGGTAGATTTTAACTACGCTTTGTATAGCGGTTGATTGTTGTCAAATTTTTAGAATCCATTGCTAAGGAAAACGTGACGTGTCTACCCATTTTGGCTGATTCAATCTAAGTTTCCTTCGAAAGATCACTTGCATAAACCTTCAGTTTGACTATCAAATTATTTGCCATGCATTTGGACTGCGTCAGTGAGAAATTTTGATGGGTTGCTGCCCTATAGAAAAATGTCTTCAGTTGATTCATACTAAAGGATTCTAGAGTGGAAAGTATAACCCAGTGGAACCTTAGGAATGGATTCGAGGAGTGGCGAAAGTTTCACTGCAATAGAGGTTCCAGGAGATAAAAGGGTGAACTTTGGAACATTTTATCTAATTGGTGAAACTAATATTTGGTGGAACATTGTTAAAAATAGGCTCTTAGGGCCTAACTTCACTTCGAGTCACTCTGGATTGCTAAGTGGGAAATACCAAATGCACATGGTGCGGTAGCCCAGAGCACCTGATCGCTACCTATTCCCGAAAACTGAAGGCTGTAGAGAAGGGCTCTCACTTTCAAGGCTCACAGCTGTAGGAAAGGCTTATGTGTTGAGCAAGAAGGAAGCTGCCATATCTGGTACAGTAGTTACTGAAGCTCTCTTTTAATTTCAAAACCCCCTTTGTCTATTGATTGATCCAGTTGCCACTCATTCATTTATATCCACTCAATCTGCCATACAATTGAACCTTGAGAATAAGGAGGCATAAACCAATTATGGACTCAAGTTATCCAATGACTCTAGAGTCGAGTGTTTTATCCCTCATAAGCTTGTTTCAATTACTATTGGTGGGATAGTATTTCTTTGAGTTCTGATTCAATCTGACTCGTCAGACTTTGATATCATTTTAGAAATGATCTAGTTGTGTACTTATGGGGTCAAGATAGGTTGAGATGACCCTAAGGTTATTTCAAGAGATGAACAAGGGGAGAGGAGTCTCCCACATCGGCAGGTGAGGGGAACGAAGGC
>JACYFF010031954.1:13922881-13942476 GCA_017589665.1 Selenicereus undatus | reverse complement strand
GAGAGAGAGAGAGAGAGAGAGAGATAGATACATATATATATACATATATGTGTGTGTGTGTGTGTGTATGTATATATTGTTGTATCGCTTGCTGTGAACTAGTTTGAATTCCAACAACCCGGGTGTGTGACCCGTGATAGTGACTCATGTCACTTAGTAATTAATTTTATCTTATCGTCAGACCTTAGCTTAAGTTAAGCTTTTAAAACTTTAAAAGTACAGGCGAAACTCTTACAGTTTTGTCCTAGAACGCCTAATCATGCGAGAGTTATGTTTTGACTTTTAAACCTGAAAAGCCTTAGGGATTTCTTCTGAAAATACTGGCAATGTGACACCTCCCTGAGATAACAGGTGTTACACACATAATATCAAAGTTTGAACCATTCGCCTAAATCATTGAATAGAATCTTGCCGGCACATGAAACATTAAGAGCTAGAAAATTGATAGAACCTCATTTTAGTCATGTGACATTATTCACTCATGTGTTTCAAGATGTAGTAAGGTTCTCAACTCAAATCTACCATAAGCTTGCTGAAACTCTCTAATTCGCCATCACTAGTATGCATTGTATGTTAAACAATCATTAGGACTGTATATGGGTTGTAATGGAGCTAAGGGTAAAGGTAGGATGAGAACAAATATTTTTGAGAATGTGGAGCTAAAAGCCAAATACCTATAGCTAAACTCTCTCGACGTCACCATGAAAAACTCTTCTCAAACTAATACTACTCAAATACACAAGCAAATCCCCTTACGGAATCAAATGAGAAGAAAAGAGTAGAAATTCAAAAACAATGATATCCAATAAGGCCAACATCTTTTTTTTTTTCTCTTTTGTTTTTATTTTTTCCATTTTGTTCCTTTTTTTTCAACAAAGGGTGTGGCCATGAAATAAACATCAAACTCCTTTTTTTTTTGGTTTCAACTCTTCTCCAATCATTCTACAATAAAACAAGGGATCTCTTATACGAACAAATCAACACAAAATCCTTTACCTGCAAACCAAACCAAACCACCAAAAAGATCTCAATGCTCCAAACTAACTCCTTGACAAAATATTAAGGAGTCAAATCCTCCCTAGTCTTGGCTTAAAGGTAATATATGTGTTTGGCCGAAGGCTAAACATGGAGGTTTACATCAATAAACATGGGTTAAGGCTCAAAGGGCTAGCAACAGGTATATTATACATACAAGGGTGGTGATTTGGTCTATGGGGTTCATCAAATCAAAGAATGCCTCAATCATGTTGCCCGCATGCATATGCTTAATGTGATCTTGAATGAGAGTCAAAACAACATCTAGAGAAATAATATCTAGGAAGAGTCACTCAAGAAATTGCAAGAGACTAAAATTTACATATTAGCCTTGTAAAGCTTAAAGCCTCATGGGACATCTACCAAAGTCGTAACTAGCTCATTATCCACATGCCGACATTCATGCAAAGCGTTATAGAGCAAACAATTCATGCTCTACACAAGAACAAAACATGAAGAACACATTTTCACAAACTCACTTCCAAAAACTTTTATTCACAATTAGGCGTAACAAAAGAACATTATAAACCAAAGAAGAGTACCTAGCCTACCAACTTCATCATCGGAGGATCATTTTTGTTTTTGGTTTGGTTTTTTTTTGCTGTTTTTTTTTTTCCTAAAGCGCAAGCCTAAATGAAAGTAAACCTAAAATCTAAAACCGCCCTAAATCTCATGCTTCTAATGCCCAAGAAATACAAAACTACTAGATTGAAACTAAATGCATTAACTACATGCTAAAACTACATGAAGTAAATCCTAAAATGCAAAACTAAATGCAATCATGAACAATATACACATATCCTCAGACTATGGAACCAGGTATCAGACGCTAAAGCAAAGCAACTCAATTCCCCCATGCTTGGACAAAGCATTGTCTTCAATCCAAACATATATAGAGAAAAGGAACGGGGAGGACTAAGAAGCCATCAGAAGAGAGAAGGGGAAGGAGGATGTGATGGATGACATTGAGAGATATGCCAATCTCTCCATATCTCAACACAAGCCCTAAAGTATTGGAAATACTAATTTTGGGAGACTATCATTCCAGAGAGCTCATCGTGTTAAGCAGCATGTTAAGTTTCAACATAGGCTCGTAAGGAGGCTTGCCCCTCTTGAGTGCTCTTAAAAGTGGCTTGTACTTCCTCATAGTTAGTGGAAGAAGGCTGGGAGGATGAGTTAGGGCCACCATGGAAAGTAGGTGGGGGTCGAGGTGTTACAAGAAGACACTATCAATATCACCAGGTAACCATGAAAGGTTAGCCCGGTGAAGTAGGGTGGTCCGCTCAACATTGGGAAGTGACAAAAGTCAGTTCTCAGAGTAAATTGAACACAACTACCCAACTTCAACATTACAAAATTTCATTTGTTCAAAAGCAGCTTTATTAAGCCGCTCGGACGCTGAGACTTGGTCCTCGGGGCTATGGATCAACACCTAAATATCTAGTAATAGTAGCGGTGAAACCCCCAATGACTATCCTACCTGAATTACTCATAGCTGCACTATACAATTATCGGGTCAGGAAAGACCCAAGGGTAATCCAGTCACCATGCATCATACTAGACAAGAACTACAACTCAACCAATCGAGGGACATTCAAACTATCGTCCCTAGTAAAGACACTATATGAAAGCATGAGTTAGGCCACCCGGCTATAGGGATTCCTAACGAAGGTGCCCTTGCATGTACTCATATATTCCTATGATCCCCAAAAATCTCATCCCAAAAGACATTCGGGTTAAATTCTGGGGTGACTTGACGCCAAGGAAAGTCCAAGCTAGGTGGAAAGCCAAACATGTTATTCAGGGTCCTGAGGTTCAATTCATAGAATTTGCCTTATAAATAGAACGAAATGTACCCTTCTTGACATCATGGACATCGAAGGACCTCAACATGCAAAGTACTCAAAAACTCGAGGGTGAGGCCCCTATAGTTGTAGTCCTTCATTTCAAGGAATTGACCTATCCCGCCCTAGGCAAACAACCATCTAATGTCATCTAACATCCCCAACTAGGCTAACAAATCCTCACCGTACAAATGTGTAGCAACAACTAGTCAACTACTCAAACATTTATGACGTGCAACATGATCAAGATGAGTTAAACAAAGTCCTTGGCTCTTTGAGGTACTTGGCTCGATGTACCGTCTCCTTGAGTGCTCCTTAGCTTCTTTTTGGGTGTCATAGGAATTATGAAGTGAAGTTAGAAAAAAAATCCTCAATAATGGAGGAAATGGAGTATAAAAGGAAGAAAAATAAAGGAATGGAGGGGGTCTAATGGTAATAAAGTATAGAAAAGGTGAATGTTAGAGAAAAGAAGGAAGTTTGAAGAAGGAATGGAGGATAATGGCGAAAGGAGGTAGATGCAGTTGAAAGGAAGGGTAGAAAGAAGAAGAAGTGGGAGTTTGTGTGAGAAAAAGAGAAATTTGGAGAAAAGAAGAGAAAGGGAGAAACTTTGGGAGAATTTGAGTGGAAAATGATGGAGAATTAGAAGGTTGAGATGTTTGTTAATGGAGGTTTTAGAGAGAGAAAGAGGGAGGTGAACAGAGTGTATGTGCCAAGTAGAGAAGAAAATGAGAGGTAAAAGAAGGGGCACCGCAGTCAAAACCCTTGACCGCGGCCCGCAACATCTCACCACGGACAATCCGTGGTGGCTGCTACCAAAGCAGTTTGTAATTTTTTTTTAAGGTAGCATTATCACGGTCCGTGGGAACTATCACCCCCAGACCATGGTGGTGACTGATCTATTACTACTAATCTTGATTTTCTCTTTTTTTTCTTTTTTTCTTTTTTGTTTCTGCTCTTTTTTTTTCCCTTTCTGTTGAAAATAAAAACACCATAGAATATATATAAATCAAGAAAAAAAAATAAAATGCTTGGATTACCTACCAAGAAGTTCTCTTTGCACTGGTGAGCGGGGAACAACTAATAAGGAATTGGGCATCACAGCTCCGGGCTCACCCTTGTCACAAACGTCAAAGTTAAATTTTTGCAAAAGAAGGTACCACCTCAAGTAAACGGGAAGGAGATCCTCCTTAAGCATCAAATAACGCCAAAAAGCACGGTCCACATACAAAATTATCTTGTAGGGGACACCTACAGATGAGTCACTACCCAACTCGATTCCCAAATCAAAGTCATAATCAACCCTGTCGAAAGGGGCCAAAGACAACAACACTCTGGCAAACCTTCTATAATAACTCAAAGAGCCTCATTAAGAGCATAGGGCTTGTCCTTGGCTATGCTAGGTGGCAAATGGGCAACCAAATCCAACTTGGCACAACATCAAACGATTCCACAAACTCATCAGAGACAACCACATCACACCCATAACAAATGAAGAGGGGGAAGAGTCTTGGTCCTTAAAAAAAACAACCTCATCATGGTGCTCCCCAACATCAAATGTCAATTGCCTCCCTTTGACATCAATTTACAACCATTAATGGTGAAGAAAGGCTTCCCAAGAGTAATTTCGGCATAGGTATCTTCAGCTATATCAAGAACTATAAAGTCATCAAGCACATAGAAATTACCCAATTTGATGTGAACATCCTTCAAAATACCCAAAGGGTACTTCATAAAACTATCCCCTAATTGTAGGGAAATGGCAGTGGGTGTCATTTCTCCTAAATCAAGCTTCTTGCATATAGAAAGGGTCATCAAGGTCACATTTAAGCCAAAATCAGACACGACATGATCTACACAGATACTCCCTATCAAGCAAGGGATGGAGAAACTATCGGGATCCTTAAGCTTGGCGGGAAGCTTATTTTGAATCGCGACACTCCACTCTTCAGTTAAGGCTACAATTTCATGCTCTTCTAACTTTCTTTCATTGGACAAAACCCCTTTCAAAAAATTAGCATAAGAAGGCATTTGAGACAAAGCATCGATGAATGGAATATTAATATAAAACTTCTTTAATACCTCTAAAAACTTATCAAATTGTTGTGAAGTTTAGCCTTAGCCATTCTTTGAGGGAAAGGCAAAGGCAGGGTATAGGGTGTTGGGGAAGTGTGTTTAGGGTCCTTAGGAACCTCATTAGTTTCCTTCACATCATCATCATGTATATCTCTAGTGGGGCTAGACACCACTTTCTCAAAAACATTCTCATCATCATGCAAACTAACATTATCACTAACTCTTTTAGGCCTCTTAAGTTGTTTGCCTATCCTCAATATCATAGCATCACAATGCTCCCTAGGATTAAGTTTGAGCTCACTAGGAAGTTAACCAGCAAGTGAAAGTAAAGATCTAGCTTGCTATGCAATTTGGATTTCTAACATCTTATTATGAGTAGTAAGCACATCAACCTTAGAGGCTAATTGCTTAATTTACTCATCATACTTTTGTTGCGCCATAAGCATGCTCTCCATCATGACCTCTATGTTAGACTAGCAGGTGAAAGGGAAGTCTTTGAAACTCGGGGGTGGTCTAGCATTCATTTGGAGCATCTTGGGATGGTTAGACCTATATGAAAAATTTGGGTCATTCCTCCACCGGGATTTTAGGTGTTGGAATAAGAGTCATACGTCGATCTCGGGTTGTGAATGACATAGTCAACTTACTCACTAGTGTCTTGCGCAAATAGACTCCCAACTTGGCAATTCCCAGTCAAATGTTTAACTGAACAACAAATTTCACCTGGGGGAAGGGCACTTGAATTCACAGCATTAACATTCAATCTATCCAATCTCTGAGTCATAGCATCTACCTTAGTAGAAAGCAAAGTAAGTGCATGAACTTTAAGCTTACCTCCAACCCACTTAGGTTGGCCTCTTTCATTGAACCATTGGAAGCTGTTGAGTGCTATCTCCTTAATCAAATTGTAGGCCTCATCCTTCGCTTTGGTCATTAATGTACCACCCGCCGCCACATTTATGCTAGATCGCATGGGTTGAGTAACTCCATTATAGAACATTTGCATGATAATCCACTTTTGAAGCCCATGGTGAGGGCACAAACGCAGTAAGTCCTTGAATCACTCCCATCCTTCATAAAGCATCTCATCATTCCTTTGAGCAAAAGTAGTGATTTGGTTTCTCAAACTTGTCGTCTTACTGGGCGGGAAGAATTTGGCAAGAAAAGGCCCTTGTGACCTCATCCTATGTTGCCATAGACTTCGGAGGCTACAAATGGAGCAATGCGTGTACCTTATTCCTCAATAAAAAAGGAAATGGGCGAAGACAAATGGCATCGATGGAGACTCCATTTAGTTTCAATGTGTCGCACACCTCCAAAAAGACCAAGAAGGGAAGATTAGGGTCCTCCATTAAGGCACCTCCAAACTACGATTGTTGAACCATGGAGATGAGTGTCGATTTGAGCTCAAAGTTATGAGCTTCCACAGTTGGTTGGGCAATACTAGAAGTAATTTCGTGGACTACCAGGGTTACGAGATTCCGAAGTGTCCTTCTTCAATCTCCATCGGCCATGGTATGAGTAGTGTTACGGGCCTTACGCCTTTGCTCTTCTAGCGTTCGCTTCTTTCTCCTTAAACGGAAGGTCCTTTCAATTTCAGGATTGGGTTTGTATGGAAAAAGACTTCGCATAAAGTGAAAAAAAACTTTCCTGTAAGCACCGACACAAAGAGCACAAAAGCAATAAAAAGAGTAAAAGGTAAAAAGAAAAGAAAAGAGCTTAGTCAATTCCTTAGAATTAATTCAATAATTGATAAACTATTAGTGCCCGACAACAGTGCCAAAAACTTGACATAACCCGCAAGTGCATGGGTGTTGTAATCTAGATAAAATATTTTCCTCTAGGACCAATCACAATTTATTGAGTCTTGCACTACCAAAACTTCTAAGCGAACAAATTTTAGCAGATAGTTTCAACTATGCTAATTAGCTATGCGGAAATTCAATCAAAGTAAAGCATCTAGGGATTTGTTTTGCCCAATTAAAGTGTTGAATCTTTGAATTAAACATGCCCTCTTCTCTGGTTTGGATTGGTTCAAGGAATTGCAATCTAACTAAACTCAACCTTTTCATTCAAAATAAACTGAATTACCTACACTAAACCAGTTATCATTCTTTTAAATATCCTCGTTTTGGTCTAGGTTGAAGATGTTTTATTGCCAAAGTTTTCCTCTAAACTTGCAATTCGTTCTCAATGATTACTAAGCCAAGTTCAATTTTATTGGTCTAATGAGTTTCTCCTTTCAGTATTCACTCAACTGTCTAATATATGAAAGCAAATCTTGCCAAAACTTACTCACATCAATAGAATCACAAGATAGAATAAACCCATTCTAAAATAAATTGATCATAAGAAACAAATATTAAAGATTCAATATCAATGCTTCCGCAAACCGTTCCCTAGATTGAATTTAAACTACTCACTCATGATTAAACAAAATAACATCTAAATCAAACAAACTAAGGTTCAAGAAGGGAGAAGAGAAAGCCTGGTAACAATGGAGGTTCTTCAATTATCGCTCATCCTTCAAGGATCCAATTGCCAATTCCTTCCTTCTAATCTTCTTTTTCTGTAAGGAAAACTAGAAAAATCATAAAACTAATGAAGGGGATGATATATAGAATTGAGTGTCCTCTTTTTGCTCACAGGTAGGGATTCCTTCAAATACCCAAACTCAAGCTTCCTTAGTCACACATTCTAGGGAAAAACAAAGAGGCTCGTGGTTGCAGCATACCACGATATAATCGTGGTCACCTCTGGCCATGAGATCGTCTTTCTTTACTTGCCCCACGAGCATATGGAATGGGGATACTACTGTGGTGACTAAAAAATAGGCCCAAAAAAGGGTTAACATCGATTTTTTCTTGTAGCAAGCCAAAAGTCGTCCTGTTTTTATCAAAAGGGCTTAAAACCTATAAAACGCACTAAAGAAACATACTCGAGTGTAAAATAGAAAAAGGGATGCAAATCATACATTTAAGCACATAAATCCCCTAGAAAATGCTACAAAGTGACCCTAAAATGATGCACATTTTCGGTTTTTATCAATCTCAATCTTTTCAAAATTGGCTTTGAAAATCTTTTTCAGATAATTCCCTCCTTACTTTTTCAAAAACAATTCCCACTACTCCTAGTAAAGAAAGCACAAGTTAGTAATGCATTAATGGTGGCTAACAAAACTACGACATGTCCCATCAACTTACCACATTAACCTACTTCCTCACATTGCTCCACTATTTTCTTTAACATTCAATCTCAACTCTTCGCTTTCCTCTCTAAAAAACACTCTTAAACCCTAGCCCTAAAACTTCATTTCTCTTCAAAATCTAAACGTCTATTGGCATGCAAGCAAGTCTTCAAGGAACTCAAAGAGTATGTCTTCCTAACTAGCTAAGGCAAAACTGCCTTGAAACTCACACTCACCAGCTCTTACACCTTCTAAAAAGCAGAAAATGTTGTAATAGGCAACTCCAAAGATATCAATTCGAAAGCGATGAATCTTGAGAGGTGAAAGTTCCTATGTTGTGTTTTCTTTTGCAATTGACTTAGCTTGGGAATGGTTTAGGGATGGTGGTGAAAACTACTTTGGGATTTTGCTCGAAAGAAAAATGCTTGCATGTGAGCTATTAGAATGGGATTTTCTTGTTAAAACTAAATTTGGATTCTCTCATGTGTTGGAAGCAATGAATTACAGAAGTTCGTTTGATGTGGGGACCAACGTGTATCTGGTCCTAGCTAGGCTTTTGTATGCTAATTTAATGAAATAGTGTCCTAAGGGATATGAGTTATGTACCTGTAGTGTCAAGGCCATCAAATTTACCTTAACACAAGCCACCCTGCACCAGATCTTTCCCATCAAGGTTGACCTGACCAAAGTTTGTTGTCAAACCTTTCCTAACTATGTTAAGACATGCCTAAGGACATATTCGAGATTTCATGTGAGCGTTGACAAGAAGAAATAGTTCTCCCATACTTAGGTGTATTTCAAACCCTGGATTCTGCACTATTTTGGTATGCATTGTTTACCTAAGAGGGACTACTAATGAGACTCCTTTACACAAGGCCTTTGGAAAGGTTTAGTACATTATGTCTGACCATGATATGGATTTCTCTAAGACTTTCTTGAATACATAAAAAATAAAGTAAAAGAGGCCTTAAGGATTGCTCTTCTTCCTTATGTAAATTTGCTTACTAAAATATTTGATCACTTCGATATTCCTCTCGAGAATAAGGAGTGTATAGAGCATGAAGATGTGGTCATTGATAAGGGCGAGCTTAAGTCACTAAAGTACAACATTTAGAGAATGGGTCCATGAAGATGAACTCCTAAGAAAAAGTCATCACCAAAAATCCTCTCAACTTATCTACCCTTAAACTATCTAAATCCTCCCTTCAGATTCTCAACCGTGAAATCCCTAGACTTACCTCCATCTAACACCAACTTGAAAACTATCTTATTGAGTTAAAAAAGCTATGTATCTAAGTGGATGAGGGAAGTTGAAGGGTTAAGGCACATCAAAAAGGTCTTCAGGTGGTAGTAGTCTATGAATTTCTCATATAAGCTATTGACAGTCAACCTATAGGGATCCAGATTGGGTATTAAAATATGTTCTAAAATAAATTGAGTCATAATGATGTGCTTAAAGCTGCAAGGATGCACTGGACTACATTCATGAATTACTTGTGGTTTCTTATCAAATGAATATGAAGGATAAAGGGAATCAAAATAAGGAGACGAAAGACAAGGGAAAAGAGAAGTAGAAGGAGCACGTGGCTATAGACAAGGAGGAAACTATAACAACTTAGTCAATCTTAATGGACCCTGGCAATGGATAATCCTTTGAGTCCCATCCGACTGAAAAGCCCCTTATAGCCAAGCCTCTCAACTAAGTTCCTCTCGAGGAATTATCCCTTCCCCTCTCCTCATTTTTAAAAAGTTCTCTTTTTAAAACGTTCTCCTAGTTGGTGGTGCTAAATTTCAGACAATTTAATTTATTCAATTTTTTAAAAACAAGTTCTATTTCAAAGCAATGTCCTAGTTTGTTGTTGTTGAATAACTCCTTTGTGGTTGTAAGTTTTAAAACAGAATACATATTGTACTAATTTAATCTAATCTTTTGATGAAAGTCAAAGGAGGAGTGGATTTGGGACCTTTTAAAAAAGTTGTGCCGAATACTCAGGCTAAGGACGACCCTTGAATCTTATAAGCAGAAGCAATACTCAAGTTAAGGTAGTGACTTAAAAGATATTTCACAATTCGATGTCCTTTTGTTGTCATTGAAATTTTAATGCTCATATATATGATAAATTGTCTATGTTATCTATTCCTGTCTGATATGTTTTTCCCTGCTTAGCCATAATCACGTGGTTATAATGCTCATATTTGTTCTCATAGAACACATGTTCATGTTTTGGGCTACTCAAAAAAGTATTGATCTATATATGTATTGCCCAAACACTATTCACCCCATTGTTGGTTTAAGTGGGAGCAAGAACCATGAACATGATTAACTATCTATGCTTTGATTGCTTATATAATGGGGAACATATTCCTGGAATTCTATCACATGCTTACTAATAATGCTTGATAACATTTGTTACATTTCATCAAAAAGGCAGATATTGAAGAATTCTTTAAATGTGATGTGATTATGTGCTTTAGATGATATTACATGTTTTGATTACATGTTTTGATTCCAAAGAACTCTTGTCATCAAGGACATGGACGAACATGTCACAAATAGACCCTTGTCATAATCATAAAATCTCCACAAAATAGACTGAGTTTGAAATGAAGTTTTTGATACTTGTAATTTGTCTAGGTAATCTGGAATTTGTATTTCTGTTCAATAAAACTGAATCTGTTCAAATTATATTCAATTTCATGTTAGGTGATCACAGTACAAATTATTGTACTAAGGTTGTATATCACGATTTGCCTATATACATATTTTGATTAAAATTAAATTATTTTCAATTTAATTAGCAATATTCGTACAAATTATTTATCGCTTAATCTTTAATATGCAAGATTAACTTGGTGGGTTTCATAGTGTAATAGCTCATTACATATTACAAAGAAAGAAAGTCGATTCCAAAGCTTTCAAAATCAAAGAAGGGAAAAAAGTACTCTTTACAAACACACAGTTGCAGTCAACCTTATCCGAAATAGAACATGTCAATATTAAAGGTTAGAAAGAAGGTTATTTGGCTTCAGATGGGGAATATCATAGCTAGCACATTGAACCAAGGCTGAAAGAATTCCTATCTAAGCATAAGATGTGAAGATTTTGATTGAGTAGTTGTCAGAAAAGCATTAGGAAGAAGCATCCAATACAATATTCTGAAACATCCAACAATTACTTTCTTCAACAAAACTCAATGGTCTAGAGTGAAGAGTCTAATAGAGACCTCAACTAAAGAAGAAAAATACGCTACATATAAACACAGAGTGCTTAAATCATATTCTTGGTGTTATAGTACTCTTAAGCAAAAAACTTCAAATCATTGTGGTTTTTGTACACACAATTGAAAAATTCTTATGAGGCAAGTGCATTGAGAGAATCCTACTCGTAAGTAATGGGGTTGACTAGGAGAGTCATCCTTCCTCAAAGGTCTTGGGAGAAATCAATTCAACAGATGTCCTGAAAGGTGTGTTGTCGTCAAGGTCATCGGGTGGACACTTATAGTTGTATTATCTCAGAGTAGATTAATACAAGTTGGTTGAACCCTAAGGAGGGGCCCTTAGGTGGTGATGTAACATAGTTAAGAGATGAACTTTGGAAGAAATTTCATGTGCTTTACATTCTGTTTTACTCTTATTCTGCTTAACTCCCTTGATTAGTTTGCTCAGTGTTCTTGACATGTTGTTTAGCTTCCTTGAGTTTGCTTTATTTTGACTAATATTGTGTTCAAACTTTTACTCAATCTAAGGCGGCTTAGCTTTTTTAGGACCAACAAATTTCATTTGATAAACAAGAAAAACACAAATTTGAAATAGTAACCTACTATTTGGATGAATGCTCAAACAGTACCCCTCTATTGCTAACGCTATTAAAAATCAATTTAAGTACCCAAATTATCCTTATGTTTCTCTAACCTTCTTTCCTATACTTGATATCTCTCTAACCCTTTCCTCTAAACCCATCCACTGTCTCTATCTCTCTTGAACAATAAACCTTTGTTATTAACATAATTATCCTAATTAGAATAGTTTTGGAGGCTACATCAGATAACCCATCTTCTTACGCATTTCCCATGACATTTTTAAATTGCTCGAGCTTCTTGGCAACATCTTCCATGTCTGACAACTAACCTTCAGAGCATAGAAGATTCTGGCATTATTATGAGGTGTCTTATCTTCGAAACCTTTGACTTCTCCGACACCAATAGCACCTCCAATAGTGGTTTCTAATCAGGAATCGTCGGTGTCTAAAATGGAATTGAGGGTTTGAAAATCTAAAATAGTGAATCTTATAAAAACTATAGAGGATTAAAAATCAAGCATTAGTCTTATGAAATAGATTTTTCTTTTGAGGTGAAAAATGAGGAGGGGGACTGAGGAGTTAGGTTTCATGAGGAGGCATTCAGATGTTTGTGGATTTCAGAGGAAACAGAAAGAACAAGAGGCGATAGGGATTGTGTCTCAAAATTCAAAGCTTATCCTACATGAAGTTCCAATATGCAAGAAGGAACTCACTAAGTCTTCCTAGTTGATTGAGGTAGCAAGCTATGAGTATGCATTAAGCACCCATGGTGAGATAGAGGCATAATCGGTGAAAGGAAAATAGTTCTGCTCAGGGTTTAACGTTGATGGTAAAGATATTAGGTTTAGGTCGCAGACAAGGCCGGGCAGCTAGAGGACGACATACCAGTCAGATCCTCAATTGCTTCTTACCAGCGAGGATGGTGTCCACAGCTGCTATTATTTGATCAAAGATTGTGTTATTAAAGTCAACTCCCCTCGCTCAAATTGTAAAGTCTTGTTGTCGCCTGCTGGGTAATTAGGGTCCATTTTCTCTCTCTTTCTTTACTCACTCTTTCCTTGCCTAGGTCATGGACTAGTGCTTTAATGGTATTTGAGTTGAATGAGGTAACAAACTATGGTTTAATGCTTTGAGGTAGGGTCTACACTAAAGATGAGAAAAAAGATAAAGCTATTAGGTTTTGGGGGGGTGGATCATTAAGCAAAAAAAGAGTCTAATCTAATGAATTTGACGGAAAAGTTACATGTATGGTCATAGTTAATATGTTGTCACATTGGAGAAATGCCATTTGAATTTTAAAATTTTTACGTTTATCAAACTGAATATGCAAAAGCACAAGGGTAGCAAATGAATTCCAATCCCTTTTCACAATTTAGGGTCCATATCGATTAAGTTTTCTCAATTAAAGATCTATGATATCATATAAATTAGGTTTAGACATATCTTTAGTACACTGTTATCTTAACATGGAGGGCAGGTAAGGTCTTATCATGATTTGATAAAACTCAACTGGATTTCAAAATATTTTTGGGACCAACGATTGAATAAAGTCATCACCCTTTGGTATTACCATTTAAGTTATTGCCATAATATTCTTAGCTTTTCAATGCTAATGGAAATATGAATAACCTTGGAATGACGCACCACAAGCTAATACAAATTCACATGCCAAAACCAACAAATATATAACCATATGGCAAGGAAGTATAATAACTGCATATGTATCGTAGACGGCTTGATCCATGCAATTCACAAGTGGTACCTATTGCATGTGTTTGTTATGGAGTGAAGACCTATCTAATATCCACTGAAGTAAGCCACTTTTATACATATATCTAATGGTCTAAAGCATATTCAAACCAAAACAAATGGGAATTTATAATTTTACATACGTATTTTGCCAAAATTAGAAGTATTCATCTGGGGGATACATCAACAACCAATGTCATTTAAAGGAACATTCACTTATGGATCAATGAACTTCCAACGTACCACATAGTACATTAGCCCAATATATCATAGGTTCAATTGTAATATAAGATTGTGTAATAGTCCAACTTAAATTTGTATTTTGATTTGCTTTTTTTTTTTACTATTAATAGCCCAAAAGGCAACAATCCACCATTCAACCTTTACAAGTTGCATCACAACAAATAGGCTAGGTGGCCAACAAAAGAATATAATACCAGACATAAAAATGAAACCATAAAATAATAAGAGATAAAGAACATAGACATATAACTCGGAAAAGGCTACTTGAATGAAGCCACCTATTAACTCACTGCCCACATGTTCCCCTCATTGCTAATACTGCCGATGAGGTTCTATATTGATAAAAGCAAAAAGGAATACTAGATCTTACTTTCTTACATCTTGTACCTTTTTACCATAGATTCACACCAAGTGCATATCACATGGAATATCTTTGCCTCAACCATTTCATATTAGAAAATAAAGTATCTAGTTTTGGAGAACCATGGTACACATAGCTCTTGGAGGATAATGAGAACTCAAATATACATTTGTTAAATAGTTTCTGGCATGAGTAAGGAAAAATTTGTCATCCTCTAGAACATTGTTGACACTCTACCACTTATTAGTTAATCTCGCTCATATCTAATCTAAAGAAAAGAATAAATAACTAAATAAGCACTAATCACACCCAAATAAATTACCAATCATAATTCATTTAACTTAATTAAAGCTTAAACACAAGTAACAAGACCAGAATTATATTAAGCAAAACTAAACCAAAGATGATTGTAAATGGAGAACAAAGACAAAAATTACCTAGAAGGCTTAAAGCGTAAAATTTGGGGCTTTAACGTCCAAACTTAAGGCAAGGGGAGTGGTTTTTTATAGATGCCCCACTTATTTGCACTAAGCTAACCAAGCTGCACCTAATCTTACCCATTGTGAATCAAACATTTGAAACCATAACTTGAAAAGAGAGAGGAAGATAGAAATTAGCAACATTTCAAGAAAGACTAGAGGGATTAAGAGTAGAAAAAGGAGAGACAATGAGATTAGGGAATTAAATCATCAAATTCAAAGCGTAAGTTAGCCCTAGATTAGCAAATGAAAGCATTAAACCAAGAAACTTGATTTTGTATTGATTTTAGAAGATATGGTGCAGTCTCTATATATTTGTTACAAAATGAACAAATAAATAATTCCTTTTATTCGATCTCCAATTTGTACTTGAAAGATGATTGATTGACTTGAATCTTGCTTAAATTGACTAATTTGACTTTCTTTAAATGAACTTGAATAGATTTGATCTTCAAAGAGAGCCTAAGATGCTTAATCTCAATCAAGATGAGTTTTCTTTATCTTTGAAAGTGGATGACACTACTTGATGTGCTCATTTTCTTTTTCTAGATAAAGAGTGCTTAAGAGCTCAAGTCCTTAGAACGACTTAGGGATGATTGAGTTTTCAACCCCTTCAACAGAAGAGAGCAATATTCTATTTATAATCTAAGAATCCCCTTCCGTGCTAGGGTTAGTGACTTATTGTCTTCTTGGGCCATTGATAGAGTCTTTGGCTTGATAGTCCATTTGATTAATGACTTAAGGGGCTGTTTTATTCCACGATAAGATATAGCTGTAAGCTGTAAGAAAATGTAAAGAGTTACATGAAGCTATAAGGAGCTGTAAGGAGTTGTAAGAAGATGTAAGGAGTTATAAGAAGATACAAGTAGTTGTAAGAAGATATAAGGAGCTGTAAGAAGATGTAAAGAAAGATGTAAGGAGTTGTTGAATGTTATAGAAAATCTATATGGGATTTAAGAAGATGTGAAAAGCTGTAAGAAGATATGGGAAGATGTAGGGAAATGTAAGAATTATATTAAGGATGTAAGGAGATGTAAGAAGATGTAAGGAGATGTAAACTCTTAGCTAAATTCTCAAAAATGCAAAATAGAATAGGGCCTTAGTAATTAGTTTGAACATTCAAGCTTAGTTGTCATTTGAGCTCTGACTTGGAAGTCAATATGGCTCAATTCATTTAAATAAATCAAATTAATTAACTAGGATAATCCAAAATAATTAATTTAAATTTATTTTATATTTCACATGTATGATTAATTTTTTAGTGCCTAAGCTAGACTCTTTTGAACTTGTCAATGCTCTAAGCATGCAATGTAAAAAAAAAAACATAGAAGTAAGAAAAAACAAATAAGAATATGGCAATTATGTGTTGCGCTCTCTTGAACTTATCAAAACCTTAGACAAATCAATAGAGTACTGAGACATTGATGGCCACACGAATCTCCAAGGCATGTCATCTAGGTATGAATAATAAGGGTCAATGGAAGGGTTATACACTCTAAGGTTACCTCGGAACTTATCAAGGTCAATCGCATTTGCCTTAAGCACATCAAACACTTTATCCATAAGACACACTCCAACATAGGAATCCATTATATAATAATCAATGGGCCTAAAGAGGCAGTACTTAGGAGAAAAGGAGTGGTGAACAACTGGAATTGGGGATTAAACAAAATGAGTCGGGATACATGGTCTATAAACTCAAGAGAAGGAGGTAGTACCTCAACCACTAACTCCTTACATGCCTCCACTAAAGGATTCTCCTCGATGAAATGCTCTTCATCACAAGTAGCCTCTAACTTATCACAACATCTAGCATATCAATACGAGACTAGACATCAAAATCCTCATTCTCTTTTTGCTCACCTAAGGGAACTAAAGGAAGAATAGGTCAGGAATGGTCGAGAGATCCTCAGGGAAGTTCTCAAGAGGAGATGTTTATGCAAAAGAAGGGAGAAGAATTCATTGTCTCCCTCAAAGTCACACAAAGGGGTATGAATTTGGATTTTGGGCTCAAAGGAGGAGATGACTCAAAATTACGAAATGAACAACCCTCAAGTGGAAGGGCCTACTTAAGATCAGTTTCATGGGAAACAAGCATAATGTTATCCAAGTAATTCTTAACAACTGATGAGAATTTATTTATGAATGAACTTATCATTCTCTTTGTGGATTCTCTATTGTTTTCCATCTCTCGCTTAACTCTCAAGTTCATAGAAGTAACATGAGGACAAGAGTAGTTATCATGGCTAGAGGATTAACAAGACCCCACAACATGATCCTACAATGTCATTCCATAGAGGATGGAAGATGTCAAAGAAAGATTAAAGAGACTAAAAGTGGAAAAGATAGAGAGAATAAGATTAGAAGGTTAGATGATCAAATTCAAGCAAAGGTCAGCTGTAAAGCAACCTAAACAAAGCATTAAACTAGGGATAAAAGCAACGCAAAACATGAAATTGTACGAAGATAAGAGCAAAAAAGAGAGAAAAATCGAAATTCATTAATTTGAAAGCTTTAATATCTTGAGTGTGACTGCAAATTAAACTAGTGCCGCACTAATATACTCCGAAGCACAACTTAAGAAACCCAAATGATGAGTAAGGCATAGTTGTGCATGGGTCGACAGTGCTAACTTGCTGGAAAAATAAAACAGTGCATAAATGTAGGGTGGAACGGTCGTGCCACTTAGCAAGCAATCAGTGCCAACTAGCATTACTAGCCCTTGCCAACGAGCACTAATAGTGGCATTTGGCACCGACTGTCTTCATCTTCTTCCCGACCTTCCTGAGCTTTAATCCCGAGCCTTGGTTTTACATGTTTTGACTCCATTAAACCTCAAAAACTCCTTAGATATTGCTCGTCCTAGCTTATTTCTTGAAAAACAAACATAAAATAGAAATAGAAATTCCACATTAACCCTTAGTAAAATTTAAGTTTAGGAGAAATGAGGTATAAAATGCTGCATGTTAAGCTTAAACATATAACCAGAGTCTCCACTTTCCTGTATCTTAAATTAACACTTTGACCAAGTCGCTTGTACCGTCCTCATGGTTTAAATTTCATTCGCCACAATATGAGCTTTTTTACTTTGTGCAATGGTCTTTATGATTATGCCAATAGTCGCACTTTTATCACTAAGGACTCTCACTCCTAGAATCTCATTGACCTCTACTGCTTCTTTCGCTGTTTGAGTTAGATGTGTTAGAGTTTATGAATTTGTTGTGTCACTAACTCTGGGAGGTAACTTCCTCTTGCTTTCACTCATCTCCTTTACAACCTTTATCTTTTTATTCAAATTTTCCTATTTCCTGTACTCTTCTCTACCTGCTCAAGCATCCTTGATTCCATTGACTGGAAATGGTTGTCGAGTCAAACCTAGGCTTTTCAAGTTCTTTACTCTCTTCTGGTTGTTATTGCAGTTCAATTTTCAAGAATTAATTATTGTCATCAAAATATCTTGGATGATTCTATAATTACTCAAGCACACTAATGTAGTTCTTGAAAAAGACTTATTGTCTTCCACATCTAGTTAAACCTTTGTCCTAGTGTTTTCAAAATTCAAAGGTCGTGTCCCTTTAACTACCTAAATATTCTCTTCACCATCCACTAGCCCGTTATCCACTGCTACTAAAATGTCCATATCATTTTGAGCTTTTATGTCATCCTCTATGTGCTCAAATCCAAAAACTCCTTCACTTGAATTCACAGAGTCTTCTTTGGGCACACCAAAAGTTGAAAATATTTGTATTAATTTGTTGTCCTACAAAGCCAACTTCTTAGCCTTGGTTCTATATTTAAAATTTTGAAATGATAAAATAAGCTTTTCATCTATCGTATTCAACCAATTTGTATCCATCAAGACCCTATTGGGCTCAAATGAGTCGTGATTGTCAATTCTCTTTCTTACACACACCAATCTTTCATAAATGTCTGCTATTCTCATAAAATTATCCCAATGCAACCATGGGGTAGGGGGAACTCTGTAAATCTATATCTAAATCCTCCTTTTTTTACAAACATTCTATTTGTCCCGTCTTTTAATACATGCGAACGATTGCTATAACTCCACATATTTTACAAAAGCTACTTCCTTTCTTCGATAGTTTGAATTGTGAGCATGAACTTGAATATACTAACAACACACATTTTTGTGAAGGTAGGGAATTAAGGTGGGGAATTCACAATTAAATAAAGATGTAAGAGTCCCTAGGCCTCTTTTCTCTTTAGATGTACCAACTAGACTTTGTTTGAACCACTGTTATGAAAGTCGAACCAGACTGCTTGGTCGTCCAGGTTCGATAAGATGCCATGCACAATCCACTCCTAATGCAGCTATGAACTATTTATGCCGTCAACTGAGAACAAACCGATCAAACTATGCCAACTCGATCACTGATTGAGTCATCCGAGTAGTTGTTATATAGGAACTTTCTTAGAAACAGCCTAACCTAGCTATAAGCTAGCTTCCTCTTTCTTGTTGCAATGAAGCTTTCCGAGTTACCATAATAGTCAATTGCCATTAGCCTTAAACAAGTCTCCATCGCAGACTGTCCTTATAAAAGTATAAAAACAAAAGCAAACAACATATAGAGAATTAATTAAATGGCGTAGATGCTACCATGTGAATAGGATTAGGGTTTTGCATTATTTAAGAATTAACATGCTTTTGTTGTGGTCTGTGGAGGATTTTAGATTAAGCATACTCTTTTGATTTTTTAAAAACTCTATTTTGTGTGTTGCCAATATACGTAAGTACAAAATTAATAAAAATAGAAATTTGGTTATCCGGCGTAAAAAGTACTCATGTTCTTACTTTTTTTGCTTA
>JACYFF010031954.1:13906085-13921405 GCA_017589665.1 Selenicereus undatus | reverse complement strand
CACACACACACACATATATATATATATATATGATTGAAAAGTAAAATTAATTATGGACATGTTCTTTCGGTTTATGAGAAGTACTTAATTGTGCTTATTGTAAAATATGATAAAAGTTGCTGAAACACGCTGAAACGTACTTACACATGCTAAAATGTGCTTACCCATGTTTAAACATGCTGAATGATTGAAAAAAATATAACTTAGCATTTTCAATGAATACTTAACAATGCTGAATTGGGTTGAATTATTCTGAAAGTTATTTAATATTGATGATTAGTACATGTAATAAGTCGAACCGAACATGTGCTAAATATGTTTAGTGGTATGCTCCGTGTATATTATTTTATGTTGTGTGCCGAAGTCGTGAGCTTTGTACTCTAGAGGAGAAAACTTGAGAGCAAAAAAAATGGCTCATAGCATGATGTGGAGGGAGTATGCCCCCACTTGTGAGTTAAAATTTTGGGTCACCATTGCACATTTAATTTAGCGTAATTAAATATGGCTCCTTAATTTGGACTAGAAATTATTTATTTTTGCTATAATTTTGCACTAATTTGATTATGATTCAATCCCTTTCTTCG
Organism: Selenicereus undatus; assembly: GCA_017589665.1. Classification (NCBI taxonomy): domain Eukaryota; kingdom Viridiplantae; phylum Streptophyta; class Magnoliopsida; order Caryophyllales; family Cactaceae; genus Selenicereus; species Selenicereus undatus. The sequence goes on along the minus strand of JACYFF010031954.1, from coordinate 13,920,821 downwards.
ATCCATTTATTTGGATCTATCCCAACCCCCCCTTTGACTCGTCAACTTTTCAATCTTCAGTTGATCTGTTTCAATTCCTTTTATTTCTATGCATACTGAGTTGTGCATGAATTGTGCATGAATGGTGACACCGTTTGTGTAGAAGTTGAATCTAATGAGCCAAATGAGGTAGAAAGCTTCTCTACTTTTATTATTTTCATTTGTATTCGACAATTGATTTTATGTCCAAGAAGTTGTAAAGTTCATCTATAATAATATAGGCCCCAAATAGAGCTATCAAAAGTAACAGTTGTGAGATTAATAATGTTGATGCAGAAAGGAGGAAATAAAAGGAAAATTCAAATTGAAATAAAAACAAAAAATAATTCCACAGAAGTTAGGCCAAAAACTCAAATTTGATTAAAACAAAAAAACAATCATGCTAGAATTAAGTTTAGTCCATCACCCTATAATCTCTCCAGAAACAGCTTTTGGAAAACTACTTTTGAAAAACAAAAGTGTTTAAGCCGAAATTGATATATCTATACCCTTATGTATCTAAACTTCGGCCCATAAGAGTTTCTAATGCTTTTAGTTTTTGCTTAACTTTACTTTGTTTCTTTGGAAAACGGTAAAAATATAATAGCAAGAATAATTCTCAAACCTATATACATAATTTGTTAGTTTTCCATTCCCTTCATTTTTGGTTTCTTTTAGGGATGGTGCAAGAGAGGTAAATCATACTTAGAGCAGGTGCAATGGTGAGCCAGTTTTTAGGCTCACCAATAGGGGTCTACCTCTGCCACATCAGTTTTTAAGTCATTTTTTTTGCTCGCAAACCTCCCTCTCTCCAATGCAAGGCTCACAACTTTGGCTTATCAAGTAAAATAATACCTGTAGACCCCACACATAACCATATTTAATTAGTTTAGTTTTTATGTTTTGCTTTGTTATTTGGCTTTATTATTTTTGTGAAAAGTAACCTGCACATAATAATTACAAGAGTTCGATAATAAATAACAAAAAGACATATTGTTTAACGTTCCACTAAAAAACATTACAATAGTTCAACATTTTATTATAATATGAGATTCATTCAACTATCATCTTTGCTGCTACCTCGAATTTTGCTTCCATATTTCCTCAATAAGTCCGCTTGAAGGGCTGCATGTGTATCGAGGTCACGAACTTCTTTTAATCTTTGAAAGTACGTCTCATAGCATGGATGACGGTCATGGCTAACAATCGACTCCGGGACAGTATCCTTAACAACATCGTCATCAAATTTAAGCTTGTAGTTATCCAGCTCATCCTTGACAATCATGTTCTGGAGTATCACATACTCTCATTATAATTAACACCGATTTCTTTTTCGTCCATAAGATGAGTGAGGCTACATACAATGGCAAATCGATCTTGTAACATACAGAAGACTCGCTCAACGTCCTTCCTAACCGACTCTTGACATCCTGCGAAGAGTTTTTTCTTCGACACTTGGGCAAGTGCGATAGTTTTAACAAATATTACCCATTTCAGATAAATTTCATCCAAAAGATAATATCTTATCTTGTACTCATGGTCATTGACAACATACTCACATTTAGGAGTCCGATCCTCATGCGACTCTTGAAAAATCGATGAGCTATCAAGAATGTTTATGTCATTAAGACTTCCAGTCAAATTGAAGAATGCATTCCATATCCAAAGGTCGTATGATGCAATGGCTTCGAGTGTTGGCACCTTATAAAGTTTCTTTCGAAATAATGTCCTCCAACTCGCTAGACAATTCTTCCACTCTCAGTTCATGCAATTGATGCTTCCCACATACCGGGAAACTCACAAGTTCCCGGAGCTTGCAATAAACGATCAACATCATCTTGATTCGGTTTTCTCAAGTATTCCTTCCCGAATACCTCAACAACGCTTAAGGCGAACATCTTCGTGCATTCTAATGCAGTACTTTCACCAATCTTTAAGTGTTCATCAACGCACTCACTGTTATACCATAGGCAACCATTTGCATGCTGCGGTAAACTTGGGTAATGGCATTAGCCCACGCTTTCCAAACACATCATACCTCACCTAGAAAGTACTCGGAACGATTTCCAAGTGCTCCCACAATGTAGAGAAATAAGTGCCTCCATATTTTAAATCTGCAATAAAAATGATGTTCGTTGTAGATTAAATCTTCTATGAAGTAGTCTTTGTATAAGCGGTCATGAATAGCTTCTCTATCTCTCTTAATACATCTCTTCTTTACCTGAGACCTAAATGTCGAAGGTATCAGCTCTTTTCCTACTTGCCTAATTTGTAGAAGGAAAATCATTTGTTTTTGCACTTCTTGTTGACATTAGAGGAAAGCCCTCATAACAGGTAATATGATATCATCATCTGATGAAGATGACGAGAATGCGGAGGATGATTCCTATTCAACGGGCATCTTTTTAACATTAAAATTATCTATTACAAATGGCTTGTGCAATATAATAATGACTAAACGTTAATGTACAAAAGAGTAATCATTTGATTAAACAATAGGCATGCCCATTTCATAAATTCATATCAGAACATGATTACACCAACTCATGTCTAAGATAACACATGGTAAATAAAAGCTATAGAGAAAAATCTTACAACCTAAGATGAGCTACGTAGTTCTAGCTTGTAATATATAATGTAGAAGAGATATATTACTGAGTTGATGATGAATGTCCTTATCTCCTTTGCATGATTTATGCTCTCCTTTGCTCATAATAAGTGGCTTGTTCAGGAGCCATCGTTGAGGTGTCCATCATCGTTATTCCATCCTTATAGACCCTTAGCTTTTGTTGCCTCAGGATCATCTTATGAGCTTTTTCTTCTTTTGCTATTGTGACGAAATCTTTCAGCAAATTACTCATATCACTATTGCTACTATTCAACTCCTTCAGCTGCATAGTAACTAAATCCAAAACGGTGTTGTTAGCCTTTTCTTTGAGCCTTCTTTTCGCTGCTTTTCTCCCCTTGGGTCTTTGACTGTCACCCACATCTTCATCTCCTACTCTTTGGTGTCGAGATTAAACCATTTTGATGATCCTAACCCTGACTTAGGTGGGTCACATACCATCTTCCATTTGCGTTGGTCCTTGAACATCTCATACCAATGCTATAAGTCAAACTTCTTCCCCATAACTTCCTTTACATCTCCCTCATTAGCACTGGGTCAATTTTTGTCTCAGAGTTGAGGTCAATTTTTGTCACGAAGTGCCCTAGCCCGGGCGTTGACCCGATTGGTGTCGATGAGGTGTGGAGCTTCTCCCTACCAAAAAGTAATTTGGTTAGGAGGTGGTGAAGGATAGTATGGAAGGTAATACGGGTACTCAGTATAAGGGACATTTTGCGACTCATTACGTGGTGGGGGATAATATGGTGGAGGATAGTTTCGACGCTTTTGACTTGAGGCACCGGTTGGAATCCTCATGTTAGTTTGTGGTAGGTAATATGAATGGTATGAGTGATGGTGGTAGTTTTGTGGTGGATATGCAGGATAAGACATGTGGGGGAATCAGGTTAGTACAATTCCACCCAATTTGGGTCGAACGGTCTCCCTCAAGTAAACTCATAAAGGATGGGGGAGTGTTAGGATTCATGTTTGAGCTACAATTGTCACCTACAAATTTATAATTAACCATATTAATATAATAATTAATCATATGTAGTGACATATCCTTATTTATTTCATATTAACTTATTCTTAAAATCATACTTAAAGACATATTTATAAAATCATATTTACCAACATATTTTTATAAAATATTCAAAGTCATACTAGCTACTAATAAATACTAATTTCAAACTAATCATTCTTGCAAAATTCCTAAACATATTAATTTTAATCACAAGACAAAATATATTGAAATTAAACTAATAATGCCACATAATCATTTCAATCACTAACATATAAAATAACAAATACCATAATTTTCCAATATTTTAAACAAATACTAACATATATATAAATCTTACTAACATATAGTTATATTAACATACAGACATGTCATCAAATTCAAATTATTAAACATGAAATAGCAACATATAATCATATAAATTTAGTTAGCAAAATCATATTAACTTTACTATCATAGTAAAACATAATTGAACACATCAATTTTATTAATATGGCAAAACTTAATTAACTATATTAATTATACTAACATGTGCAAACTTAATTAAACATATTAATTTTAATAACATGATAAAATATTTTAAAATTAAAATAATCATGTCACATAATCATTTCAATTACTAACGTATAAAATAACAAATATCATAATTTTCCAACATTTTAAACAAATACTAACATATTTATAAATTTTACTAACATATATATTAACATATAATCATGTAATCATATTCAAATTATTAAATATGAAATCATAACATATAATCACATAAATTTAGTTAGCAAAATCATAACTAACATTCCAAAATACATTTAAATTCAAGCATATTAATTTCACTTCCATACCCAAAACTTTTAAAGTTATTTAACTACCATGTAAAGACATATTTACATTTAATCATAATAATTTTACAATCATATCATTTTATATGAATCATACGTATTACTGAAATTTGTAATCACAAATTGCTTCACTTGGCTCTTGATTGAGAGGACCACCAATTACTATGCGAAAACCAAAAATAAAAAACACACACATAATTAACATCATAAATATCGTAAAATACAACATAATTTTAAAAAGTTTTGAATTAAAATTAGAAATTCAAACTTGCAAATAATATCTTCGCTTGTTCCTTCACAAATAACCACTTCGGAATGTTTTAGATTGAGAGGAAGAGAAATTTTAATGTGAAAATTTTGACATTTTAACTAGTTATATATATAGAAGTGAAGATATAAAAAAAAAATCATTTCTAGCCGTTGGACCAATGACTTCAAAATAAAAAACCACCCCAGAAAATTTTTCAGCCCAACAATAATATTTCCAAATTTTCCTTTTTTTAAAAAATCTCCAAAGGTCAAATACCAAAAAAAAAAGAAGGAATTCCGATGCCATTGATGGAGTTGAGGAGGTGAACACGAGCCAAGCTTCTCAAAGTAGGAATGTCTTTCCTGCCTGTAAATTTCTTCCTTGCTCTACTCCCTCTCTTATGCTCGATTCTTCTCTTCTTTCTGTTTTCTCTTGTATTCTTCCTCCCTTTCTTCAACTGTTCATGTTTGCTCCTTCATCTTCTTCTTGTTCATCTGCTCTGTTTTCTTTTTAATTAAATTGATTTGATATTTAGAGTCGGTTCATCTTTGGGTTCTATGACTTCTTAAACTTTGATTTCCAGTATAATTAGCATCTTTGTTTGTGAATAGTATCTTACGTTGACGCTTATTCTAATTTTGTTGCTCAAGTCAAAATTGGTATATTGATTGAAAAGATAATCGGCAGCCAGATTAGTTTGGTTATTTTTCTAATGGTATTTTGTTCTCTTAATTTGAGTAATCTTAGTAGATAATTATTAGGTCAATTCATTTACTATGTAAGTTTAGGTTAACTATGGGCTAATTGTATCCCCATTCCAAGGGAGTTGATTCTCAAATACTATAGCGCTAAACTATACACTTGTATTGTATATTTTACATTGAAAAATCATGAACAAAAAGTAGTTTTGTAAAAGTTAGGCCAACAAAACCTCGTAGACAAATTATTGATTGTGTTATGATGTATATGGTTTTGATGATAAAAAATCCAAGTATTGTTGTTGTTCCAAACAGGTTCTTACTACTGTTCTCAATGCCTTAAAATATGTTTGGTTAATAATGTTCAAGAACAGGTCTTAAGAACAGATGCTGAAGATACGTTGACTGACAAAACTTTCCTGAACTTCAGAAACAATCTTAAGAACAGTCCTGCTGAGTGTTTGGAGCAGCTATGGTTGATTCAACAAGAGTCTTCGGTTTGCTATGGTTTTCATTTTCTTAGATTCTTGTTAATATGCCAATTGGAAAGTCTTGATTTAACATTTACTTTGAAATGGTTTTTTCTCTTTGAAAGAATTTTCAGAACAGTGCTGGAAACAAGGCGAACAGGGTGTTTCCAGACTAAAACTGCGAAAAATAATTTTACTCGATTTTTCCTTGATTTTTGGGCTAACATCTCTGAACTTTTTGGATAGATTTTCTGCTAAGTGATAAAGTCTAAAATGGCTATTTTTGGCTTTGCAAACTTGGAGAGAAACTTTAGCCTATTTTTAGCCTTATCTTATCCTCTTATAACCTCTTCTCTATTTTTAGAAAATGACTAGATTTTTTGGAGAAACCTATGGGCTGAAATTCTGGTGACTTGTGGTTAACATTTGGCCATTTTAACCAAGTGAATTTCGTTCACATTTTTTCCTACCTTTTATGGGATAAGCATTCTTTTAATTCGCCCAACCATTTTCTATTTAAGGGGAAATCTCTACTTCAGTTTTGGCATCGGTTTTCACAGCATTTTCAAAGAGTTTTATGAGCAAAATTTCTAGAGAGAAAACCGACTAAAGTGTGTGAAAAATTGAGCTTTCAAAATTGGCATACTAGGACTTCATTTGTACCCTATATTAGCTTGATTGAGAAGTATTGTAATAGGGTGTTCTCTTTGTAATCTCTCTTTTATAAAAGTGAGGTGAGTGTGTCCTAAGTCAAGTAGACTTTTGGACGTGGGGTAACCGGTCTTAGGGAAGACGGTTACGTAGGTTGCAATTAGTAGCAAGGTATGTTACTATTGTAACGTTTTCAGCCCGGTTAGTGAAGTGGTTTTACATCGTACACGAGGTAGGTCGTGGTTTTTTCACCTCAGTTGGGCTAGAGGTGTTTTCCACGTAAAAATCCTGTGTCCATTATTTTCGCATTCAATTTCATTGGATTTTCATTTCTGCTCAACTCAGGAACAGTCTGTGCAAACAGGGTTTGAGACTGTTTGCCAGAAAATTTCGAAAATCAGGCACCACAATTCACCCCCCCCCCTCTTGTGGCGGTGTACTCTCAAAACTAACAAGTGGTATCCGAGCAGGTTCTCCTTTAAAAGGCTAACACCTTGAGAGATCCTTGAAGATGAGTACCCCACAAGGCATACTTGAAGGTCAATCCATAACTCGACCACCATACTTTAATGGTCAACATTATAGTTGGTGGAAGAATAGGATTGAAAACTACATTCAAGCTGAGGACTACCAGTTATGGATGCTTATCAAGAATGGACCACTCATTCCCACAAAGGTGATCGAAGATGGAAGTGAAGTACCCAAAAAGCCTGAAGAATTCAATACTGAAGATTACAAAATGATGGAGCAGAATGCCAAGGCCAAAAAACTTCTATATTTCGGCTTAGGTCCTGATGAATATACTCGCATATCTAAATGTGAGTCTGCCAAGAAAATTTGGGATGCTTTACAAGTAGCTCACGAAGGGACCAATCAGGTAAAGCAATCCCGGATTGAATTGCTTATGAGAAAATATGAGTTGTTTGAGATGGGTGATCGTGAAAGTGTGATGGACATGTACACTCGCTTCACTCACATAACGAATAAGTTGAAATCCCTAGGAAAATCCTTCACCACCGAAGAATTGGTGAGGAAGATCCTAAGAATTTTACCTCATGCTTGGGAAGCAAAAGTAACGACCATCCAAGAAGCTAAGGACATGAACAAGATCACCCTAGACGAGCTAATTGGAAATCTCCAAACATATGAACTTAGAAAAAATTCTCAGCAGAAAGATGAAACAAAGAGATATCGAGGTCTTGCACTAAAGGCCTTAGAAGATGATTCTGATTCTGATGAGGAGGAGATTGCCATGATAACTCAAAAGTTTAAGAAGTTCTTCAAAAAGGTTAAAGGAAACAGCAAAAGGAAGGACTTCGGCAAGGTCAGGAACACCTCTCGGGAACAGTTCTCCGGGTGTTTCAAGTGTGGCAAGTTGGACCATATTGTGAGAAACTGCCCACTGGTTAAGGAAGAACAAGAACCTGAACACCCTAGAAAACAAGGCAGGAAACAGGGTGTAAGCAGCTTAGCAAAGCAATTCTCAAAAGCTATGCTAGCAGCCTGGGGTGATTCAAGCGAGGATGATGAAGGATCTGAAGCAGAGGAAGCTGATATTGCACTCATGACAAGAAGTGACACTGATTCAGATGATGAATCAACAAACAGTCTAACTCAACTCAAGAACAAGGTACGTGGTCTCAATAAACCAACTCTTGAAGAATTGGTGTACACTATAATGGATATTTGTGCTGAGTTAAAAAGGGATATTCGAGACCTAGAACTTGAAAATGAATCTGTCAAAATGGAAAAGCTTGAAGTTGAAAAAGAAAGACTTGCCTTACATGAAAACATTAATGTGCTTAAAAAGACTCTACTCATGAAAGAAGAGACTTGCTCCATTAATTTGAATGAGTTGGAAAAAGAGTCCCTTGACTTAAAAGGTAAGGTCGAATCCTTGCTAGGAGAAAACAGAAAATTGCTTGAAAAATTGAAACAAGTAGAATCAGACCTTGCTGCAAATAGGCGCTGGAACAGGTCCTCACAGGCGCTGAATTGGCTGAACACTCACTTTACCCGAAGCAAAAAGGGATTAGGCTTTGTGACTAAGCGCACCGTTTACCCTGTTAATAGAAAATATGTGGGACTACCTGAAAATATTGTTTGTTTTCATTGTGGTAAAACGAGACATTATCAGTATGCGTGTCCTATAAGAAGGTATGCCATTGAAAGAAACACAGTTTATGTAAGACAAATCTGGGTTAGGAAAGATGAGATTTGTACGTCTAAAGGAATGAGACCCAAGTGGATCTGGGTTCCCAAAACTAACATCTGATTTGTTTTGCAGGCTGAAGTGAGAGAAAACAACTCAGCAAACAACCCAGTAAACAGCCCGGGGAATAACCTTGGGAACAAGCAGCTGTGGTATGTTGACAGTGGGTGTTCGAGGCATATGACTGGTGAAAAATCCAATTTTCTCTCACTTACAGCTTCAGAAGGAGGGAGTGTGGCATTTGGAAACGGCAAATCCGGGACAATTGTCGGTATAGGTAAGATAGGTGAGTCATTCTCCCATTCAATTGAAAATGTTTATTTTGTGAATGGATTAAAACACAACTTACTAAGTGTGTCCCAACTGTGTGACAAAGACAACCTAGTAGTGTTCTCTCCAACACGCTGCTTGGTTGTTAATATGAACACAGGAGATGTTGTGTTGAGGGGGAAGCGACACAAAAATATTTATAAAGTGTGTATTTCTACTCTTTCCCAAAATAATTTGACTTGTTTGAGTGCCTTAAATAACGATGTTATGCTTTGGTACAAAAGACTAGGTCATGCAAGTCACTCACTTTTGAATAAACTTGTAACCAAAGACTTAGTGATTGGCTTGCCTTCCATCAAATTCAATGATGACAAGGTATGTGATGCATGTGCCAAAGGCAAACAAGTCAGAAATTCTTTTAAATCTAAAAATTGTGTAAGCACTACCCGACCACTTGAACTGCTACATATGGATCTATGTGGTCCAATGAGGATCATGAGCAGAGGTGGAAAGAGGTATGTGCTTGTGATAGTGGATGACTACTCTCGTTTCACTTGGACCCTGTTCTTAGTGTCCAAAGATGAAACATTTGAGAAATTTCTTGCACTTATTAAAATGCTTGAAAAGAGAGTAGGACACTCATTGGTTGGCTTAAGGTTTGATCATGGTACGGAATTTGAGAATTCAAGCTTTATTAGCTATTGTAATGAGCATGGTGTAGACCACAACTTCTCAGCCCCAAGAACACCCCAACAGAACGGGGTGGTAGAACGCAAAAATCGCACTCTAGAAGACATGTCTAGAACAATGCTTGTTGCTAGTAGTCTTCCTAGAAATTTTTGGGCTGAAGCTGTGAACACATCATGTTACATTATAAATAGATGCATGATTAGACATCTTCTTAACAAAACACCTTATGAGCTTTTCAAGGGAAGAAAACCAATATTATGCATTTGAGAGTATTTGGTTGTAAGTGTTTTGTGCATAACAATGGGAAGGATGCCTTAGGGAAATTTGATCCAAGGAGTGATGAGGCAATATTCCTTGGTTATTCCTCGCACAGTAAGGTATACAAAGTGTTTAATAAGAGAACCTTGTGTGTTGAGGAAAGTGTGCATGTGCTTTTTGATGAAACCAACTCTCTAAGTGAGAATGATGCATAGGAGGAAGACCTTGAATTAGGACTTGCTAAAAAAGATTTGTTGCTCACACATGCGGAAGGTAAGAATCATGAGGATGGATCAGGGCCTGGAGCTGTTTCCTTGGAAGGTGGGCATGGTCTGAACCAGACAGGGGGAAGCTCTGCTGAACCTGGTTTGGCTCAAAACCAACCTAATTCTTCTCGAACAGGTCAAGAAACAGGCTCCAGAATAGGCTCAGGAACAGGCTCCAAAACAGGCTCGGAAACAGTTCCTGAACCTGTTTCACCAAGTATTCCAGCTAGAGTAGAAAGCGTATCTGTGGATCCACTTACTCCACGACCATGGAAGCACCAAAGTTCACACCCTCTTGACCAGATTCTGTCCAACATTAATACAGGAGTGCAAACCAGATCCAAACTTAAAAATTTTTGTGGTTTTTATGCTTTTCTCTCTAACATTGAGCCAAAAAATGTAAATGAAGCACTTGCAGATACAGATTGGGTCACAGCAATGCAAGAGGAGCTTCATCAGTTTGAAAGGAACAAGGTGTGGCATCTTGTACCACAGCCAGAGGATAGATCAATCATTGACACCAAGTGGGTGTTCTGAAACAAGCTTGATGAGTTCGGAACAGTCACTAGGAACAAGGCCTGGCTGGTGGTTCAAGGCTACAACCAAGAAGAGGGCATTAATTATGAGGAAACCTTTGCACCAGTTGCAAGGATTGAGGCTATCCGTATTTTGGTAGCCTTTGCAGCACACGTGGAAATAAAGTTATATCAGATGGATGTTAAAAGTGCATTCCTCAATGGATACCTTAAGGAAGAAGTGTATGTGATACAACCCCCTGGTTTTGAAAATAAAGAATTTCCTAACCATGTTTTTAAACTTGACAAAGCACTTTATGGTTTAAAACAAGCTCCTAGAGCTTAGTATGAGCGCTTGTCAAACTTTTTATTGGAAAATAGTTTTAGAAGAGGCAAGGTTGATAATACCTTGTTTCTAAAAACTAAGGGGGAACATTTGTTGATTGTTCAAGTATATGTTGATGATATTATATTTGGTGCAACACACAATGATTTGTGTGAAGAGTTTTCAAAAATGATGAGGAGCGAGTTTGAAATGAGCATGATGGGTGAGCTTAAGTTTTTCTTAGGCTTGCAAATCAAGCAAACTTCAAACGGCACCATGATACATCAACAAAAGTATGTCAAGGAACTACTTAAGCGTTTTGGAATGGAATCGGCCAAGCCCATTGATACTCCCATTTCTCCTTCAACGAGGTTGGAAATGGATAATGGGAGTCCCTCAGTTGAGGACAAATATTATAGGGGCATGATAGGGTCACTTCTTTACCTAACTGCTAGTAGACCTGACATTGTTTTTAGTGTTGGTTTGTGTGCCCGTTTTCAGTCTAAGCCTAAAGAATCTCATTTAAAGGCTGTTAAACGGATCTTTAGATACTTGAAACATACACCTGATTTGGCTTTATGGTATCCTAGAGGATGCAACTTTAACCTTGTTGGTTATGCTGATGCTGACTATGCAGGCTTTTTGGTTGATAGAAAAAGCACCTCAGGTATGACTCATTTTCTTGGACCGTGTTTGGTATCTTGGGTAACTAAGAAACAACACTCTGTTGCCTTGTCCACAACAGAAGCTGAATATGTGGCAGCTGCATCCTATTGTGCTCAATTACTATGGATAAGGCAACAACTCAAGGATTTTTGTGTTGACATAGGATGCATTCCTATTTATTGTGACAATACAAGTGCAATTAACATTGCCAAAAATCCATGTCAACACAAAAGAACAAAACATATTGACATTCGTCATCATTTTTTAAGAGACAATGTTGAAAAAGGATTAATCTCAATAAATTTTTGTGCCACTGAAAATCAAATTGCTGATATATTCACCAAGACACTGAGTAGAGAAAAATTTGAGAAGAATAGACTCGACCTAGGTTTGATAAAAACAACTTGATCAACTTGTTCTCTCACCCTGTTGGTAATGTTTAAAGGTTGCAGGTTCAATATGTTTAACAAAAATTTTGCAATCAAATTACTGTGCTATTTTTAGCATATGTGTGGTTTGCAGCTTGCTGACACTCATTGAGGTCTAATGAGATTGCCCTTATTGTCCCATGTTACCGAGCAAGAGACCTCAAGAACAAGCGTCAGAAACAGGTATGCCCTTGTTTGTCAAATGGTTGCAACAAGTTGATGAGAATTAAAACTCCCCACCTTTCCCAAAGCTCACACGACTAGCATTAAGTGATAAAGCCGTTGCAACGGGCAAATCTTTCAAGATCTTCCATTCCTCTCTCTATTAAATCCTCCCAGATTCGTCTCCCTCTCTCACCTCACCTCAAATTGCTTGCCGTGATAGCTCTCACAAAACCCTAAACTCTCACTCCCTTCTTGCAAAAATGGCGTCTCACATCAGCAATGAGAGTTCTGTGTCTTCGATTCAGGGCAACAAATCATCAATCGAAGCAGCACCAACTACTAAAGCCCTGTTCTCTCAACTCCTCACGGCCCTCATTCAAGGTAAACATGTTGAACCTCCTCGCCTCATTTGCTATAAGCCGTTTGGGTTTCTCAAAAGTGTAGACCTCAAGAACGTAGGTCTCAATTTGACTGACATCCCCTATAATTTTGGGTGGAAATTGGTTCCGTTTGAAGAAGGGGATGCATGTCTGAGATCTGGAAATTTTGGGGATTCCCTCGATAGGTTTTGATGTGTGTGTGAGGGAAGACAAAACAGTTCTTGGGGCAGCAAGGCTTCTAGAGCTCTCCCAAAAACTCAGTCAGCAACCAGGCTTGCAAACACCCCAGTCAGTCAAAAAGGGGGACATGACTTCCATTCATCAGTTGCTATTCTGGTTCATCATCAAGAATGTCATCCCCATGGGCCAGGGCCGCAATCTAGCAGATGCAATGGATCAATGCCTTGTAGATCTGATGGACAGGGAGGAGCAAATAAACCTTCCTGCCCTTATGATTCGTCACATTGCTAGGATTGCAAACATCTCCAGGGGGCATGATCTTGGGTATGGCTTCCTACTGACTTGTGGTTTTGAGCACTTTGGGGTAGAATTGCAAAGAAGGGTGGGAGCTCAGTTTATTGATGAAATTGGGAGCAACACCCTTATGGGTTGTGGGTACACCTTGATTGAGGGTTCTGCTTCTGAACAGGGGACAAACACCCCCCGTCCTCCTGTTCCTGACAGTTCCTCAGACAAGGTTGAGGCTGTTCTAGAGCACCACTCTCGCTTGAATGCTGAACTTAATGCAGTGAAGGCTGCTCTGGATGAGGAAAAGGCTCTCAACACCAAACGCCATGAAGATATCCTAGCCCTTCTCACTTCCCTCTCGGCAAAGCTCTCCCCTCCTGCTCCTTGACCCTTCCCTGTGAACTGTTCTTGTAGGGTGTTCTGTCCTGTTCTGTTCTATTCTGTTTCTTCTCTTGATTCTCATTTGCTTTCTTACTCTATGTTGCACTCAATTGGCAAATAATAAGTTATCCTGTTTTTAGTTTTGTCTTGCTTGTTTGTGTTGTGCATTGCTTATGTGTGACTAGGATGGCCAATCTCATTACCGTACCAAAACACTTGAGTGTATCGCTTGTTGGTTTTCCTCCATTACCCAAGTGGTGGTGATTGCAAACACCCTCTGTTTCACTATTTGCTCCTTCCTTTTTCATGATGCCAAAAGGGGGAAGATAGGATGACCAATGTTGTTCTAGTTTTACCATGGAAGAGTCATTTCTCTTGAATTTCTTCAATGCTAGATGCCCCCAGTGAATTTTTAATTTTTGGTCCTATGAATAATTGGCACAAATTACTTCGTTTGTCCTTGAAAGTCAATATGGTTGCTTGGTTTGTCATCATCAAAAAGGGGGAAATTGTTATGATGTATATGGTTTTGATGATAACAAATCCAAGTGTTGTTGTTGTTCCAAACAGGTTCTTACTACTGTTCTCAATGCCTTAAAATATGCTTGGTTAACAATGTTCAAGAACAGGTCTTAAGAATAGATGCTGAAGATACGTTGGCTGGCAAAACTTTTCTGAATTTCAGAAACAGCCTTAAGAACAGTCCTGCTGAGTGTTTGGAGCAGCTATGGTTGATTCAACAAGAGTCTTCGGTTTGCTATGGTTTTCATTTTCTTAGATTCTTATTAATATGCCAATTAGAAAGTCTTGATTTAACATTTACTTTGAAATGGTTTTTTCTCTTTGAAAGAATTTTCATAACAGTGCTGGAAATAGGGATGGCAACGGGGCGGGTTGGGGACGGGGAGTATATTCCCCGTCCCCGTCCCCGTTGGAATCCCCGCCCCCCGTCCCTGCCCCGTTCCCCGCTGCGGGGAAAAAATTCCCCCCCGTCCCCATCCCCAGCGGGGATTTAATCCCCGTCGGGGCCCCAACGGGGATTTTTACCCGCTGATTTTTCCCTACCTTCTAAATTCTTTACGGCCATGAGTACAAAATTCAATATATACCTATGATTTTTATAAAGAAATTACATATATAAACATAGTTGTTTCATTTAA